>JAJHJA010000987.1:0-112457 GCA_021202915.1 Heliconius himera
TGGTGTCGAGGTTAAGCGCGGCGTTGAGTTCTGCCACTGAACACGCAATGAGTCCGGAAATCGGCAGAAAGTGGGGAACGGAGTGTCTTAACACTGGGTTCTCTCTGCCTACCCTGCTGTGTGCGGGATACAGCGTGAAGCTGATTTATTTTATTTATCTAGTTAATTAGTAGTAGTATTATTAATTCTAAACTGGTTTTTTATTTATTTATATTAGTTTTTGTCACTTTTCGACGGGACAAAACAGAATTTAATTTTGTTCTTCTTTTTCCACCCATTTAAGACATATTCCAAAGTCACAAATAAAAAAGAAAAAAAATCTCTTAAGGAAAATTTTTGCCACAACCTGCATGTATGTATACGTTTCCCAGTTGCGTCACCATGACACCGATTTTGGTTGCAGAGAATTATCATCTAGATCGTTCTGATTAAATATTTATCGATATTTTAGATTTCAATTCGAGCATCGTTAAAATTCTGGACCTACATTCGATTGGTTTTTTGTTTAGATAACATCGATTCGTGTAATTTATATTGATATATTGACGAAATATTTTGGTAATATCCTGGTTTCCTAAATATTGTACCTTCTTAAGTAGAGGTTTAATTTTATTTTTTGTCACCTATTCCTTATTTTAGCATTCATAGAAGCCATCAACGAACATCCGAGGACGATAATAATTTTTATTTTTATTTTTCAAGATTGTCATCATTTTTAAATTATTTTATTTGTTGATGACAATTATACAATTAAATTATATACAAACATACATACGTTTCAATTGCGAAATATTAATATTACTTAGACATTGCCTATGACATACTCAACATCTTGGAATTGTCTCTCAATATGCTCTCTTAATCGAAATTATATCAGATGTATTAATGATACCGTTATCGATACTGTGCTCTTCGTGACTGTAAATAATGCTTTGTAATGTATAGTAATTAATATAATAGTAGCGCTAATTAACCTTATATCTTTTCATCGAGTAGTCATCGATATTGTTGGTTTCGATTGTATCGATATCTCTTTATGTATTATGGTATCTGCTTGCTTAATTGTATTGTATTGCTCTGGTATTATATATATATGTAATATTATTTTAAGTTGTTTATAATGCATGTTTATGGAACACAAAATATTAAATTAATTTTCCTTATTCTACTTGGTATTTTGTGACTAATTGTTTTCATACTAAATTTCCTTGTTATGCTTTAAATCGATTGCTTGTAACACTTTCAGTAGTTAAGTACCTATCCTGTAAATAAATCCCTTCAATTTGATTTCTTTTTATTGTAGGATAGCTGCAAAATTGCGACAAGGATTTAACGAAGGGCTTGGAAACGAGACTGTGCGATAGGTTGTTAGTTTTAGTGAACAATTGCGAACTTGACAGCCGGTCACCGAATGAAGTCGAAAATTGTGAAAATGAAATATTTGCCCACGGGTGGGCAAAAAGAAACGTATACGCTACTCACCGCGAGGAGGAGATATATGAAGAAACTAATGTATGTAAATTATTTTACCGTTCTTTTCTCACAGAAGCAGTCTTACCTATACTTTTTGAATTTTATAGGACAAATTTTAAGGTTTTTTATATAATTTTACCAGCTCATCTGAGCTTACAATATTGTTTACAATATTACATTACATAGTTTTCGTTCTTATTGTGTAAGAGTTTGCGAAATTGCAATAATGGCTGTTGTTGTACAAGTTGCTTAGCTCCCGTTAGACGAGCGAGATGTTTAATCGTGATAGATGAACGTTAGCAATCTGTATCGAAAATGCAGTACATTGCACAATGACTTGCGCTGTGGAATTTTACTCTTTATTTATTTATATATTTTTTTCGATTTCAGCTTCACGCTGTATCCCGCACACAGCAGGGTAGGCAGAGGAAACCTAGTGTTAAGACACTCCGTTCCCCACTTTCTGCCGAATTCTGGATGCACTGCGTGTTGAGTGGCAGAACTCAACGCCGCGTTTAACCTCGACACCAGAGCGAAGAAATGGAAATATAAATTTTAGTAAATATTTCATCTCCTCGAGTGGGGATCGAACCCACAACCAGTCGATTTTACAGTCACACCTCGTGCCGCTGCGTCACGACTGGCCTCTTTATTATCGGTGCCCTAATACCTTTTCTTATTTCGTAAATCAACGCCGCCTACCGTACATTTCACTTGGGAACGTGCACAGCGTATCTCGCTTATAACTTTAGAACTGGTTGTTTTGTTTGAAGGACTAAGATATATTTCTTCGGTTGAAGTAAATTACTTTAGTTAAGAAGAAATTGCTGGTGGCCATTCGTGTCGTTAGTGGGACTCTTATAATGATTGTTTGTGCCATTAGCAAATGAGTCGCAGTTGGAGATTACAGTAAGAACATGGTTTCCGTAGAAATATCTTTGAATTTTCTTAGTTTATATTAATAGAAGCTCCTTATGCATTCCTATGATAGTTTCTCGGATTATCTTTTACAAATACTAGGTTATATTTCTTTTGCGCATTTTTCCAAAACGTTGTAATAAAATAAGTAGTTTGTCTGTACATGGAAGATATGTCAGAAAATCGATTATTGGGGGTATTTATTGATGTTATATAACCCAAAACAATGTTTTTTTTCAATTTTTTTAGTTGTTTGTCTGTGTGTTGTGTGTTTGTTCACTCTTAGAAGCAGATTCAATCGATTTATATTTAAAAAAAATTTAGTATTTTAAAAAATATTGTTAAACAAAATTACTCTGTAAATAACCGGCTTATGGAATTGGCTGAAACTTTACTTTTCAATATAAGTATAAATATTTATTATTTAATCAATAATTTTATAGATCAAGCGGGCGAAGCCGCGAGCGGGTCGCTAGCACACTATACTAATAATTATTATACAAAGTAATAGTCACGTATTCGCCCCCTCATAGAGTAATATCTCGTCAATTTTCAAATTTACATAATTATAACGTACGCCAGCGTAATGTGGGCTATTTTACACCTACAATTATAAAAAAGGTCGCATTAAACCACCAATTTGCGAACTGCCTCTGGCTCGTGTGTACGTGTATGTAAATGCTTTGGTATTCAACGGTTGGAGGCACCTGCTTTTATTTGGTCCGATTATATTAATATATAATTAATGAAAATTGATAGCTACGGTTAAATAGATTTTGTAGTTTGCTTTAGGAAATATAATATAATAATTATATTTATATATAATATACTCTCTATTTGTTTAGAAAATATCATATAAAATGTCTAGGAAGTTAAAATTTTGATATCAAAGGACTATAGATCTTAATAGTATGATATTAATTTCAGTCTAATATCTAGACGCAATCTCGAGATAAATGGCCTTGACAGACGAACGACAAAGTGATCCTATAAGGGTTCCGATTTAACCTTTTTAGGTACGGAACCCTAAAAAGAAATTAACAAGTTCCATTTTCGTAACAGGTAAGTAAAGATAAAGGTAAACAAATATTACTAACTTTCTGATTAACTACAGCAACTATCGAAACATCGGTGAAATCCGAATTTATTACACTAAGATAATGATACTGAGATAATAGCTCTTACAAAATATTGTTACAATAATATAGCCATACTTTGTTCGGCTGAAAACAGGACATTGGATTTATAATTTTACAATTTTAATTATTGTATTATATAAAAAGTATTTTTTTTAGGTTTTTTAGAGAAATGCTTTTGTTTTATTTTTTAGTGGCTTTCGTTTTTTAAAGTGGGCTTTTAATTTTTTTAAAGTCTGCTGTACTGTTTAGTGATTTCCTTTTTCATTTAGGTAGAATAGACTACATAGTTTTTTTAGGAATAATTGACTACAATCTTTTTGACTATAGCATACCGCGATTTTTGCGGCGAAACGTAATTCAACCGACAAAAATTTAAACGCCATTACGAAAAAACTTGACATTTGTACGTCCCGGTGCCATCTTTTCGAGCAACGGAACACACAAGCGAAAACGGGACAGTCCCGTTCAAAACGGGACGTCTGGTCACATTGCCTATACCTGAAGGTACAATACATTTCCTAATACAATCTCAGACGTACACTAAATTTCAACGTGACAACCATAAGGTGACTTATGGTCGGGGCCGGTCACGAAATGTTTCTTGTTAATAAATTTATTAAAGCCTCGGAGCCTTGATTCGAATCCTGAACGCTTGGGACAAGGCTTATATTATTGAAACCAATGGATGGGCCTTATCTGAGAAAGCATGTTTTCATATAAATAAATAAATAAATCAGCTTCACGCTGTATCCCGCACACTGCAGGGTAGGCAGAGGGAACCTAGTGTTAAGACACTCCGTTTCCCACTTTCTGCCGTATTCTGGAGGCATTGCGTGTTGAGTGGCAGAACTCAACGCCGCGCTTGTTCTCGACGCCAGAGCGAAGAAATAGATACATAAGTTTAAGTAAATATTTCATCTCCTCGAGTGGGGATTGAACCCACAATCAGTCGGTTTTACAGTCACACTTTGCGCCCCTGCGCCACGATTGGCCTCATGTTTTCATATATTTTTCTTCTGTATTTCTATTTTGATAATATATATATTTTTTTAGGTTAATATTGTAGGTTTGTTTTTTCGATAATATATCTTTTGCACGATTATATATTGTTTCTAAACTGAACTTTTATTATTGAGTTTTAAAAGTATTACTTTTACGTGTATTTTAAATTAATCATATATTATATTAATTATTTTAATAGTATATATTTTTAACGTTGAAAATTATTCAAAAAGAAAAGTAGCTGATCTATCCTACTTTACTACTTGCTACTATACTTATATGTAAAAACAGAAATCTGCTTAAATTATAATAAATCGCTATTCTATAGTTAGGGCTGAGAAAAATCC
Organism: Heliconius himera; assembly: GCA_021202915.1. Classification (NCBI taxonomy): domain Eukaryota; kingdom Metazoa; phylum Arthropoda; class Insecta; order Lepidoptera; family Nymphalidae; genus Heliconius; species Heliconius himera. Next base: position 4,880 of record JAJHJA010000987.1, read on the forward strand.
CATCGTAATACAGAAGTATTTTATAGCTCGAGGGTACAACCGAAGTGTGGTATAATCACCGCCTTACACGCATTCCCTAAGACGGTAACAGGAACAGCGTTTAAAATTCCAATATCCTTGTTTAGTTTCTTATAAATTGGCTATAAATACATATATATGTTTATATGTTCGTTTAATAATATGAGAAATTTATGGTTCTGTGTTTTAATCGTAAGCAATGTTGTAGATACATAGTACATATTATTTATGTTGTTCTGGTGGCGAGGCTTGATTCCTAAACAGTAGGTTCTCAGGTTCCCTCTGCGCATTCGTGCGGAAGGTACAGCCTAAAGTTATAAAAAAATTGGAAATATATATGTGTACCTAAAAATTAAATCAGCTTAACGCTGTATCCCGCACACAGCAGGATAGGCAGAGGGAACCTAGTGTAAAGACACATTGTTCCCACTTTCCACTGAGTTATGGAGGCATTGTGTGTTGAGTGGCGGAACTCAACGCCGCGCTTTGCCTCGACACCAGAGCGAAGAAATGAAAATATAAATTGTAAATAAATATTTCATTTCCTCGAGTAGGGATTGAACCCACAACCAGTCGATTGATGTGATTGATGTGAAAAAAATCACACCAATATTCCACCACACCTTTTAATTAGCCGCAACAAAAAATATAAAAAGTTAAAAACAAAAGGGTAAAATTTCACAATAACAAAAAACCGAGTTCAAAGAAACACTTCACAGCGCCCTATCCGACATGTTTATATTTCTTTTGTGGGTGTCGATTTATTCCTATAGCTTCCGTACAAAGTCATGGCGTTGTGTATCCAAGCAGCTATATAAATGAGTAATGTCTCAATAAACACTGTGTTTACAAGACCGCCGCTCGAGTTAAACCACGCCATTGCTTTCGATCAGATTAAAACTTATATGAAATTATTGTGGAGATTATTTTAAAATTATTGTTATTACTATATATCGTATTTATGGATCATTGTATTAAGAATTATCATTTTATTTATTTTAGCTTCACGCTGTATCCCGCAAACAGCACAGTACGCAGAGAAAACCTGGAAACTTAATGTTAAGACATTACGTTCCCTTTAAGAAATTCTGGAGTAGTTTAAATTCGTGAGACATTGAGTGGCAGAACTCAACGCCGCTTCTGCCTCTTTATCAAAACGAAAAATGAAAATAATTAATATTCCATTTAGTCGAATGGTAATCGAACCCACAACCTATCGCGTTTACAGCCACACGCTTCTACCCCTAACAAATAATCTTAATAAATATTTTTAAACATTTTTAAAGTGTTATTCCACACTTAGGAAAGAAAAATACTTATTTAGAACGTATAACAATTTGAACGTAGCGGGACTCGAACCCGCGCCTCCTGGAAACCGATCAGGCGCTCTGACCACTAAGTCATACGTTCTCGCCAAGCTACGTCGAAATTTTTATACGCTTGTTACAACTACAGAGATACTAACAACATAAATAAGTTGTAACAAGCGTATAAAAATTTCGACGTAGCTTGGCGAGAACGTATGGCTTAGTGGTCAGAGCGCCTGGTCGGTTTCCAGGAGGCGCGGGTTCGAGTCCCGCTACGTTCAAATTTTTATACGTTTTCTAAATAAGTATCTTAATAAATAATCAGCTTCACGCTGTATTCTGCACACAGCAGGGTAGGCAGAGGGAACCTAGTGTTAAGACACTCCGTTCCCCACTTTCGGCCGAATTCTGGAGGTATTGCGTGTTGAGTGGCATAACTCAACGCCGCGCTTAGCCTCGAGACCAGAGCGAAGAAATGGAAATATAAATTTAAGTAAATATTTCATCTCTTCGAGTGGGGATCGAACCCACAACCTATCGCGTTTACAGCCACACGCTTCTGCCCCTGACAAATAATCTTATGTAGTCAAATATAATTTTGAATAATAAATCATACATACAATATTTAGTTCGTACATACATTAAAACCGTAAGTTCGAGACTAAACCAGCGAACAACTTGTTCGACAGCGTCTATGTAGAACTTGTATCTAATTTTCTACTTACACTCCAGTACGGGAAACTTGGCATCTTATCCATTTGTCTTGTATATAGCTTCCATGCATTTAAGATTATAAAGTTTAATTGTAAAAATAATAATAATTAAATTGAGTTATTTTGTTTTGATAAATCTATGTATTTTTTTATTAAATTTGTACTATAAAATATTATTGATTGATTAATGATGATTGAGGTTAGTCGTGGCGCAGCGGCACGAAGTGTGACTGTAAAACCGACTGGTTGTGGGTTCGATCCCCCCTAGTGGAGATGAAATATTTACTTAATTTTTTTATTTCCATTTCTTCGCTCTGGTGTCGAGGTTATGCGTGGCGTTGAGTTCTGTCACTCAACACGCAATGCCTCCAGAATCCGGCAAAAAGTGGGGAACGGAGTGTCTTAACACTAGGTTCCCTCTGCCTACCCTGCTGTGTGCGGGGTACAGCGTGAAGCTGCTTTATTTTATAATATTTCTTACCGTTCTCCATACTGTTAATATACCGGAATAAACTAAACACAATTATATCAAAACTAGATTTCATGATCAGAGACGGAGCGAGCAGTGACAAGCATCTTACACAGAATCTTTCTCCGCAAAACGTTACTGGACTGTTACACGGCTAACCTCATTAGATTCCATATCTATTTTGCTAACTTAGTATTGTATTTGTAAAATCTCGTCTATTTACTATAGTCACGTTCGTAATAGTTCTGATTCGTATCGGCATTGGTATCATTGGAAGGTCGTTTATACCTTAGCCTTAAACTTCAACTTTTATTGAAGAAATCGAAGGCAAGTTCTCATTTGTTATAAAAGAAAACGTATTTTCAGGATTGTATAAAAATATGTATTACTATAATAGATTTCTTTAACTTATAACTAATATTATATTTCATTATTAATATTATATTTATTTATAAGGCCAGTAGTGGCGCAGCGGCACGATGTATGACTGTAAAACCGACTGGTTGTGGGCTTGATCGAACTCGAGGGGGATGAAAGATTTACTTAAATTTATATTTCCATTTCTTCGCTCTGGTGTCGAGGTTAACCGCGGCGTTGAGTTCTGCCACTCAACACGCAATGCCTCCAGAATTCGGCAGAAAGTGGGGAACAGAGCGTCGTCCACTAGGTTCCCTCTGCCTACTCTGCTGTGTACAGGATACAGCGTGAAGCTGATTCAAGTTTTTATTTTAATATTATAACTATTATAAATTATTTTAATCAAGCTTATACAAAGAGAATCTAATCAGTTCCCGTAATTATCTTCCTTTGGCGACATTACCATACAATATTAGGTTGACACAGACAAGGCTAACGTTACTTAATGCGTAAATGTAGGCCTGGAATACATCCAAAATTAATAATTTGGTGTAAGCTATGGTTCATAGCTTTCGCATTGGCAGAGGACTGTCCATTAGTCTAACTATTCTATTATATTAATAAATCGCACTATTAAAAATTAAATTAGCTTCACGCTGTATCCCGCACACAGCAGGGTAGGCAGAGGGAACCACCTAGTGTTAAGACTCTCCGTTCCCCACTTTCTGCCGAATTTTGGAAGCATTGCGTGTTGAGTGGCAGAACTCAACGCCGCGCTTTGCCTCGACACCAGAGCGAAGAAAATGGGAATATAAATTTAAGTAAATATTTCATCTCCTCGAGTGGGGATCGAACCCACAACCAGTCACACTTTGTGCCACTGCGCCACGACTGGCCTCTGCCCTATTAATAAAGTTAAGAATTTAACAATAACATCACCAACTGCAAGTGTTAATTATATTTAAAATTATTTCACAATGCCACAACATGTCACCAATTTGAACGGAGAATGGAGTGTCTTGACACTAAACTCTGCTATGCTGGAAATAATGTGAAGATAGCTAAAAAACTTACTGTATATAGAAAATATATATAAATATTCAGATCTCATATATAAAAAAAAAATTCTCTGCTTTTCTTTCATCATATTCACATTTTACAAATTACATCTTGGGTGGCTTTTTCATTACCGGAACCAACATGCACGTACATCGGCGCCGTAATCGAATCCCCGACCACCCGTATTGTAGACTATACCATTGAACGCTTCCCCCACACCGTCTTTGTGCTTAAAAAGTAGAGCAATTATTAAGGCAAATGTTGTTTTGACAAAATTCTGATTATTTCGTTACGAGATACTTCCGGTGAATATTAATTGCTTATATCCATTTAAACGTGAACGCTTCCTTTTCGCTAATATATTTTTATATCTTATAAAAGTATCATATTTTATAAATTCATTTCATTCATTTTTTTTGTGCCACGCTGTATCCCGCACATAGCGGGGTAGGTTGAGGGGACCTAGTGTTACGACACTCCCTTCCCCATTTTCTGCCGAATAATGGTGGCATTACGTGTTGAGTGGCGGAACTCAACGCCGCGCTTTGCCTCGATACAAGAGTGAGGAAACGGAAATATTAAATATTTCATTTCCTCAAGGAGGAAACGAACCCACAACCTATCACGTTTACTGTCACATGCTTGTGCCCCTGCGCCACGACTCAATCCTTTTATTTATTTTAACTTCTGATTTCAAATTTCTACTGATATAATTTTTATTAAAAAAATGAAGGTCATATTGTTTCTAAATATTCCGTGTATCGATTTCTTTTTATGTCCACGATAAATATAAACTAAAAGGGACCGATATTGGCAAAAATTTGATAGCGTATTTATTATGCTACCTTAAATATTATGTTCAAAATAAAATAAGGTATTACTTAAAAATACACGTAACCATTAAAAAGCTATTAAATCAACAAAATTTGACACGCGATATCGATAAATAAAATTATTTTACTTTTATTTAATAAATTGTGACGCATGGGCACAAGGGTGTGACTGCAACGCGACGGTTATGAGTTCGATCCTCACTTGGAGGAATGAATTAATATATACAAATTATTTCATTTCTTCGCTTTGGCACCAAGGAAAAATCCCGGCGTTGAGTTCCACCACTAAAAAAATTCGGAATAAGTGGGGTAAGTATTATATTAACACTAAGTTCCTCCTGCCTATCCTGCCTGTAGGACGAGGCGTGAAGTAGTTAAGTTATTTAATTTATTTCAAAATAAACAACCAGTCACTTAATATTTTAAGTTTTCAAAACATCAAGTAGCCGCCCCAGCAGGGGTAGGGGGAGTCTTTATTTAAAAAAAACTCTCTTAAACATGTCTGTATTTGCAAGTAAAGAGGCAGGATACCTGTAGGATACCTGTAGGGGGCTCTTATTTGTACAATATTCATATAGAATATGACATGTAAATGTTCCCCTGAACTTCCCCTATCCATTGGGGATGTCCCATGAAACTGCTTTGTTATCATACACGTTTCCAGACACTTTTTAAAAGCCTTTTGTTCTGTCAAGTGTGAGTGTCATCTCCTTCAACAATGTTTTGCGGCGTATAGTTCTTATCTATCCTTTACATCCCTGTTTCATTAGTTTTGATAGCAGAGTTTGAGAGATTTGCTTTGTAGGCATCAAACGTATAAAATTATATCGTCTTTATAAGACTACTTATTTGTAAGTAGAGTTGAATATTTATTGTGTTTATTTTTTAGTTACTAGTATTTTATATATTCATTATTTTAACCAAAAATATAAAAAGACATGTATGAATAATTTAAAATTAAAATTAAATTAAATTAGCTTCACGCTGTATCCCGCACACAGCAGGGTAGGCAGAGTTAACCTAGTGTTAAGACACTCCGTTCCCCACTTTCTGCCGAATTCTGGAGGCATTGCGTGTTGACTGGCAGAACTCAACGCCGCGCTTAACCTCGACACCAGAGCGAAGAAATGGAAATATAAATTTAAGTAAATATTTCATCTCCTCGAGTGGGGATCGAACCCACAACCAGTAGCTTTTACAGTCACACTTCGTGCCGCTACGCCACGACTGGCCTAACTAATTTTATACAAATAAAAAAAATACGGTAGATTGAATCAATAAATTTTCTCTGGATACAGGAATAAGCGCAAGAAAAAAAAACAGTAAGACTACTATATTAAATATTTATCTGAAATCACATAATCATTATATAGACGTCTAAAATTATATATTCATTAATACATAGATAATCTAATAACAAATGGGTGCAGTGTCAAGTGTCAGTCATGCGCGTGCGACTGTGACTGACATTGATCTGGTAAGCGGATAGTGAGGTGCCTCGTCAGGTCATATTCGTAATGTATTGTCAGTCATAATTGCTGTGACATAAGGAAACTATATTGTTATTTAGCTAAATATATATATATTTTACTATGTTATTTAATATTGAAATTATTAATATTAGATTAATATTAGTAATATTAGACCAGTCGTTGTATAGGGGCACAAGCGTGTGATTGTATATGCAATAGGTTGTGGGTTCGATTCCCACTCGAGGAAATTAAGTATATAATATTTTGAGTGCTTCGCTCTGGTGTCGAAGTGCAGCGTTGAGTTCCGCCACTCAATACGCATTGCCTTCAGAATTCGGCGGAATGGAGGGAGCGGAGCGTCTTAACACTTGGCTCCCTCTGGCTACCCTACTACAGACGGAGTAAAGCTGAAAAAAAAGTAAAAAAGTTATTAATAGTTTTATACGTCATCTTTCATATAATAATTATAAAAGAACACATTATTTTTCATTTTTCATTCTTGGCCATGACACATAAACTTGTAGAATTGCTTTCAAATAAAAAAAATATATCTTTTATAACAGAAATAGCGCTTGAATAGGCATATAAAATAAGGTAAATTCCCCTAGAGGCTCCCTATGCTCGGACTGATTTAGAAAACTACTGAATTGAATTTTATAATACATCCTCGTTCTCCAAGGACTAGGTAGGCCGTTTCCGGAAAAAAAAATGGTATTGAGTACGTATATAGTAAGAACAACATCTCTATTTTTTGTTTATTTACTAGGCATTTCATTTTGGGCGAAGTAAAAAAATCAGAACCATATTTTCTATTAGCACGTTGAACTAACAGCCAATAGTATATTTGCTAGTAAAAAAAAAACTAATTAATAAAAAATAAATAATAATAATAATTTTATTTTTTATTATTAATAATTTGTATTTATTTCTGTAGTTAAACTTTTTATCAAATTTAAATTACAAATATGAATATAGTGAGGCCGTCGTGATGCAGTGACATAAACGTGTGACTGTAAGCACGACAGTAGTGAGTTCTATTTCCATTGAGAAGAATTACTTCCCTCTAGTAACAAGACAAAGTGCGACGTTGAGCTCCGCCACTCAACAGCCTCGAAGAATACAGCGTCAACCTAACAAAAATAGAAAAAATGTGAATATGGAACACACCGTATAACATCCATAATACTATAAATAAAAAAATTAAAACTTATTTGTTTTACTTAAACTTTTCAAAGGCCTACACTTTAAAGGAATTCTTCAAAGGTCACCAAGATTTTGAATCCCCACTTCTCAACTTCGTTGATTGTTAAGATAAGCTTCAGTCCCACTAATTGGTAAAGTTAAATACAGATGGGAACCCCGTTTTGTTCTACGAACCCTTGCTTTGGCTATTTGTTTTGTGGTCTTGTTAAAGTGATAGAACAAGTTGACTTTTCGACATGTTTGAAAGTTTCAATTCGTTAAGTATTTTCAGACAGTCCCCTGTCAAAAACTGAAAATTACTTAATTATTAAGTTAATTGAGTTTAGGAGCCAGTCGTAGCGCAGGCGCACAAGCGTGTGACTGTAAATACGACTGGTTGTGGGTTCAATCCCCACTCGAAGAACTAAAGAATTTATTTAAATTTATATTTTCGCTCTGGTGTCGAGGAAGAGCGCGGCGTTAAGTTCCGCTATTAAACACAATGCTATGAAAAATTCAGCGGAAAGTGGGGAACGGAGTGTCTTAACACTAGGTTACCTCTGCTGTATGCGGGACACAACAACAACCCCAGGTAACGAACTAATAATTTTTGTTCGACTCTACTTTAGTATGAACTATGAACTTTTCAAAACGTTGTAAGCTCAAGAACACTATTATAACTTCTACAGTGTATCCTGAAAGGAAGTATACATCTTTTCTTCCCTAAGTGTGGAATAATACGTTAAAAATGTTATATGTTATCTTTCATTTATTTAATTTTTTATTTCAAGCAAAATCAGCAATTTGGCCGAACGGAAGTTCGGTTCCGAAATTACTCTATACGCCCGCAAGATTTTTGATAAGTGGGAAACGTACAGCAGAGCGTCGTCTCACTAAATCCACGAAGAAAGAAAATATAAAAATTACATTTAATAAAAAAAAAATCTACATTTATATTGTAACATATGGGCAAACATTCATATATAATTACAATTTAATATTTAAATACACTAATTTGTCCGAAATTTAATTCTAAATTAAACACTTTTTGTTCCCTCGTTAAACCGAATGCTTAATCTTGGTAGGGAACGTGACGAATAGCTTCCAGGAAGCTGTAAATAATAAATAAGACTGAAGACTGACGGACCCATTAAAACGGGGATAAGAGTACCTACTACCGTACAATGATTTTATGACGATCAGCGCTCGTTGAATCATTATTTTGACGTATAATTAAGAATAATACTACTTGAATAGTATATATAGTATTTATGGGCGAAGTACAAATATAAAGAGTTTTTTTTTTCGCACTTCCCATATGTTAAGGTAGGTAGAGGAACCTAGTGGTAAGACACTTCGTTTCTTAATTTCCACCAATTATTTGAAGTTGTCCGACAGACGGGTCTGTCTGTCACGCGCCTTTATCTCAGGAACGCTTGGAGATATCGATTTGAAATTCAGACCATATCAGCAGATCAATAAAAAAGAAATGGCCGTTTAAATCGTAAAAAACGTGTATTCGTAATCGCATAAAAGTGTTCGACACTAATCAAAATTAAGTCCGGGTCCAGTCCTCAAGGTCAAGGGTCAAGGGTCCTTTCGGTTAACCTACAATTATGAAATTTGGCAGCTAGTCTACACACTAGAATTTTCCTGAACTTGACTAAAAAAATCTAAAAATTCTACATTTGAGGGTAAATCTTACAAAATAATAAATAGCCTTAAAAGGGAAGCAAAATTCGATATTAAAGCCAAGCTTCAAGTTAGGCATCAGATGAAAGGGCTCTGGCTAAGTTAAGCTTGAGATTTCAAAAGAAGCTCAAGATCTCCAATGTTCGTACGGAAGCCTCGGAGGGCGAGCCCGACTCGCGCTTCTCTGACTTTTCTTATTGTATTAAATTACTCCAGTACTCACTCCGTCCCATCAAATTAAGACTGTAACAATAATAAATAATCAAAATAAAATTTAAATCCTTCATTTCGTTTCCATTTATCCCAAAATAGATTCACAAAAACCGCTGCATATTTAAATAAGAAATAAATTCGTTCAATACTTCAAAAATAGGTATAAAACATTCATAAAAGCAACGCAATCGCAATCTCGCGACCAGCGTGCTGTGCGAAACGCAGACATAAAAAAATCATGGCCGCTTTTAATCACATGTGTGGTACATTTTTTTTTTCTGTGCATATATTGCACAATGTTTAAATATTTAAATAGTACTGTGAAATTGAAATCCTTTAGTAGCTTAAAGTAGGAAAAAATGTGTGAACGCTAGTGTGTTGCCATTGTTTGTGCTTAGCTTAATCTATATTATAAAAGTGTAGGTGGTTTGGTTGAACACGTTAATCTTTATCAGCTTCACGCTGTATCCCGCACACTGCAGGGTAGGCAGAGGGAATCTAGTCTTAAGATACTCCGTTCCACACTTTCTGCCAAATTCTGGAGGCATTGCGTGTTGAGTGGCAGAACTCAACACTACGCTTGTCCTCGACACTAGAGCGAAGAAATGGAAATATACATTTAAGTAAATATTTCATCTTCTCGAGTGGGGATGGAACCCACAACCAGTGGGTTTAACAGTTACACCTTATGCCCCTGCGCCACGACTGGCCTCAACCGAAATCAAAATAATCTAAGAAGCTACTAAATCTAATTTATTTTTCAACTTCGTTCGCTTCGCATTGCATGTTAAGTGGCGGAACTCAACGCCGGGCTTGTGCCTTGGTGCCACAGAAAAGAAATGATAATATAAATAAATAACAATTTATTCCCTCAAGTGGGGATCGAACCCACAACCGTCCTGGCCCCTGTGCCACGATAGACTCGTAAGTCGTAACTACCAATTTAAATTTAAAAAAAAAAATATTAAATAATCAATTTATTAAGGAAGATAAGGCTATATTATATCATCATTATATCAATCGTTTCAATGTCACCCACAGTGGGTCACTATCGGTTAAAGTCATCTCGGTTATTTAATAGTGTCACGTGTCAAACACACCTCTTATTTATTTCCGTTAGACCACGAGTACGAATCCAGTAGTAAAAGGATCTTTTACATTTTTGATTACCTGTTTATTTATATTTTTAACTTATTATTTTTCAAAACAACATTTAAAAATATATATTTTTTTCGATATTTTCTATATGCGAACATTACTCAAAATATTATAATCATGTTGATATTATTATTTATAATAATCTAGCACTTGTAAAAATAAACTTTTAAAATTTCATATACTAAAATTTCATATACTTATTATATTTAACTTAAAATATATACCATTATTTATATTTAGAGGCTGGTCGTGGCGCAGGGGCACAAAGTGCGACTGTAAAACCAACTAGTTGTGGGCTCTATCCCCAGTCAAGAAGATGAAATATTTACTTAAATTTATATTTCCATTTTTTCACTCTGGTGTCGAGGCAAAAGAACGTAGTGTCTTAACACTAGGTTTCCTCTGCGTGAAACTGATTTACTTATTTTTTATATATCATTATATACAAATTACTATTTATAATTTTTAATAATATATGCTTAAAATAATTAAAAAATCTGACATTTCCCTAAATTCGGAATTCTCTAAATTCCGACAGTTCTTACTCAACTACTAAAAAAAATGACCACCCTCTTTAATTTAATTATCTACAAAACCTTGTACAAACAGCAACCAAAGCAGGTGATTTCATAATATAACCGTTGACTATAAACGAGCATAAACAAAAATGTCACCATTAAATCATACTTTTTCAAAGACAATGGTTGAAAAAAAAAAACAACTGTGTTTAAATTTAATTAAATCGGTTAACCTTTTTATATATTATCGCGTAAGCACAGCTTTTAGGCGGCCGTCGTGATAAGATCAGGTTAACCTATAGATCGTACCTTGTAATATAATAGAAAATTAAGTCTAATGATTGGACAAGGCGGCAGGTGAAATGGAACCTGTTAAGTAATATTAGGATACCCTCGAACTAATCAACTTTGTAACGACGCGTCGTTTAAGTAAATTTTACTTATTAAGATAAGACAAGTCAATAAAAATGATGATACAATATATAAATAACCAAATGACAGTTTTTAACTTGACGTTTTATTGTTTTTTTAATGAATATTAGTATTTTTTTTATTTTTAATACCCTATATTGTAAAGTAGGTTTATATACCTAGAAAGAATTTAATACAGTTTTTTTAGATTGCATCAAGTATTCCACAAATATCAGGGAAGACAGGGAACCTAGTATACCTAGTAAGACACTAAGACACTCCCATTCCCATACTTTCCGCCGAATTCTGGTGGCATTGCGCATTAAGTGGATGAACTTAACGTCGCGCTTAGCCTCGACACCAGAGCGATGAAATAAAAATATTCAATATTTAATTTCCCCTAATGAGAATCGAACCCATAACCTATCGCGTTTACAGGCACACGCAAGTGCCCCTGAGCCGCGACTGGTGGCCCCATAAGTCTAATCACGACATACATTACACAACAAAAATAATATACAGATAACAATTTAACATCAAAACAGTACAAACAACCATCAAAAGGAAATGATTTAACATGACATAATTAAAGGAAAACAATCACGTTTATAACGAAACATCTGCCGTATTACACGCATCCCAACAACGCGCGCCCTTCAACTCCGCGGAATTAAACTCAGCCGAAAAACAAACATTTCTTGATTGAGTCGCCTCGGAACCAGTTTTCGCGACTATTCAAGGAGGGGAACGAATTGGGAACATAAAATGTAGGGTAGTTCTGAATGGTCAGTTAATTGAATCAATAAATCACTATGAACAATCGTTAGTACTGTGTGTAATTTTAATTTCTACTGGACAACAGATGGGGTTGTGCGTTCCTTTTTTTAAATATTTAAATACAAACAAAGTACGGGTGCTCGAAAGTTGTTTTGTACTGTCATCATATATTACACGGTATTCAATTTTTTTGTTGCGTTTTGACTCGTGCCGGTAAACGAGATTAATAATTGGAGTATTCATTATTTAATTTTTGAAAGCACGGTTTTGTAATTTTTGGTCAAAATTTAAATTGTTTTGTATACATTTCTATCGCTTTTTGGGGGTTTGACGACATTTTTTTTTTAATTTGAAAATGAATGTTTGTTGTTAATAATTTATAATAATATTCATAAAAATATTATTTAAACCGAGTACAATACTTAATAAAATGTTTAACACATTACATACATTAAAAATGTGTAAAATTATATTTGTTTAAGTTTTTTGTTAATTATGTAGGTAATTAATTTGTCTCAGTACAAAGTTCATAACAACTTATTTGAAGATTTTACTAGAAAAGAACGTATATGTTTATTAGATTCATATGCCATAATTATATTAATATGCTATAATTTATGTTTATAGGTACATAGCTTAAAAAGGAATTTTTACTTTATAAATTGTAACCTATACTCACTCATATGGCAAAAATATAATATATTTTCGTTACACTCCATCTTGTTAGAAGGAGTCTAACGAACGGAACGAAACAGAACTTACTATTATATTATCTAGATGTGTTACTTTCTGATATATAGAACGATAAATAAATAAGGACATTTAGAACACTTAAATGTCCTTATTGATTTATTATTCTCAATAATGCTTCGAAAATAATAGGCATGGTTGTGCTAAATCATTAAAGTTTTACTTAGATTATTAATTGTAACCGTTTACACATTATTTTTACTTATGAAGCTGACTTCATAAGTGAAAATAATATGTAAACGGTTAATTTCTAAAAATTATATACGAATAAGTAGAAATACCTAAATTTCATTACTTAATTTGAAGTAACAAACCCTTAGTTATTGATTGCGTTATCACAGAAATAATATTAAAATATTTTGGATAATCATATCACAAAATGTATGTAACTATTTAAAAGTATTCCAATTTAACTGCTGTATCATATATATAGTATAAAACAAATATCCAAAAAAGTATTCCACGCCATCTATCGCCTATTCGACAAACTACTATGTCTTAACACTATTCACCACATCCACATCATATCCACGCCATCTATCGACAATTAGAAGACCAACGTCGCCCCAATACTTATAATAGTTCATCTTTTCTCCGCCAGGCGGCAGCACGTGACGGCGCCGTGGAGCTCCACCACCACGGGTAGCGCACGCGCGCAACATGAACTGTTTGAACTGCTGGAGAGGGTGCAGTGTTCCCGGTTAGACGACCAGAGGGCAGTGCTACCTCCGTATTTCTCTCAGGTAAGTTAGATTTGTAATTTATTATTTTTTCTGTGTAAAAAAAAAGCTTATAAAAGAGTTTTTTTAATAGATTAATAAAATTTGTTTTTAGTAGAATATAATATTAAATGATGCGAAAATTTAACGGATTGAGGGAATGGAGATAAACATAAAAAATCTAGATCTATAGAGAGTCTTCTTCTATCTAATAAAATCTTTGATTTTCACGATTATTACATATACTATATTACAGGTGTGACTTGAGGACTACTGTAAAGTACTTACTAAGACAACGTATAAAAATTTTTACACTTTAAAAATGTTTAAAAATACTGCTCTAAAGTGTTCGACACATCGTATTTCCAAAAATGCGTAATACAAATTCGGTTTAATAGTTTAATATTTTTTTTTATCTAAATTAAATTGATCATTCTTGTAGGATTGAATTATAAATAACAATAATATTTTATCCTAAGATTTGAACTTAAACCATCTAGATCCGTGAGACCCATCCTAACTGTACCACAATAGAATTAAGCCTTTCTTTTACCTCATTTCTAATTTCCATACAAAATGTTACCTACTTATACCAAGCCGTTACTAAAAAAACAATTAAAGACTATTCGGTCACTAACAGATTTTCCACAAAGATGTAACGACCGTTCAGAGTTCAACAGTTATTCGTTCGTTAGAAAATAATCAGCGGAAATGGTAAGATGGGGGGTGGGAAGCGAAGTGTGACCATATTATTTTGTAAGGCGTCACGCCCTGTGGCTGTGGACTGTAGACGGTAGGCCCTTCTCTGAGTTACCTACCTGTTGATCGCTTTTTGCGTTACCAAGAAAGTTTAAACCTTGTAATCACTTCATATTTTTTTAAGTTATGCAATTTGCGTGTAGAGCAAGTAAAAAAGAACGATATTTCATTTTTTTCCTAACCTTTTCATGAAAAAAGGAATCCTTATAAGATCACTTCACGTCCGTCTCTCTGTCTGTCTGTTAAGAACCTTTATCTCAGAAACGCTTGGATATGTCGAGTTGAAATTCAAACCATATACTCAGATATACGGCCCCATGATTTCCTGAAAAAAATGTATTTCTACATTTACATAAAAAATATATGGCCGTTTATATCGCAAAAAACGCGTATTTCGACACTATAAATGGAATTGATGATTTATAGTGTACATGCGGTTGACCTAGAATTATGATATTTGGCAGCTAGTATCTACAGGTTCCGTACAAAAACTCCAATTTTTGTACGGAATCCTCAGTGAGCGAACCCGACTCGTGCTTGTCCAGTTTTTTGCTTGCGAATTGAGTAGGGGAACTTGACGCCGCGCTTTGCCTTATTACCAGAAGGAAGAAATAAAAACTTTAATAAACAATAATTCATTCCAATCGAACCCACAACTGTTGTGTTTACAGATACACGTATCTGCTATTTCGCCACAACGGCCTTTCTATCTAATCTTAGAAAATTTTAATATGCATAAAAAAAATCTGGAATAAAAAAAAATAAATATATAAGTTAAAACTAAAAAAGATCTATTTTCTCAGCTAAAATCTACTACCCGTACATCAATCATTCAAAATATTATAGTTATATATGGAAATGTGAAACGTAATTGGTTTAGTTTGTTGTACTCTGACATACTTCATGTTCAAGCTTCTTTGACACACCAAATTGAATTATTTTGTATGGATCTAAGAGTTTTAGTTATTAATATTATTTCACCCTAAAGAAATTTCGGCAGAAATTAGGGAACAAGGTGTCTTAACACTAGGTTCCCTTTGCCTACCCTATTTTGTGCAGGATACAGCGTGAAGCTGAAAAAATAAAAAAAAAACTTATTATACATTGTGCAGTTTGGTTTTCTTATTTATATAGATATACGCTAAAAGTAAAATATATTTTTTTACTTTATTAGGACTGTATCGCAACATTTCGTAACTAAAAAAAATAACTAAACTATTTTTATTATTATTTTTATTGTACAATAACTAATGAAACAAAAAACATATAACAGCGCCCTGCAATATGTTTATTTTATATAGAGAGAACCTAGTGTTGAGACACTCATCTCCATACTCCATATTATAGATGATTAATTAATTGTAAAGGTGCTTTAAAAGCTATTTACAATGACTTATCATCTTTGTGATATTATTCTGTTTAATTTGTATAAAACTCAAAAGTTGTTAACATTTACATTTTTTTAACGAATTTTTTTAAGTAATATCTTTCTCGCTTTAAGTAGTACCTAACCAGTACCTATAATTATCCATTTTATTTTTATCAGCTTCACGCTGTATCCCGCACACAGCATTGTAGACAGAGGGAACCTAGTATTAAGACACTAAGTTCCCCACTTTCTGCCGAATTCTGGAGGCATTGCGTGTTGAGTGGCAAAACTCAACGCCGCGCTTAACCTCGACACCAGAGCGAAGAAATGGAAATATACATTTTAGTAAATATTTCATCTCCTCGAGTGGGGATCGAACCCACAACCAGTCGGTTTTACAGTCACACTTCGTGCTGCTGCGCCACGACTGGCCTCAATTAATTATAATTATCCATCGCGCTCAAAAAATAAAGAAAGAAATTAAAATCTTCCCCATTTATATTTACATTTAATTTTTATTTCATAAATACTAGTAGCTACTAGTGGTTCATAAAAATTATGAACAAAGATTTAATTTCCACCTTATTAAGTATTCACCCTTCGTGGTTTTACTCACCGTTTTCTCTAACAGGCCAATATTTAAGTAACAGAATTAATTATAATAAAATTTTAGGTACAATTAATTTTATTTTATTCAAATTTAGATTTGATAAAAATCTGTTAATAGTAGGTGTTTTATTAAGCCAAGTTTGTACCAGCGTATGTTTTAGGCGTAGGTTTACTTTTTTATATGTATATCTTATTTATTCTTTTGCTTTTAAAATATTTTTGCCATTTTTATTGCATAATTCATATAAATGCACAGCCGAATTTAAAAATCAGCTTCTCGCTGTATCCCGCACACAGCAGGGTAGGCAGAAGGAACCTAGCGTTAATACACTCCGCTCCCCATTTTCTGTCAAATTCTGAAGACATTGCGTGTTGAGTGGCAGAACTCAACGCCGCGCTTTGCCTCGACACCAGAGCGAAGAAATGGAAATATAAATTTAAGTAAATATTTCATCTCCTCGAGTGGGGATCGAACCCACAACCAGTCGATTTTACAGTCACAGTTTGTACCCCTGCGTTGCAGTTTGTACCCCTGCATTTTGCTGAAAAATAAGATGGTACTAAAATTTAATTTATAACTATTTATTTGTACCTTAAATTATAATTACTATACTATCGTTTTTACAAGAAACCTATATGTTATTTGACGCGACGGTTGTAGGTTCGATTCCTATGCGAGTAAATGAATAATATAATATTTTCATTTTCGGTCCCTGGCAACAAGGCAGAGCGCGGTGTTGAGTTAAGTTGCTATCGGAAAGTGGCGTTCGAAGTGTTTTAACATTAGGTTCCATTTGCATATCCTGCTAAATTTTGAATACCATGTAGTCACGTCTCACCATCTGGGTGAAAATATTAACATTTCTATATTTATAAGAATTTAAAAAGATTTAAAATTGTCTTGGAGCGGAAGCTTTCATTAGGGATTGACTATCCTTTGTTCGGGCGTTTCGAAGAAATTCCTGTGAACCGACGCGGTAATAAATAACAAATAGTTCAGCGTTGAAAGAAATATTAGAAATCGTGAACTAGATCCATCCATTGCTTATATTAAAAAGAGTACGTGTCTCATATGATTTTGATATTTTTTATTGTTAATATTATATAGACGATAAAATATTGCCTTTTTTATAAATAAATAAATGTATCGTATTTTCTTTTATTAATCAACTATGAATAATTATTGAAAACGGAAGTGTCTTAAAGGGATCGCAGCGTCTTAACACTCGGTCCCACGTTCTCTTTACCTAACCTGGTATATGCGGGATACAGCGTGAAATATAAAATAAATAAATCAGCTTTTCGCTGTATCCCGCACACAGCAGTGTTAACACACTCCGTTCCCCACTTTCAACCGAATCTGGAGGCATTACATGTTAAATGGCGAAACTCAACTCCGCGCTTTGCCTTGACACCAGTGCAAAGAATCGGAAATATAAATTAAATCAATATTTTATTATTTCGAATAAAAAAAAAAAAAATTATCTGCAACGATAATGAATGAAAAAAATCTCGATCAAATAACGCGTAGTGCATTCGTCAAAGCATTACTTACCTTTTTCCCATATAAATTAATATATTATATTACAAGATATTTTAATATATTTAATTAATTGTTGTCTTTAATAAAAGGAAACGGAAAATAACAAATAATATTATCTATGTTACATTGTTTATACGACGTGCCTATATCTATAGACGGTGCTGACAGGAAAATCATTTGAAGCTGTCCTTATTTATACAGTTACAATTGATTTACAAGGAATATATTATATACATATTATTAAAGTAATTAATTCAAAAACTTAAAAATCATATAATATCTATGATTTTTAACATTTTTAAAGTGTTATTCCACACTTAGGAAAGAAAAATACTTATTTAGAAAACGTATAAAAATTTGAACGAAGCGGAACTCGAACCCGCGCCTCCTGGAAACCGACCAGGCGCTCTGACCACTTATACCATACGTTCTCATCAGGCGTACGTCGGAAATTTTTATACGTTTTCTAAATAAGTATATATCAATGATTGTCTATGATTTTGTAATTAAATTTTTAGAAAATATTTTACTAATGTTTAATTTTTGCCTAAAAATATAACTTGGCAAGACTTGATCGCAGGACTTAGTTTTTCACTTTCAACAAGAATTAGAGAAATTGGTGTTAAGTGGTTAAGTGGCAGAACTTAACAAACGCAATTCCGTCTTGCACGAACAGACCAGTGAAATGAAAACCGTTCTTTACTTTAGTGGAGCATCGAACCCGCAACCATCACATATATAAAATATAGTCTTATATTTTTACTGAATAGTTTAATATGTACCATCGATCGATTCCCTATATATGTACAGACATGGTGAACTACCGCTTTTAATAAATGCTATGGATACTCTCCAGCCGTCCCCGAGGTACTGTAGGCCATAGCGAAAATAAACGTGGGATACTTTGAAGTCATATATCAACCTTTTAAATAACATTTATGTATATTACAAGTCTTTATTTAGTTTTATTTGTCTCGATTTTTGATTATTTATTTGTTTGTTTTTTTTATATATAAATATTAAAGAGATTGCTCACTAATTATAATTTAATATATTTATATGAGTATATTGACGAAGGAAACTCGGCCAAGTGCGAATTGAACACCTCCACCGAGGAATACGTATCTATTTCAGGATTGCTTTGCGATCCTAGATCATGGTATTTGTTATCAATATCAGCTTAATACGTTCCCGCAGTCTTGAGATGATGGTCATGACAGACGGTTACACATACATACAGACAGACTGACAAAAAAGTGTGCCTATAAGGGTTTGGTAAGAGAGGTAGGAAGAGACCTCGGTTGACATTCGAAACACAGTATCAAAAATACTGGAGGAAGGTCACGTAAAAAGTGTGAGGACCCCCCGAAGGGCATGTATGAAGAGGTTTTATAATGTTCAATTTTTTTTCCTTTTGAGATACGGTGCCCTAAACACAAATTTCTTATAGTACAATAATAAATAGTTATTTTATTTATATTGAACGTATTTAAAAGGACCAAAACAAAGGTGACCAAAGGATATAAACACACCTCAGTACTTAACTACTTACCCATCTTCCGGCCATGGAAAAGTAAAAGTTCACCTGATTACAATATACTGACCTCGTTGTGCGTGCTCGTAATGTCACTTCCATTCCCTTTTACTTTTATGGAGCAAATCTTTTTTTTTATGGACATCACTAATTTGGAAAATGTTCATCGATTTTATTCATAAAGTGTTTTTGAAGTTATTGGATGCTCGTGTGTTATGTATTTAACGGTGCTTCGTTGTTTTTTCGATATAAATTTTGAGCAAGTAAGTTTTTTTTCTTTTTTTTACTTAATCTTTTATCTATTTCAACTTTACGCTTCTTTTGCTACAAAGATTCGACTATAATTCGTTCTCTTTTTTCCCCCGAATTTTATATATTGCGTGTCCAAAAACGAAATTAAATGCTGGGCTCTGTCTTATTAGATTAAAAGAAATAGATATAATCAATGAGCGCATATAGCCGGGTAGGCAGAGGGAACCTAGTGTTAAGACACTCCGTTCCCCACATTCTGCCGAATTCTGGAGGCATTGCGTGTTGAGTGGCAAGACTCAACGCCGCGCTTTGTCTCGATACTAGAGAGAAGAAATGGAAATATACATTTAAGTAAATATTTCATCTCCTCGAGTGGGGATAGAACCCACAACTAGTCGGTTTTACAGTCACACTTTGTGCCCCTGCGCCACGACTGGTCTCGATATAATTTTACTTATACATAACTCCTACAATAGCTTTGGACCCATAACCAATAAGTATTCATTTCTTAAATAACTTTGTTTAAATTTGCTAATGTTTATAATAAACTTTAGAAATATATATTTATCCTCTTTTATATCTTAATAATATGATAGTTGATGCTGTTTTTATTAATTTTAAATATTTTCTTTTAAAGTTTAGATCAATTAAAGGAATAGACTAGGCTATAACATGAGTAAATCTTGAGTACAATAAAACACTCGTTAATTTGCCGTCGTTAAATTGTTTTATATTCATTGTTCTTATATTTAGGAGTTTAAACTTTTAAAGTTTTAAATTGAATTATTTATAGATTAAAAATAAGAGAAGAAATAAAAATATAAATCTCTATCTCTTCTCTATATCTTATAAAATAAGAACGCATTTCGTCTCTGTCTGGCCTTTCTAAGCGATCTTCTTCTAAACCACCCAACTGATTTTGGTGCGGTTTTCACCATTAGGTAGAGTATTTCTCAGGGAAGGTTTATATATAGTTTATTATATGTATATTTTAATGTAATTTGACATAAATATGATAAATGTGCATAAAGTCCTATCCGTTGAGAAACTTTCACGCATGCGCTGCTTTAATGGTAAGTCCTACATGAAAACAATGTACTAAAGTTTTATTCCTCTTAATAAGATCTACAAAAAAGTCAGCGACAGCATATTTGTATCTTCTAAGGATAACATACAGTGAGCATATTTCTGTCTAAAAATAGTAATTTCAATATATTTTTCATTGTGAGGGATGTTTGTCCATAATGGTATCAATCCTTATCCTTTTAAATACTTTATTAATTTTCTACGTTAAACAAAGATAAAATTTGTCCTTTACAGTAATTGGAAATTACGAATAGTTTTAGAGAAAAACGCATTTAATTGTTGACACATCGCGCCGGCTATAAACCGCAGATTTGGCTCATGTTTCGTTTATCCCTTACTCATAAAGCATATAAATAAGTATATTAGTTACGTTGGCCATTTAATGTAGATCATAACTGTCTTTTACTGTTTTTCATTTTAATAAGTACTTTAGAAGTTGTTACAATATCAAAAAATCCTTGCTGCGAAACGGCTCACCACACGCCATGCGTCCCCCCGCGCCCCGCGACGCGTCCGCCGCGCCCGTCTCGCCGCCTGCCTCTGTAGCGAAGTAGACTTAGATGCGATTGTACGTATTGGATAATTTGAGTTTAATGTATTATTTCAGCGCGATATATTTAGTTTCATCTTTTTTCATTAATAGAATAGTAGGTTGTCTTTTGTTTATCATTTCTTTCGTTTAAGTATCCTGTTGTTTATTTTGTTTACTCTTCTTCTGTTCTTTTATTATTATTTTTTACTTTTTTAAACATTTCCTTTTTTAATTTAATTATGCCACGAAAAAGTCGTTCATAGGTCGTAGAACAAGAAATGCAAATAAAAGTCTAACTAATGACAGCGTAGACGAGACGGAAATTAGACGGTAATTTAAATATATTTTCTTATTGTAAGGGATGTGTGTCCATAATGACATTAATCCTTATCCTTTTAAATAAGTTATTAACTTTCTACGTTAAACAAAGATAAACTTTGCTCTTTACAATATTTCGAAATTACAAATAGTTTTAGAGAAAAGCTATATCGACTCATGTTTAACCCTTACTTTCAGTATATATATAAGTATGTTAGTTACCTTTTGGCCATTTAATATAGTTTAAAATGTCGTTTACTGTTTTTCATTTCAATAAGTACTTTAGAAGATTAGTAGCACAGATTTAAAATGACGGTACTAAAAGATTCTTGCTGTGTAACGGCTCGCTGCCCACCACGCGTCCCCCCGCGCCCCGCAACCTTTTGCTTATAAAAATGGATCCGCCGCACCCACCTGCCCCTCTCAAGCAGCCAGGTAATGCTTCCATTTCTTCTGGGACAGAGTACCCTCTTCCCTATCCACCTGGTGTCGCTGTAAAGGCCAATAGGGCTAACAGCATTAACTTCAAGTTCGAAAAAAAAAAACCCACCTGGCTTCTTTCCTCCGGGCATGGGAGGAAGGCCTGGTCATCATGTTGCCCAAGGTTGGGAGGAGCCCGCAGCCTGAGGGATATCGATCTATAACCCTCCTTAGCGCGGTCGCCAAGCTGTTCGAGAAGTTATTCCTTTCACTTTTCCAGTCGCACATGCACCCACGAAGCGAGCGGTTTGGCAAGCCATTCACTCTGGTTATACTACGCCGCAACAGCGATCAACCGAAAGGAGAGTACAATATTGGTCTTCTTCGACGTAGCACACGTATTCGACCGCGTTGGCACCCGGGCCTACTTCATTAAGTGCTCAGAGCCGGCACCCCCCAGCACGTCGCGCATGTCTTTGCCTCCCTGCCTCAGTGACAGGACATTTTACGTGAGAGTTGAGAGTTCGAGGTCTAGCAGCGACTCGATCGCTGCCGTTGTTCCCCAGGGCAGCATTTTATCACCTGCTCTCTACGCACTATACACTGATGACATCACAACGCCAACGAGAAATCCTGCAAGTGAAACGAGAAATCCTGCAAGTGGTCCAGAACCTCATCCTCCGTCGAGTGACGCAGGCACCATACTAAGTGAGGAACACCATGCATCATCGCAACATAAAAATAGAAAGCCTGGAGGTACACATTGGTCGTCTCGCGTCCAACGCATTCCGCTGCTCCAATGTATCACCTGCACCTAAGGAGCAGCACTCCGTGGTATACCCGGCAGCACGAGGTCAGACGTAAGACTACTTCCGAGGGACTTTTTATTCTCCTCCAAATCCGACTCATGAACCTTAGTCGCTTAAGATGGGCCTCCCTCAGGAAACCGAGGGTCTCTCCTGACTGAGTTGACCGCCTAGATGGCATTTGATAATCCTTTCAATTTCATACTGTGTCAACGCCCAGATGTCGTTCGGAGCTACTACGGAGATGGACGAGAATGCTTTAATTCTGCGCCTGGCTCTATAGCAAAGTTAATTTAGAAGCGATTGCACGTATTTTGGAGTTATCCAATAATTATAATGTATTTCAACGCGACATAGTTGGTTACATCTTTCGTTTAAGTATTTTTGGGTAAGAGAATAGTAGGTAGTCTGTTGTTTATAATTTCTTTCGTTAAGGTTTTCTGTTGTTTATGTCATTTATTTAAGTGTATTTTTTTGAACAATTGGAACATCCTTATTGGAACTACGAAAATGCGGGTTGCATTAAGGTTTAAATAATTTTCACATTAGTAATATTAAGTGTTTTGCAAACATAGGTACATTACATGAATAATTCAGTAGTTAAAGCGGGCGAAGCCGCGAGCGGGTCGCTAGTAAAAAATAATTGATTACTGCCAGTGAGTGTTCACCGAATCGAACCCACAATGCATGCATAACACGCTTAAGTATAAATATACATAACTACTTTATTATTTAACATAATATATTTTTTTTAATTGGCCTAGTGGAACGGTTTAGGTTAGATAATCTAGCCGCTAATCTACAAAGCTAATAGTTTAAGATCCCAGGGCCGCCAGTCTACTAGTCATTTTAGCAAAGCTGAAATTTTGAGTACTATTAGTCTAATATGTACTCACTAACTTGAAAGTTGCCCTTTCAGAGGTAGTTCCATTTAAAGATATATCTCTGTCTGG
Organism: Heliconius himera; assembly: GCA_021202915.1. Lineage (NCBI taxonomy): Eukaryota > Metazoa > Arthropoda > Insecta > Lepidoptera > Nymphalidae > Heliconius > Heliconius himera. The sequence goes on from JAJHJA010000987.1 coordinate 28,709, forward strand.
GAGGATGATTGGGCCATCGGATTGGTCTGGGGGTTATAGGGAGTTTTGAAATAGACCGTAAATAATATATGTAAAATTAAAACTTGCTAGTGTAACGTATTTTGCACGAACTTTAAACAACCTGTAGGATGTCTGGCAGGAATAAAGGCCCATGTAAAGGGTCTGGTAATAGTATTTTTTTTTTTATATTATTCTTAACAACATATATGTGTACCTGAAGTTGGCACTACCTCTGAAGGGGTCCCACTTTCAAGTTAGTAAGTACGCATACCGTCTTACCTTCATATAAGACTATTAATCTTAAAGAAATTAGCTTTGCTAAAATGACGTTGGTCTGGAGGCCCTGTGATCTTAGTCTATAATATACATACAAAAGTATGTCAACTCTACAATCACTATTAATAGAATACCGTGTTAACATAGTTGTTTGTATTTAACTGCTGTACCTATAGGTATTATAAGTTATAGCGATATTTGAACACATTCTTAACTTTACTTCCTACTTATGAGACACTGCACAGGTATGAACTTTTGATTTATATACCTTATCGTTTGTTGAATGTTGACTAACAACGACGTATGGCTATTATTTTGTTTCATTTTTTACGTAAATTTAGATATTTATTATATATTTTATATTTTCACGTGATTCCTTCATCTTCTATGATATAGAAATTACATTTTTTAATTCTTAGAGGCCGTCGTGGCCCAGGGACACAAGGATGTGACTGAAATACGTTGTGGGTTCGATCCCCACGCGAGGAAACGAAATATTTATTTAAATTTATATTTCCTGTCTACTTCCGCTTTCTCTTTCCGCTCTGGTGTCGAGGTAAAGAGCGGCGTTGAGTTCCGCCACTCAACATGCAATACCTCCCAATTTCAGCGGAAAGTGGGGAACAGAGTGTCTTAACACTAGGTTCCCTCTGCCTACCTTGCTGTGTGCGGGATACAGCGTGAAGCGGATTTGATTTTTATTTTTTTTTGTATAAACAGAAACCAATGGCGTAATTTTTTTAAATACGAAAGAAAAATACTTTTTTAGAAACGTATAAAAATACATTCAATCACACACTACGTTCAAATTTTTATACGTTCCTAAAAAAGTATTATTATAAATAATTTACGTGCTCCACTTGTCCGAAACTCTTTACAAAAATAAAAGAGAACAAAAGAGTTATTTTTACCTATAATATACGCTCTTTCAATACATCCGATACAAAAGATAGTTATTATATAGTTCAATATAGAAGTATACATAGGTATACTTTTTCAATATGAGTCATGGAATCGCGACAGTGGTTCTCTATTGACCTTGATATCGGAGGTTGGGCCAGCTTGTATTGTATGCTAAAGTTGTTCAGCTATTTGTTTTGTAATTAATATAGGTACCTAAGGTACCTCTCAGGCTTGAGTGTAGGCGTGATATGGCACCTTTGAGTAACATTCAGGTTTCCAGTTTCAAATTAGATATTAGGAAAGAGATAAAGCGAGTCCTTTGTGTATTTGGTTAATACATTTAATATGAAGTTGGTATGAATTTTGTAGTAGCGACCCAAAAGACGGCTTCGCCCGCTTAAAGTTATTGTTTTAAGACAGCCAAATCATAAATATATATGAATTGTAGCCTATGTCTTATTCTAATGTATAGGCTAAGTTTCTGTGAAGTTACATCGAAATCCGTTTAGTAGTTTTTGCGTGAAAGTAAAACAAACATCCAGACAAACTTTCATTTGTAGCATAGGTTATATTTACATGTTATTCTTGGACAGCTTAATAATAATTACTTAAAAAAAAGAATTCTTTAAATGAAATAATAATATCAATTAAGTAAATAATAATCCCAGGCCAGTCGTGGCGCAGCGGCACGAGGTGTGATTGTAAAACCGACTGGGTGTGGGTTGGATCCCCAATCGAGGAGATGAAATATTTACTTAAATTTATATTTCCATTTCTTCACTCTGGCGTCGAGTTCCACTCAACACGCAATGCCTCCAGAATTCAACAGAAAGTGGGGAACGGAGTGTTTTAACACTAGGTTCCCTCTGCCTACCCTGCTGTGTGTGGGATACAGCGTGAAGCTGATTTATTTATTTTTTTAAATAATAATAAACATTATTAAGACTTTTATTATTTACTATTTCACATCCGCTATTGCAGTAAAAATATTCAACGACCAGAAAAATACTGATGCATCCAATCTATGTATAATTTACAAAATAAGTCACTAGGTATATTGGCGTGAAACCAAATCCACTGCAATGTCTCAATGCCGTCGTTCTTTTTAGACTTACATACTATACTTTTATATACATTCTCCATTTTGAATTATTCTTGGCAGCCACTATGGTTAAACGTACATACATAGAAATTTTAACTAAAAAAATCAGTTCTCTGTGGACGCGTTCCAAATACCAGTATTTACACATTTAATGCCGAAATTTGTTATTTTTAGAGGCCAGTCGTGGCCCAGCACAAATATGTAACTGTAAACGGCAGGTTGTGGGTTCGATTCCCATTCGAGGAAATGAAACGTTTAATATTTTAATTTCTTCGCTCTGGTGTTGAGTCAAAGCGGAGATTAACGCTGCGCGGCGTTGAATTCCAACAATCTACACGCCTTCAGAATTCGGTGGACGACGGAGAGTCCCAACACTAGAATCTGCCTCGTGAAGCTGAAAAAAAAAATATTTTTCACATTTTAATGTAATACAAACACAAATAAATAAAAAAAAAGAAAACCTTTTAAAACGATGAGTTCTCTGACTACCGTTGTTTTAATTTCAACCCCCACGTTATACACCTCAACTGATTGAAAATGAAAAACGAGTGATGAAGTATTTTTTTTAATGAATTCAATTTAATTTTTTTTGTAAGTAGGTCATGATACCAACAATGACATTTGTATAGTGCATACTTTACAAATTAATGAAAGATTTTCTTTCATACATATTTACTTATATTTATATTATTTAGTACATTTTACATACATATTTATATTATTTAGTAGTTGAGGCCAGTCGTGGCGCAGTGGCACTAATTGTGGCTGTATCGACAGGTTGTGGGTTCGATTCCCGATCGAGATTAAATATGTAATATTATAATTTCTTTGCTCTGGTGTCGAAGCATAGCGCGGCGTTGAGCTGCACTATTCAATGCGCAATGCTTCCAATATTCGGTAGAAAGTTGCCTGCTACATACGGGTTACAGCATAAAGCAGAAAAAATATTTTGTAATTCAGATCATTGTTGGCGGTCGTTGCGCAGAGGCACAAAGTGTGACTGTAAAATCGACTGGTTGTAGGTTCGAACCATACCCGAGAAAATGAAATATTTATTTACATTTATATTTTTATTTCTTCGCTGTGATGTCGAGTAAAAGCGCGGCGTTGAATTCCGCCACTCAGCACGCAATGCCTCCAGAATTCGGCGGAAAGTGGGGAACGGAGTGTCTTAACTGAAGTAAAGCTGATTTAATTTTAAATTAGGTCATTGTTTAGCTTTGCTTGTTTGAAGGTTGTGATGATTATTCAGAATTGAATGAAATACAATTATTTTTATTATTATTATCGGAAAATTCCTATTATTTTAATTTTATGAAGGCCTGAGGAAGGAAAGGTTTTTTAATATTAAATTATTTATCATTAAAAATAGTGAAGGACCAATCTTAATTATATAAATATAGAACACTGTTTGAAATATATTGTTTACAGATATAATCGTCGAGGCCATCGTGGCGTTGGGGTACTATTAAGAGACTGTAAACGCAACATACGTAGGTTCGATACCCATTGGTTCCCTCTACCTACCCTGCCACATGCGGGATACAATGTAAAGTTAAAAAAAAATCTATTCAAAAATTTGGTCTCTACCGCTGCATTCTCATTTTTATATATAGTTAGTTCTAAAAACGTAAAAAATGCATATATTTCTATTAATATTATACATCCAAATAAAGGGATTTTCATTTATAAATTTACTATTATTAATATAAATACCGATACAGAAGCCTAAATATTATTGCTATCTTTTAGTATTATTACTAACAACGCCCAAATGAGTAGGTATAGAGAAGTTGTATACAAAATTTGTATAACAACTTCTCCAGAGTCACGGATTCCGTTTTACAATTGTGATAAGCTGTTTATGAATATGTTTATATAGTACCTTTGAGATTTTGTAGTATTATAACACCTTTGCATATTATATGTGACTGTAAACACGATGTTTGTGGGTTTGATTCCAACTCGTACAACGTGAGCTGCTCTTTCGGGGAAGTGAAATATTTTATATTTTCATTTCCTAGCACTAGTAACGAGGCAAAGCGCGGCGTTGATTTACGCCACTCATTACGCAGTGCCTCAAGAATTCGGTGGAATGTGGGGAATGGAAGTGTCGTAATCAGGAGCGGAGTAACATAACACTAGAATCCTAGATTTCCTCTACCTCACCCTGCTATGTGCGAGATACAGCGTGTAGCTAAAAAAAACGTTTGTCGCTAAGATTAAAAAACATAAAATTAATTATAATTACACATATTTAATGTCACTTAAATACTAATGGACGTCTTCTCATGCGTTGTTACTTCTGTTAAGTAAAAGTTTCAACCTAATGTTGTTTATTTCATAGCACCCAGGTTTCATATTTCTAGACATTTACTACATACACATAGAAATAAATGTCAAATAATATAGAAAAAAATACATGTATTTATTTATCTTTATCTGTTTATTCATAGGTAACTTCAAAAGATTGTAATATTAATACAATTAATTCAGGACATTAAATATTTATCATACACAAACACATTATTGAGGCCGGTCGTGGCGCAGCGGCACGAGGTGTGACTGCAAAACCGACTGGTTCTGGATTCGATTCCCACTCGAGGAGATGAAATATTTACTTAAATTTATATTTCCATTTCTTCGCTCTGGTGTCGAGGTTAAGCGCGGCGTTGAGTTCTGCCACCCAACACGCAATGCCTCCAGAATTCGGCAGAAAGTGGGGAACGGAGTCTTAACACGAGGTTCCCTCTGCCTACCCTGCTGTGTGCGGGATACAGCGTGAAGCTAACAAACACATTATCTGCATATTGTTTCTCCTGTCTTAATAGACACTATTTAATAATAATATAAAAATCAAATCAGCTTCACGCTGTATCCCGCACACAGCAGGGTAATCAGAGAGAAACCTAGTGTTAAGACACTCCGTTCCACACTTTCTACCGAATTCTGGAGGCATTGCGTGTTGAATGGCAGAACTCAACGCCGCGCTTTGCCTCGACACCAGAGCGAAGAAATGAAAATATAAATTTAACTAAATATTTTATCTCCTCGAGTGGGGATCGAACCCAAAAGCAGTCGGTTTTGCAGTTACACTTTGTGCCCCTGCGCCACGACTGGCCTCTAATAATAATATTATAATTATTAATAATACTATAAAATCATATATTAATTCTGTATTTTCACGAAGTCCGTATAAAGACATTGTCAAGGCACAGTATGCAATATAAGCAGCCTAATATAGAGGCTATGTTAGCGACCGCCAAATGAGGAGTATGTAGTTGCTTCCATAACTGATGCATAGCTTATGTAATCACGTCTTAGAATGGGACGATTTTATATTTATAAAATAAAAAAAATCAGCTTCACGCTGTATCCCGCACAAAGCAGTGTAGGCAGATGGAACCTAGTGTTAAGACACTCCGTTCCCCACTTACTGCGAAATCTGGAAGTATTTCGTGTTGAGTGCTCGACACCAGAGCGAAGAAGTGGAAATATAAATTTAAGTATATAAATATTTCATTTCCTTGAGTGGGGATCGAACCCACAACCAGTCGGTTTACAGTCACACTTTGCCTCTGCGCTACGACTGGCCTCAGTTTATTTTATTTTTATAATCAGAAAAAATCTTTCTAGATTCTATACTTAGACCTCTTTACTCTTAAGCTGTAATCGAATCCTTAACTTTTAATTTAAGATTCTATGACATAAAGAACTAAACGCCGCGTTTAATCAGAGAAATGAAAATAATTCATTTTCACAAGTAAATTGATACATTTAGTCAGTGTGATCGAACCTCCAAACATCGCATACAGTCAAATGTTATTCCACTGCGTCACAATGGCCTCTTCGTGAGGATAAAGGTAAATAAATAAAATCAGCTTCACGCTGTATCCCGCACACAGCAGGGTAGGCAGAGGGAACTTAGTGTTAAGACACTCCGTTCCCCACTTTCTGCCGAATTCTGGAGGCATTGCATGTTGAGGGGCAGAACTCAACGCCGCGCTTAACCTCGACACCAGAGCGAAGAAATGGAAATATAAATTTAAGTAAATATTTCATCTCCTCGAGTGGGGATCGAACCCACAACCAGTCGATTTTGCAGTCACACCTCGTGCCGCTGCGCCACGACTGGCCTCTAAAGGTAAATAAATATACAATATATTTATGACAAATTCTATAGCTATTCACAAATTCTATACAAAATTTAAAAGAAATTTGTATGAACGTTAATTATACTTAACGAGTTCTCACATTATAATAATCATAATAGATTTCGTGTCGTTATTTTTATTGTGCTTCGACTAATTTTTAACACTTTAAACATCAACTAAATAAGTTATTGTATTAAGATTTTTTTTTTCATTTTCTCTCTGTAACCCGCATACAGGGTAGGTAGAGGGAATCTTGTATTTATCACTCATGTTCCACTGAATTCTGGGGGCATTGCGTGTGAGTGGCGGAATTTAACGCCGCGGTTTGCCTCGACACTAGAGTGTAGAAAAACAAATATTAAATATGTCATTTCCTCGAGTAGGAATCGAACCCTCAACCCATCGCGCTTACAGTCACACTTCGTCCCCGTGCCCCACGAATGGGGACATTAAAAATAATAGTTTTATTATTCTTAATTAAATAAGACCAAATTTTTTCTCAATGTCTGACTATGTCACAACATTTGTATAACAATAGTGTATATTCAAATATAATTGCAAAACACGACTAAATATATTTATTATGTGTTTAATTTAATTATGACTTACTGTCTTTACCTTGGTCTATTTTTTTTTGCTTATATCTATTTTTAAATTTCCATATATGCTGGGATTCATGATTGACTTGTTTCTCCGCTTTACGTTTAGTGACACTAACGCCCAATATTAATAACCTATCTCCAACGTCAATCTTAGATTGTTTCATACATCTATCCAATCTCTAGATTATTGGTTATTAATACTGGGCGTAAGTCGTCAAATCCAAAGCTTTTTCCCACTAAACGTACCAATATTATAAACATAACAATTTGTGAGGATATATGTTTGTTCCACTTTCACGCAAAAACTGCTGAACGGATTTAGATAAAACTTAACAGCATTTTTTCTTATACATCAGAATAACAAATAGTTTACAATATATGTAAAGATTTTATATCATTTTGCCAAATTATAACAATAAATTTTAGCGGACCAAGCCGCGTTTAAGCCATAAATTAGATAAATAAACGTTATAAATGCAATATGCTATAGAAAATATAAAATAGAAAATACTTTTTTTTTAGAAAATCGTATAAAAAATTGATCTTACGGAGAATTGAACCCGCGCCTCTTTTTAACCATACCTTGAGGCGTTTCAAATCGCTACGTTCCTTATAACAGTCCCTTTTAAAATTACCGTCATCATAATATCTACTGTTTCTAGAGATAATCTACCTATGATTTAATCATTTAAAATAGTTTCTATAAATAAATTAAAATGCATATAAAATTATATTGCACTTTCTATTGTAAGTGACTCATTTTTATTATTAAATAATTATTAGAATACTTAAGTATAACGTATAATTATGAATATTATATAATAATTATGTTTTATTATGCAGCTTTATGCCTAATAAATTATAAATAAATTAAAAATATTAAAATTTATATATTAAGAAAAAGGGAAACGAGAAGAGGTACCTATATGGAAAATAACCATACAGCCATTATTATATCTGCAGTTCACAAAAGTGAAACGTATTATCGAGGTAAAGCACGGCGTTCCGTTCCACCGCTCAACACGCCATGCTTCCAGAATTCCGGAAAATTCCGAAAAGTGCATATTCCGGAGCTGAATATCTAACACTAGGTTCCCTCTGCGTACCCCGCAACATGTGGGATACATGATAGGATACCGTGAAGCTGATAAAAACAAGTGCGATGCCAGTGCCTATTAGGCAGACTATTATTAAATCGTAATCATTATATTATAATAATGAAAAATGAAATGATAGCTTCACGCTGTCTTCCGCACACAGCAGGGTAGGCAGAGGGAACCTTTTTGTTAAGACACTTCGTTTCCCACTTTCCGCCGTATTCAGGATGCATTGCGCATTGAGTGGCGGAACTCAAAGCCGCGCTTTGCCTCGACAAACTACACTCGACAATCTAATAGATAATAAGTGATTATTGTTAAACATTTCCAAAACATTTAATTAGTTAATGTACATTGAATGTATTTATAAAGACATCACACTTCATTTCTATAGTGGGTAAAAATAATTACTACTAATGGATTTTTAAATACTCAGTTAACATTCAAGTAGTAACTCGAACATCGTTTAGAGATGACTATTGTGTTTTAGATCATTGTTATGTATATTTTTTTTTTAGAAAAACATATACTAGAACTTATTTTATCTGTCAATCAATATTCTAGTCAAAAGGCAAATGTAGTGTAACTAAATACTAACTAAATTTTCTTTTTAAAATTCCACTGGGCATTTATATTATATAATAAACTATTACGTATACCAAAATATTATTATAACTAACATTCAAATAAGAATTATATTGAAAATATATTTAAATGTTTGTAAAGTTAAGAAAAAAAATCATTAAAGAAATCCGTCTTATGGAACCTTACACTACGTTTTTTAGGGTTCCCGTGCTTTTTAAGTAAAAAAAGGAGCCTTATAAGATAACATTGTTGTCCGTCTGTGTGTCAAGAGCCTTTATCTCAGGAAAGCTAGAGATGTCAAGTTGAAATTCAAACCATATACTCAGATCGGCGGCTCTATGATTTCCTGAAAAAAAAATATATTTCTACGTTTACTTAAAAAAACGATATGACCATTCGACATTTGGTATTTCGACGCTATAAAGGGAATTAAAATTAGGGTACTTTCGCTTGTACTTGTTGTTAGTTCAAGTGAGATATCAGATGAAAGGCCTCTGGCCAAGCTAAGCTTGAATTTCAGAAAAAAATCCTGACTTTCAATTTTTGTACGGAACCCTCGGTGTGCGAGCCCGACTCGCGCTTATCCGGTTTTTTATTTAAAGAACACCCACCTAAATCTATTACAAAATATTTACAAAACTTTGTTTCCTTTGCCATTAACGAGGAGACCTACCCTAATGTTTTCAATGCCATCTTTTTTTCTGTTTGTAATCTAAGTTACGCTGTAACATGAAACTGTATAGGGATGTTACACCCCCGTGGCTAACCAAATGTTTATTGAGACTTCACCGTATGTAATATAAATAGAGTTTTGGTCTATTAATATTTTTGCTTAACGGTTTTTGTTATTTACAATGTTTTTTATTGAAAATTTTACATTGAAATGTGAATAAAGATAAATAAAAAGGAATAGATAGATAAATTATATTGTGAATCCCGTTTATAAATATTATATAAAGTTATTAAAGTAACTTTTTTTTTCTGCCGGCCGTGGTGCAGAGGCATAAAGTGTGACTGTAAAATCGACTGGTTGTGAGTTCGATCCCTACTCGAGGAAGTGAAATATTTATTTATATTACATTTTCATTTCTTCGCTCTGGTATCGAGGAAAATCGCGGCGTTGAGTTCCGCCACTCAGCACGCAATGCCTCCAGAATTCGGCGGTAAATGGGGAACGGAGTGTCTTAACACTAGGTTCCCTCTGCCTACCCTGCTGTGTGCGGGATACAGTGTGAAGCTGATTAAGTAACTTTTTAAAACAAATTTACACAACTTTAGCAGTTGTCATTTAAAAAATGTTAAGTTTACAAAATGTTTTGATATAAAATCTGCCTGTGACTTCGTCTGACTATACATATGTATATAATATGTAGTGGTAAATCGATAACAGTGGTTTCTTTTTATAATGAGATAAACTTATCTTATAAGTATCTAGGTCATTGTTTCTGTGCCAAATTATATCTAAATTCGTTCACATGTTTTTGCAAGTTTAATTAACAAATATCTAAATTTAAACATATTCAAACTTTCACATTTTATCATGTTAGTAAGAATAAGTAAATTTATGTATTTATTTGTCAAATAAATCATGAAAAAAATTTAAAAAACACTGCTCACAGAAACCATTAGAAGTCCATACAAAATTAATTTAATTTAGTTGAAAAAGTAGTTTTAATATAAAAAAAATCATCAGGGTAGGCAGAGGGAACCTAGTGTTAAGACACTCCGTTCCCCACTTTCTGCCGAATTCCGGAGGCATTGCGTGTTGAGTGGCAGAACTCAACGCCGCGCTTAGCCTCGAAACCAAAGCGAAGAAATGTAAATATACATTTAAGTAAATATTTCATCTCCTCGAGTGGGGATCGAACCCACAATCACTCGGTTTTACAGTCACACCTCGTACCACTGCGCCACGACTGGCCTCAATCAGTTTTAATATGTAGAAAATAATTAAAATAATTTGTTTACAATACATTGTAAACCAAATAACGTTTGAAACGACCTAATTTACTTCGAGAATGCCACCATTCAATAAAATTACTTTGTTAAATGAATGAAGGTCGTAAATTGTTGTCAAAGTCAATACATAGTAGAGAATCTGAAGTCACCATTACGTTATATTTAGATTGTTAAAAATCCGTATGAAATACGAAATGTTTTAAATTATTATGTATTTTATAATATTTTTCTAAGAAACGATTAAAAAGAAATGAAATGAGGAAAATAATATTTCATATTTTTTTTTCTCCCTCTGGTGTCGAGGCAAAGCGCGGCAGCGTTAAGTTTCGCCACTCAACACGCAATGTCTCCAGAAATCGACGGAAAGTGGGGAGCGGAGTGTCTTAACACTAGGCTACCTCTGCCCATCTTGCTTCACGCGGGATACAGCGTGAAGCTGGAAAAAAATATATAAAATTAAGTCACTTTTACCATTTCCTATAACCTGTGGGAAAGCCTTAGTAAAACGTACGGACGTACGCACCGGTGTTACCCACATCCTTCCTCCTCCTTCTCTTCCCGGATCCTAAGATTTCGAAGTTATTTAGGCTTCGGAAGCAGATGCAATAGCACCTGTTGATATTTTGCCAATTTCTCCCATGGGGTGTTCCGGCATAAGGCTAGCGGATGTTCCCACGCCACTCCCATATACAAATACGTATTGCATTTGTATTGATATATGTCGTTTTGGTAAGGTTATAGAGTATATGTAATTATATGTATTTATGTATTGAATTTAGATACGAAAAAAAGTTGTTTTATTTTCTTTTTTATTTCTTTGTATAGTGCCTCTATTTAGTGTGTGTATTCGCTTGATAATAGTCAGCTTCACGCTATATCCCGCACACAGCAGGGTGAGCAAAGGGAACCTAGTGTTAAGACACTCCGTTTCCTATTTTCCGCCGAATTCTAAAGGCATTGCGGGTTGTGTGGCGGAACTCAACGCCGCGCTTTGCCTCGACACCAGAGCGAAGAAATTAAAATATAAATTTACATAAATATTTCATCTCCTCGAGTGGTGATCGAACTCACAACCAGTCGATTTTACAGTCACACTTTGCGCCCCTGCGCCACGACTGGCTTCGAATCTTACTGGTAGGTTCTTTTTTTTATAAAAATTATGCTTTTAAATGGAAAATAATTAAATGCTTTAAGTATATAAAATATTTAACTGCAATAATATTTCTTCAACCATTTATATTTCCATCCATTCTATAATAAAGTTTTTGTTTTCGGTTTGCTACATTCACCTGTCTTGTCTTCACGGTCTGCATCTGAAAGTTGAATGCTATCTCTGTCCTTATCACACATATTATATATGTCTTATAAAGAAAGAGATGGAACACCTTCAGTTCGCCGGTGACGGTGGAGCATGTGGCACGCGCCACTCATTCGGTTTCCGAGCGCCAGTGAGAGTGGACGTATTCCGTCGCGTTTAAAAAAATTCTCTCGATCGTGTTTTGACAGTTCCGAATCTCACAGTTTATTATTATTGAGAATGTTTTGTTTACTATAATTTAAATGTGTTTTGGTGTACTAATTTATTGGGACCGCGTGCGTAATTAATGACATAAACAAGTGATAAATATATTTTTGGCTGAACAGAAGAAATTTTAACCTACATCCAGGGAAAGAAGCCGGTGCGAAGAGAAAGTTTTAACTTCACTATCCATTTGGAGTGAAATTTGTGATTTGGAGACGTTTTCCTGAAACCCGTAGATAATTGAAGTTGACATTCCTTTATGGGAACCAGGCTGACCTGAAAGCGGTAATAAAAATAAACGATAGCGAGTCGATTCGGAGGTCTTTGAAATCAGATCTTATGATGATAAATGAAACGTGTGATGTGAGAATGCGATTTGGCAAGCGCTAAAATTGGTTTATGCGGTGTTTCTATTCGAGCTTTATGAGGGAGAGAAGGTCCTTACCAGTGAGCGGCGACGTGGCGCTAAAAGCGGAGAAAGATGGTGCTGGGAGGGGTTTGGGTGTGAACTCAGTTTTATGTGGTGTTGTGGATGAACTGTCCAACGGCAGGACTGGCAGACGTGGGTCCTGGGTCAGAACCGCAGTCATGGGAGTGCTCAGGTGGAAGGACCTGACCGGCGTGAGGACCAGCACTCCTACTGATCAGAAAGAGGTATGTTTATATTGAAATGAGTGACAACAACAGATAATGCTGTCGTAATTGATTTATTATTATTGTTTGACTATCACACGCTTTTGTACACTCATATTTTGTAATCTTGTTTATTATTTACATGATAGTGGATGACATAAATTTAAACTATGAAGAAATTCGACGAGACCATCCATATCTTCTATTTATATAGCAATATTAGTTAAATTAATTTATAATATAGGCACAGGAATATATTAACTGAGGTCGAAAACCTTATAAATTAGTTATTGCGAAACACAATTACTTAACTAATTACTCAGTTTATTTTAATAACTAACAGAATTTTGAAATAAATTATGTATTAAAGAATACATTGTATTTTATATTAAATGAAACGAACAATTGTGGTGAGGCCAGTCGTGGCGCAGCGGCCTGATGTGTGACTAAAAAACCGACTGGTTGTGGGTTCGATCTCCACTCGAAGAGATGAAATATTAACTTAAATTTATTTCTTCGCTCTGGTGTCGAGGTTAAGCGCGGCTTTGAGTTCTGCCACTCAACATGCAATGCCTCCAGAATTCGGCAGAAAATGGAGAACGGAGTGTCTTAACACTAGGTTCCCTCTGCCTACCCTGCTGTGTGCGGGATACAGCGTGAAGCTCATTTAATTTATTTTAATTAGATTTATTTAACAGTAAAAAAACAACAGCGTTTCTTATTTACTGTATCGATATTGATATAACTTGAATATTAATTAAACAAATGATTCATTTGTGATGTAAACAGTAAACGTGAGTAATAGAGAAAATCTTGTGTTTTGGCCAAGTCCGGTTTTCTACGGTGTGACGTCACTGTGGTTTCGATGTCACTTTGGTTCACATCTTAACGTTAGTTTGAAGTATGTGTCAAGGTAATTTATTTATGAAAGTGGTTGGATTTTTTTTATTGAATACGATAAAGAAAAGAAAAGAGAAATTAATTAAGTTAATACGCTCTAATATTTTGTATTAAAAACGGTTTACGCGAGTTTCACCTCTCTAGAATTAGGCGGTAAGTGGGGAACGGAAGAGTCCTAGCACTAGGTTCCCTGGTTCCCTCTGCCTAGCCTGCTATATGCGAAATACGGTATGAAGCTACCAAAAAAAAAAACACTTTACCAGCAAATATACTATTTAAATTAATTTATTTTTAGTCTATACATGATAATACTCATATTTCTTTGTAATATTGTATACTGTGTATTTATTATTCGATTTCACTTTATTTATATAATAATCGATTGATATTAAATAAATAATTTACATTCGTATATTCGTATTCGTATGCAGAGTTGGTGTGCATCACTTCCTTTGCACATTGCCTAATGAAAAATTACAGTCTTCCTTCCTCACGTTGCGCCTAGTTGAGATTTATTAAGAGTAATCTTGTTTCAATGTTGAATCTGTTTGCTTGTAAAATAATCTCGTACACAGCTGGGTAGGCAGAGGGAACCTAGTGTTAAGACACTCCGTTCCCCACTTTCTGCCGAATTCTGGAGGCATTGCGTGTTGAGTGGCAGAACTCAACGCCGCGCTTAACCTGCGCCGACACCAGAGCGAAGAAATGGAAATGTAAATTTAAGTAAATATTTCATCTCCTCGAGTGGGGATCGAACACACAACCAGTCGGTTTTACAGTCACACTTCGTGCCGCTGCGCCACGACTGGCCTGCTTGTAAAATATTATATTAATATATATTTTGTAATATAGATAACTTATATAAATCTTACGACTTAAAACTAATTTAATTTTTACTAATTTGATTTTTTTTTGTAAATCTTAACCCGATTTTGGATATACATAGATATATCTTTATAATAAAAGTATTCACGAGAATTCTAGTCACCGAATTTCTTTCAATCGGTAAGAAAGTGGAAAATGGAGATATTCTTTAGGTACTTCTAGATGCTTTGCAAATAAACTAAAACGCAATATATATTAAATTATAATAAAAAAAACTTCTTAGTTATCACAATACTTTTATACAATACAATACTATAAAAAAAACGTAATTATAACAGCGTTTCACCCACAGGTATTTTTATTATTGTCTTCAATAAAAATAACGAATGTTTGAATTTTTATAAGAAATAAATAAAATTGTAACGCTCTGATAACATCGCCGAGTCACTTTCTTACAGTTAGATGTAGGAAAACGATTTCGTTTAACACTTTTTGTGTGCATTATGTACTGAAATATAAGAAATAGAAAGATTTTTTTTTCGCTCTGGTGTCAGTCAGGCTAAACGCGGCGTTAAGTTCCGCCATTCAACACGGAAAATGTGGAATTTAGTATCTCAACACTAGATTTCTTCTGTGACGCTAAAAAAAAGTATAAAAATCCTCATAATTTTCTCCTGTAACTACCGCACTCTCAGATATGACTTAACAAGTACACTACAGCACCATTACTACATACAAACATAAATAAATCAGCTTCACGCTGTATCCCGCACACAGCAGCGTAGGCAGAGGGAACTTAGTGTTGAGTTCCCCACTTTTTGCCGAATTCTGGAGGCATTGCGTGTTGTGTAGCAGAACTCAACGCCGCGCTTAGCCTCGACACCAGAGCGAAGAAATAGAAATATACATTTAAATAAATATTTCATTTCCTCGAGTGAGGATCGAACCCACAACCAGTGGATTTTACAGTCACACTTTGTGCCACTGCACCACGACTGGCTTTCATACAATTTATCTAAAATATCTTTGATATCTCAAAAAGAGGTCACACAACAAAAAATCGTGTCGAGACTGCGTGTTACGTGATATTTTTCACTCCA
The DNA here is from genome assembly GCA_021202915.1 of Heliconius himera. Classification (NCBI taxonomy): domain Eukaryota; kingdom Metazoa; phylum Arthropoda; class Insecta; order Lepidoptera; family Nymphalidae; genus Heliconius; species Heliconius himera. The sequence continues at coordinate 44,367 of JAJHJA010000987.1, forward strand.
ATTGCTAGCACGCTCGCTACTTCGTAGCGGGCGACGTGAAAACTCACTAATTAAGCAAAATTGTATGAAAACTCGGTTCGCCTTTTTTATTATTATTTCTTTTAATTAGTATTTGGTTGTACATTTTTTTTAAAAACATGAGCACGCTTGACATTTTTATTGAATCACTGGTTAAGTAAGATTATCTTAACAAAATATACTTAATTAATTTCGTTGAGCTGACGATGGTACGATTTAAGATCTTTCTTGAACTGTTTTTTTGTACGTATAGTTAGATAGTTATTTAGTATCGTTTGTTTTTGTTTTAAATTTATTTTACGAGATTTAATTTTTTTACTGTATATTTTGAGGCCAGTCGTGGCGCAAGAGCACAAAGTGTGCCTGTAAACCTACTGGTTGTGGGTTCGATCCCCACTCGAGGAAATCATTTATATTTTCATTTCTTCGTTCTGGCGTCGAGGCAAGAGTGCGGCGTTGAGTTCCGCCGCTCAACACGTAATGCCTCCAGAATTTGGCGGAAAGTGGGGAAACGGAGTGTCTTAACACTAGATTTTCTCTATCTACCGTGCTGTGTGTGATTTTACTATGTTCAATTAATTAATAATCACACGTTATATGGAATTACGATAATAATATATAAGAATAAATTGGCTCGTTTGTCTGAAGGTAATCGCATTGCAGTCAGATCCTTGATTCAATTTAGATATCTTCTCTAGAAAACTCAGCGATATTTATCTCATTTTAATATCTTTTAAGTAGCGAAGTATTGTATGTACTTGAAAGTACTCTTATTGGACTGGGTTTTTATTTGATATTAATTATTAATTATATTAATAGACAATAATGTTTTTTTTTATTATTATATTATTTGTATTTGAGATCGTGGTGCAATGCGTGAGTCTCACTGTAAATGCTATGGTTGTTGGTTCGATTCGATTTTTATTTATATAAAATTATATAGAATGTGTAGTGTAAAAATAATATTGTAAATACAAGAAATATACCTATTCATATTCAAATATACGCATATTTTTTTTAAACTTCATAAACAAAAAAAAAAACCGGTCACCACTTAAAACGAAACACATCACTAAAACAACAACATCACTATAAAACAAAAAGTGATTTTTACATTCTTTAAATAATTTTTCACGCAAACGCCTAAGAATTTCACAGCCCCAAATAGGCGTAATTGATTTTTTTCTTATTTTTACGCTCCGCCAAGGTAACAGTTCAAAATTACAGTTAGAAGTCATTATTATTACTGAAATGTTTGTGGCCAAGTACCTATTTAAAACGTCTACGTTATATTCAAACGTTTTATTCTTCTGTATGTATAGATTTTCAAGACTGTCGTGGCGCAGGTTCGTGTGTAGCGTGTAATTGTAAATGTGACAGGTTGGAAGTTCGATTCCCACTCGCAGAAATTGGATATTTAATATTTTTATTTTCTTCGCTCTGTTTTCTGTTAACGAGCAAAGCACGGCGTTGAGTTCCGCCACTCAACACTCCAGAATTCGACGGAAAGTTGTGAACTGATTGTCTTAACACCAGGCTAGGCTCTCCCTGCCAAAGATGAAAGATCAATGATAAAAGATTTTTTTCTATATACATATTTAATTTCGTCATTGGGAATCGAACCCACAAACTTTCGTGCTAACACACACCTGTGCCCACGACTGGCCTCATTTAATCTAGGTAATATAATTTTTAATATAACAAACCTTTAATACTATAAGTTAAAAGTCAATACGTAATAAGTAGTTCATGGTTGAGAGCCTACACGAGCACGTTCGATCCGCACACAGCTTTTGAACTCTACTGTCAGGTCAGCGCAGAGACACCACTTGGCTGGATGACAAGAATTCTGCGGAATTTACTGTTTATTAAATGAGTTACTATACTATTTACTTTATTATTCTATTATTATGTAAAACAACTGATTTATATTTATAAATATATATTTAAAGAAAGCAGAACGCAGCGTTGAGTTCCGCCACGCAACGCCTAAGTCTCGAAAATTGGACGGAAATTGCAAAACATAATGTTTTTGGTTATTAAACTTCCTTTGTCTACTGTGCTATATGCTGAATGTGACGTGGAGATATAAAAAAAATAAATCATTATTTCCTTAAAAATAATAATTTTACAAGTTATAAAATATATATTTTGTACTGTAATAATATAAACTTAATGCAAATTAGTAAATATTTTACATTGCACTAAAACATACATACAACCATCTCATTAATCTTAAAACAGCGAGATTTATTTCTGTACTTCAATTTATTTTTGCTGCACTTAAAACTAGCATCTCTACAACAAAAAAAAATATTTTTTAAACATTTTTAAAGTGTTATTCCACATTTAGGAAAGAAAAATACTTATTTAGAAAACGTATAAAAATTTGAACGTAGCGGGACTCGAACCCGCGCCTCCTGGAAACTGACCAGGCGCTCTGATCACTAAGCCATACTAAATAAGTTTTTTATCCGCAAAATTGTTACGAAAAATCTAAGTTGAAACGTGAAATATAAACTCTAACATAGACACCAGCTATAGAACGAAGTATAAAGAGACTTTTAACTTAACTCAGCACTGCAAAAAGGTTAACGCACCGTCGCGTTGCGGCGCTAATGGGATAAAAACTACAAGTCAAGATAACATTGACAGCCCCCGTGATGAATTATGGATGATGACACAGTTTTGTTAAATATCTTTTGTACTCGTATATAGTGATTTAGTTAACTGTAATTCAAATATGTCAGCGTTTAACGTCGTTAAATTGTGATTTTGTGATTTTAAATTGTGTTGTTTAGCGTCACGCTGTATCACGCACAAGAAGCTAGTGTTAAGACACTCCTTTTCCCAATTTCCGCTGAATTCTGGAGGCATTGCGTGTTGAGTGGAAAAACGCAACGCGCCTCGACTCGCCATCGAAGCGAAGAAATTAAAATATTCAATATTTCATTTCCCCAACTGGGAATCAAACCCACAACCTGTCGCGTTTTAAGCCATACTTTGTGATCGTCAAGACTGACCTCAAAAAATATGTCAGCTTTGTCATAAAATCGCGTTTACTTATCTGTTTCATTCATTAATAATATTATTATTAATTTTATTCATATTATTATTATTACATTACCATATAAGATAAGAATTTTTATATGTATATATCCATATTTATTTAAAATTATATAAACAATTAATTTTTTGTCACCTAAAAGACAAACAAAATTCACAATATACAAAAAAAAAAATATTTATATATAATAATTAAAATATTCAATGAAAAAATAGTGGATATTATAAAGAAAAATAATTAAAAACTCCATTTCAAAACAACTTTTCAGTTCAAAACTCTACTTTGCATAAATACCTATTAGATATCTATAACTATTCGAGTGGAATTCCTTTTGTTTTGTAAATAAGATGGAATCTTGAAAAGACCGTACATTTCAGTGCTTTCAATGAAAGACGTTTCAGCCATGAGATTTGAGCTTGTGGTCTGGTCTTTTAAAGTGTCGTGACCTGGTTGCGACTTAAACAGCTTCTATAGTGTTAAGTGACACATTTTATAACGTTTCTCTCTTAAATATGCTGTATTTAGTATTAAATTTGAATATAACTACTTTGATTTTGATTTAAATTAAAAATTGCAATTATTTGTTGAAATATACATTGTAAAGGCAACTCGTGTTTTAAAAATTTATTTTATTATAGACTTTAAAAATTAAATTAACTATTTTAAGTTATCATACAGGAAAGTTAGTCAGTTTCACGCTGTATCCCGCACACAACAGGGTAGGCAGAGGGAACATAGTGTTAAGACACTCCTTTCCCTACTTTCCGCCGAGTTCTGGAGACATTACGTGTTGAGTGGCGGAACTGGCGTGAAGCTGATTTGATATGATTTTAATTTTAAAAATATTAACTCAGTAAAGCTAGAAGAAGAACTGCTGCCTGACCCTGACTCTAAACGCATATACTAACCATGTTACACGCAGAAACACATACCGGAACGAATGCAACGTAAAACACACATTATTCGGTGTCACGACTCTCGTGTTCCACTGTAACGTGGAGTATAACTGGAATCGTGAATTTCAATTTACTGAACATCGATATCGATAGGATTCTTTGTAAAAATGTTATTTTAGAAAGATGGTGGAAGGTATGGGCGTGGGCGTTTGAATAGGGAAGCCGAGTGGACTGTGCCCATCCCGGAGTAGTTCGGTGCCCACTTCAGAAATGTACTAGCAAAAACTTAACCCTATACAATTAAAGAAATATCTTTAAACTAACAGAAAATATCTCTAGCCCATGGGTAGTGAGTTCAATCCCTTCTAACAACAACATTTATATTGTGCATTGCGTGATTATCTTTCCATATATTGATACTTTTTTATTAATTTTTCTGTTACGCAATTTACTGTAATTTTACTGTCTTTTAGTTACGCTTTAGATTATAAATTATTATTATTAACACAAATTTCTTAAGTTATTCAGATTTTCGTAGTAAAATAAATGGTATTTTCTTAGGAAAACTGACGTTTAAATACGTTAAAAATTATTCAATATAATTATATTTAAAATTATCAATCACTACGTCAGAATAATATATGTCTTTCCTTCTTAAATATATTTATATTTACAACTAGGCTTTTCATACAATACAATTAGGTTCCCTACATAATAGACGGTCTTATGCCATAGAATACTGAAACATTATGCGTCGTCACGAATCTCCTGTTCAGGATATAAGACTTACATTGCCCATCTATTCTTCTATATACTAGTATACACTTTGGTACTTCTTTAGATAGAGAACTTCTATATATAGATGGACTTCTATATATAGAGAATACCTGGAATAGAATGATATGTTCCGCCACGTGTACCTTTTACAAATATAAGTGATTTGTAAGCTTTTCTATTAAACGCTTTTAAGCTATTTGAATTCTACTGAATTAATAAAAGTCATGGTAATATGACTGAGGACAGTCGTGGCACAGGGGTAGGAACGTGTGACTGTAAATGTGACAGGTTGCGTGTTCGATTTCAACTTGAGGAAATGAAATATTTAATATTTTCATTTTCTCGCTCTGGTAACGGAAAAGCGCGGCGTTGAGTTCCGCCACTCAACAAGCAAAACCTCCAGAATTAGGCGGAAAGTGGAGAACGGAAGTGTCTAAATGTGGACAGAGTATCTTAACACTAGGATCGGAATACAGCTTGAACTAAATAAAAATGAATAAGCACACATGAATACTTAAACGTACAAGGTGACTAAGGTGTAAAATTATAAATATCATAAAAATATTAAGAAATAAGTTTTTTAATACAGTCAAAGATCAAGAGTAAAATAAAGGTTCAAAGCGACATCATAGAAGTTTAGCTTTTAGTAAGAAGTTGCTTTCGGGCGATTTGATCTGATTCTTCTGTACCCCGAATTCGAAATTAATGACCAGAAGTTGTGCCGTTTGAAGTACATCTAAAGTTTAAACAAAGCAAAGGGTCCTTTGTGGTTTTAATCGTCAAGGTTATTACAAGTTTCAACATTTTGCTGTATACTTGTTAAATAATATATATGTATAGATACATTCAATATCCGTACACTATTAAATTTGGTGGTAATATCTTTGTAACCTGCGATATCTTGATAACTTCGGCGGAAAATGGGGAACGGAGTGTCTTAACACAAGGTTACCTCTGCCTACTCTGCTGTGTGCTGGATGCAGCGTGAAGCTCATTATTAATTGACGTTAAAGCGAAAGAATTTACACATTCCTTAATAATCGAAGTGAAAAATAAATGCAATAAAAAAACTTATCTAACTTATTGCTGTATTATTTAAGAAGTATACACAGATGACTAAAAAGTTTACACATATATAAATATATTTTTAAAATTTCAAATAAATTCAGCATCACGCTGTATCCCGCACTTAGCAGGGTAAATGGAACTTAGTGTTAAGACACTCCGCTCCCCACTTTCTGCTGACTTGTTCGAGGTATTTCGTGCTCAATTATTTAGGTATTTGGAACTCAATGTCGGGCTTGACGGTGCCAGAGCGAAGAAATGATAATTCATTCCTTCGACTGGGGATCGAACCTACAACCGTCGCGCTGCACCATGACGGCCTCTACGGTTACAAAGTTTACACGTAAATATATTTAAACTAAAGTATTATATAAATCTCGTTAACCAAGTTACGCAAGAACAACACTTAAATTTAACTGCCGGTCAATTACGATTCTTTACGATTATTTCTAATCGCGATTGGTGTTTTGAATCAAATTTTATTGTACGGCTCTTTTAGTGAAATTCGCAGTCGTAAAGTATTCGCTGTAAACGAGATGGTTGTCTATTCTATTCTGGTTATAAAATATTTTTTTTAATAAAAATATCTTGTCCGCGGCGTTTAGCTTCGCTTCCTAATACACAATATCGACAAATAGAGAATAAGTGCACAACAGAATGGTTTAACGAAAGTTGTATGTAACCTATTTTACTTTTTCTATCTTTAATTTCTCTTGTATAGTAGGGAAAATAATCCATATTACATTGATTGTTTTGTTGCAATATAAATATTTAATTATTAAATTAAAAATACAAACAAGTTTAAGATTTTTTTAATAAACATATTATACCTACATATCTTAATGCGATAAGAGTGCAGTTGTACCTCGTATGGCCGGAAATATAGGTCATCTATAGAGTATAAAGACATAAAAGTTCCTTTAACGATTAGATAAAAACAGAGTATACAGAGCTTTGATTTATGACCGTGACTTTAAAATAATAATTCAATTATAACTATAATATAACATGAAATGGGGAACGGAGTGTCTTAACACTTGGTTCCCTCTGCTTATCCTGCTGTGTGCGGGATACAGCGTGAAGCTCAAAAAATATATAACATGATATAAATATACAAAATACCTAATATTTCTACTGTAAATGGTGATAAATAAAGTTATTATTATTACTACTGTTATTTACTTTCTTCTTTTTTCGTATATATTGAATTTATATAAATTATCTGAGGCCAGCCGTGGCGAATTGGTACAAGTATGCGACTCTAAACGCGATAGGTTGTAGGTTCGGTTTCCGGCGTTGAGTTCTGCCACTCAACACGCAATGCCTCTAGGATTTGGCTGAAAGTGGGGAATAAAGCGTCTTAATGGGCAGGGAGTGTCTTAACACTAGATTCTATGTGGGGGATACAGCTAAAATTAAATTTGTCAGAGGATAATATGAAAAAAAAACCTATATTAGAAAGATAATACATATATTTATAAATATTTTATTGTAATTGAATAAATATTTACTATTAATTTGAATATATAGTTACTTACTTTAAGTATCCGTTTGTGCGTTAATTTTGATGTAATAATACTGCATAGTATGGTTTTGTGCAATGGCCGTTTCTTACACTTTCTCAATGCGGCGAGTAATGGCGTTTTCTCGGTTTCTCTTGTGTCAGTCATGCAAAACTCGATAATGGCTTACGATATTTGCCAGCAGAGAATTAGCGTGAGAATGTAGGCGTATATAAAAACTAATTTAAATTACTATAACATTTCATCATTTACTCTCGATTTTGAAATGATTTTAATGTGTGTTTTTTAAGACGGTCCAAGCTTGTTAAGGATATAAGAATATATTATTACAAAATTTGGATTTTTTATATATTATAAAAATATCAGCTTCACGCTGTATCCCGCACACAGCAGGGTAGGCAGAGGGAACCTAGTGTTAAGACACTCCGTTCCCCACTTTCTGCCGAATTCTGGAGGCATTTTATATATTATATGTTTGTAAAAATGAATTTTTGCTTTTGAATGACACACTCGCTACAGAACATGAAAATTGATTTATTCTTTTCAAGTTTAATATTTTATTTGTCATGACTAAGAGAAGAGAACGGAGAAATTTCACAAACAAAAATAATAATATAAAATTTCTACTTTATAGTCCATCTTTATAGTGTACGTAGGATATGAAGATGACGTGTATAGTGTAGGGGCAGGTATCTCATAGCTTTTGTGCTTAGTCAGCTAATGCTAACAAAAGAGGGGTGCGCGCTCGAGCGCCGTGCGAAAATTTTTTAAGGATATTTTTTTATTTTCCGGTAAAGTACTCAATATGAAAGAATATTATTTTATTTAAGAGAAATATAAATTTCACAAATTCTGATAAGTTATAACAACCATTTTAATTTTTTTCCTTTTACGACTTTTTTTAAATTTTATTTTTTAGTTTCACGCTCTATCCCGCACATAGCGGGGTAGGCAGAGGGAACCTGGCAACCTAGTGTTAAGACACACCGTTCGCATTAAGATACTTCCGTTTCTCATCTTTATATAATAAAATTCCTTCGTATGTAAAATAACATTTTAATTTCATTTTTAATTTACATATTTTTTCTATAAATATAGAACTAAAGTTGCTGAAATTTTATTCATATTTCTAGAGGCGAACTGAGAGTCTGTAGTATCTACTTGAACATAAAAATATAGTTGTAAAATATAATTTTATATTTGAAGTTGTCAGAGAGAAAATATTTTTATAAATTTCATATAAAAACATTTCGAACGCGCTATTTTGTTTGTCATTCAGTGAGATCAAAAATAACATATGTAAACTTCACATATTTGGATAGTAAAAGCTTCTATATTACAATAGAAATGAACAATAAAATGATTTTAACATTTTTCAAAACTTAACTTCACGCTGTAGGCACATATAGCTGAGTAGGCAAAGGGAACCTAGTGTTAAGACATTCCGCTCCCCTCTTTCCACTGAATTTTGAAGATATTAGGAAATAAATTCCGCGCTTTGTCTCGACACCAGAGCAAAGAACGAAAATAGTAAATATTTCATTTCCTAGAGTGGGATTCGAATCCACCACCTGTCACGTCTACAGCCACATGCTCGTGCCACTGAGCCACGACTGGCCGCAAAATAAGTGGATAAATACATAAATTCGAACTTACTGATTATTATAATAGAAAAAACCAAACCTATTCATTTTAACGTTGTTCTCGCATCATCTATCAAACTTAAATGCCTAAAGTCTAAATTCGAATTTGAACTCACTTACCTCACAGACTCATAATGTCAGGATTGGTAACTATACTTAGTAAAATTTAATTTTATTTATAACAATTGCATAATATTGCAATACTACAAGAATCAGCAAATAAATGCAAGACTTCAAGATGTTGCAAGATAAATTAACATGGCTCAATACTATCGGGACTATCAATAATTTCTCACAGCATACGGTTTATATCTCTTTATAGTTTAATTGCTTTTTTTATACAAACATGTGAAGCTATCGTACTATCCTACTAATATTATAGATTTGAATAGTTTTGAGGATGGATGTTTGTTTATTTTCACGCAAAAACTACTAAACTAATTTAGAAGAAACTTTACAGTAATACAGTTTATTCATCAGAATATAACGTGGGCTACAATTTATATATTTTTGTATAATTTAACTATAATATCATAAGGCCAGTCGTGGCGCAGCGGCACGAGGTGTGACTGTAAAACCGACTGGTTGTGGGTTCGATCCCTACTCGAGGAGATGAAATGTTTTCTTAAATTTATATTTCCATTTCTTCGCTTTGGTGTCGAGGTTAAGCGCGGCGTTGAGTTCTGCCACTCAACACGCAATGCCTCCAGAATTCGGCAGAAAGTGGGGAACGGAGTGTTTTAACACTGAGTTCCCTCTGCCTACCCCGCTGTGTGCGGGATACAGCGTGAAGCTGATTTATATAATAATAAGTTTGAGCGGGCGAAGCCGTCGGGTCGGGCGAAGGGTCGCTAGTTAAATATATAAATCGAACATGTGTATGTTCCGCTTTCGTAACGTTTTCATTGTCCCATATTATTTTATTTTACGATACACAACTGGGTTATATGGACCAACTTATGGTTTTATTATGTGTAGGAAATTTATGATGGTAGAACAAACTTTAAAAATCATTGATGTGAACATTTAATCCTTATACGATATACGCTTATTTTTTTTGAAACGACCGTATAGTTTTTGATGCGGTTATCACTAATAAGTTGAGTAATTCAAGAGAAATAATCTCGCTCTGGTAATTAGGCAAAGTGGGGCGTTGAATTCCTTAACACCCAACAGCTTCGGCGAATTCGGCAAAAAACGGATAACGTAGTGTCTTAACACTATATATAATATGTACATTTGTGCATTTTATTTATCAAACCCATTATCATATTAAGCAACTGTATTTTGACTTGCTAAATATAACATATTTTTCTTTATTAATATTCAATATTTCTGTTACAGGTAAGTGATTCTGATATGGCTTGCGAAACCCCCACCAGGTTAGTGTGTCATTAAACAAAGCTTACACACTACAATTGTGTCAAATCGTTATCTAAACTCTTATGCAAACGAGTTGTAAAGATAATAATCTTAACAAATTTTGTTTTGCCTTAATAACCGTAAAATTTTGTATGTACCGACATCAATTTACTATGGTGTGTCGATATGGTAAACGCCATTAAAAAAAATCTATTGGTGAAAAAAAAATAAACATTTTTCTTACTCAACACTCTTACTTACTCTATAGAAGATTTATGTAAGGACTAGTGACCCGCTCGCGGCTTCGCCCGCTTGAACTGCAGAATTATTCATTTTAATATTTATCTATAGCAGTTTTGTTGGACATGATTCTTTTATATGTGGTGTATCTTTCTTATTTATTAACCGATTAGAATAATTGTTTCTGCTGCTTGGCAAAATACGGTTAAGCCGTTTCTCAGATTAGTGTGAACAAACAGACAAAATTTAAAAAATAATTGTTTATGGTTCTATTACGTTACTAAATGCCACCAATTATATTTTTTCTTACATATCTTCTTTTTTCCGAAGTGTGAAATAACTCTTTAAAATTGTTAAAAATATCTTCCATATACAGACACTGATCCTTTACAATTTTACAATAAGTATAGATAGATTAAATTAATTATTACACTAGATTAGCATTACAAAGGAAGAAGTTTATACATTATCTAAATAACTAATTAGCTACGGCAATTTCTTAAAAAAAAAACGACTATAAACCATTATATCCTCGATGAGGCCAGTGAAGGTCGCATCACGTCATCACACGATTCTTGTTTTTATTTCTAACAATTACTTCAACTAAAGTAGAAATATACGTTACAAGTTGAAGTTACAAATGGAACCTTTTGTAAACTTCTGATATGTTATTATTAAATAGCTTCCGAGGGTACCTAGTGGTAAGACACTTCGGTTCCCATTTTCTGCTGGGGCCGGGTTCCCTATTCTGAATTCATTGAGTGTTGAGTGGCGGAAATGAACGCCGCGCTTTGCCTAGACACCAGAGCGAAGAAATGAAAATTTTATTAAAAAAATATTCTTCTTTGAGCGGGACTCGAACATATATACCCCCTCTATTAATGTTATTTTATTGTAGTTTATAACTAAATTTACTTGCCGTTGATTTAAACATAAAGGCTTGAATAGAACATTAAATTTCAAATTGCATTTGATGTCATTGTTTACCTCAATATTTTGTACACACTTGCCATTTCAAATTTGTATTCAAAATACGATAACTTTCACAAAAAATGAACAAAGAGAATGATTAGTTTGTTAATTACCTAGGTTTTTGCAAAAAGAATTGGTGACAAAATACTTCTTGTTCTTATCGTTTTTTGTATACGGACCGAGTTAATAAAATCAGCTTCACGCTGTGTTCCGCACACAGCAGGGTAGCCAGAGGGAACCCAGTGTTAAGATACTTCCGTTTCTGCCGAATTCTGGAGGCGTTGCGTTTTGAGTGGCAGAACTCAACGCCGCACTTAAGCCCAACACCAGAGCGAAGAAATGGAAATATAAATTTAAGTAAATATTTCATCTCCTCGAGTGGGGATCGAACCCACAACCAGTCGGTTTCACAGTCACACCTAGTGCCGCTGCGCCACGACCGAGTTAACAACACTATAAATATATATTTATATATTATTTAATTAATTTTCTTAAAAAAAAAACCTATAATAAATGAAATTTTATATTATATTATGTAAATATTCTCAACTAATAAGTAACCCAATACTAAATTCAACCAAGCGTAGCGGCCATTCGCGTGACATGTAACCCTGTTTCGTCATACTGAGTCACCAAGTCGTTCGAACATCTAGTAAATATAAGGTGAAACATTGAATAGAGTTTGTGACTCTATTGCTTAGATTGCATAATAGATTTGCTTTATAGATATTTAAAAGTTATTTCAAAATATTATTTTGTGTGTTTTGGTTAAATTAATAAAGTCAGTTTCACGCTGTATCCCGCATACGCCGAGTTTAAGCAACCTAGTGTTAAAACACGCAATCCCCTACTTTCTGCTGAATTTTTCGATGCATTGCATGTTGAGTAGCGTAACTCAACGCCGCTCTTTGCCTCCACACCAGAGCGAATAAATGGAAATATAGTTTAATAATAAATATTTCATTTTCTCGAATGGAGATCGAATCCACAACCAGTCGGTTAACAGTCACACTTTGCGCCCCTGCACCACGACTGGCCTCAAGAATGTTATTTCAAAATAATATTCTGTAAATATTGGTTAAAATATTTGTTAAATATTAACTAGAAGTTAAATATTTTGACAAAATTAACTATTAAAACTTACGAGCATAACGAACGCTTTGAAACGCAAAAACCACATTTACATGGGATTTCAATTTAAATGGTTTATGATTTTCACTTTTGTCACACAGTTTGTGGTTACGACAGGTAATTTTGTGTTTATGTCGCTATTTTAAACAAATATTTCGATATTTTTTTTTGTTTTTGGTGTAACCAAAGCTTTCGGTAAATTCAAACTTTTCTAAAATGTAATGTAATTATAGAGTATTGCCAAGTACTTTTTTTTAAATCTGGTTCTTTAATAGTTATAGGTACAAAAGATTTATATATTGAATATACTATTAGTTTAATTATTTTATAGTAAAATTTACTATTAATAATGAATTGTTTAATTATTTATTTAAATTAAATTAAATCAGCTTCACGCTTTATTCCGCACACAGCACGGAAGACAGATTGAACCTAGTGTTAAAACACTCCGTTTCCCACTTTACCCACGAATTCCGTAGGCATTGCATGCTGAGTGGCGGAACTGAACGCCGCGTTTTGCCTCGAATTATTAATTTAATAAAATAAAATCAAGATATTTTATTTAAGTAATTGTAGCCTTAGCTCATATCATTGCATCTTCTATAATTTATTTGTATTTACAATTTAGTAAGTTTTTCCCTAATTAGTTAAATAAAACATAATATTGAATCCTGTCTCTCATACCTATAGTGTTTCTGAAAAATTGAGTTTCCGATCTATATCTATATACCAAAGATTCTAAAAAAGTTTTAAGATAAGAAAAAGCTGATCTTTTCAGCATATTATATAGTTAAACCTTTCTTATCTGATTAAAATCTCTATCTACCCACATTTCGTATGTAATTTTCGGCGATCTCTCGACCTTTATTAATAATGTATGAGAGGAAATGTTACATGTTTATACAGGATCAACACTCGCACTAATGTTGCCAATGTCCGATTTATGCGGGACACGCTGGATTTAAGAATATATTACGTGTTTCGGTGGAATTTATCGTAGTTTAATCTAGGTTAAGGTAGGCTTAATCTAGTATAATATAAAAAATCGAAGCCTTTATACTAGAAAAAAAGTTATTATGGCAAGTGAGACAAGGATTCTTATATTATTATATTATAAAATATTAATAAAATCAGCTTCACGCACACAGCAGGGTAGGCAGAGGGAACCTGGTGTTAAGAAACTCCGTTCGCCACTTTTCGCCGAATTTTGGAGGTAGCGCGTGTTGAGTGGCGGAACTCAAAGCCGCTCTTTGCCTCGACACCAGAGCGAAGAAATGGAAATATAAATTTGAATAAATATTTAATTTCCTCGAGTGGGGATCGAACCCACAATCGTCGCGTTACAATCACACCCTTGTGCCCCACGACGGCCTCAAAATATTAATACATTAAAATATTTAAAATAAAATTAACTACACTTGATTTATGATCAAGCCTTTTCCATATATGTATTGTGGTTAGTTTTACTCTACAACGTAATACGTTTATATTGTAAAATTACTAAGCTCTTTCAGATTTCCTTTTTTTAAGCTTTACACTGTATCTCGCACATAGCAGGGTAGGTTGAGGGAACCTGTGAACCTAGTTTTAAGACATTCCGTTCCTATAAAGACGCTCCCGTCTCCTACTTTCCGCAGAATTAAGATAAGCTCAAAATAAATCAACACACAATCTTCAAAATACTTTTAATTTTTTTGACTATTTGAGAATACAAAAATTTACAATTCTATAGAAACATATACAAAATTACTCTTAGTAGTACAAGTAGGTTGACCCTTTCGACACCAAAGCAAAAATAGCTAGCGCTGTTCAGTTTCCCTGTGATATAAATCTTAAAACCGTCTCTTGAGATATGGAAAGGCTTCATTAAATATGTATGTGCTGGAAGCTGCGGTCAGGAGCGCTCGATTCTTTTCTTATTTACATAATATATAACTATATATTTATAGAAGAGGCTAGTTGTGGTGCGGCATACAAGCGTGCGAGTGTAAGCGTGACAGATTGTGGGTTCTATTCCTACTCAAGGAAATTAAATATTTAATATTTTCACTTTCTGCGCTATGGTATCAAGGCCAAGCATGGCGTTGAGTTCCGCCACTTAACACGCAATGTTTGGATGGAAAATACCTTAATGACAACAGAGTATCATAACACTAGGATCCCAGGTTCCCTCTGCTACTCTGCTATGTGCGGGATACAGCGTGAAACTAAAAAACATATAAAAAGTTGATTTTATGATTATTATTATATTAATATATTCTTATATATTAAATTTTAATTATGAAATATTATTGTTATATTATATTACCCTTTACTAACTGCATCAATACACTATAAATTAACATTTTGTTAGTACTTATATTTCTATTATAAGCTCTCATTCACTGTCAGAAAATATACTGTATTCTAATATTGCTGTGAATCCACTTACAGACTCCAATCGATAAAACATAATTGACGTTATGTCAACACAGTGAGTGGCGTTCGCCTTTCTTTGGACAAAAATAATTTTAACGATAAGACCCTTTGACCGATGTGATTGATACTAGCAGGTTCACGCATTATCACTTATTATCACTTCATTTCCTATATTCTATTTATATATTATTTAATTAAATGAGAAATATTATTATGAATAAGTTGTAAAAATATATATTTTTTTATTTAAGATAATTTCGTCATATGAATTGTTTTTTTTTCTTAACTATGATATTTAATTAATGTAAACAAATTGAGGCCAGTCGTGGCGTAGGGGCACGAGCGTGCGACTGTAACTGAAACGTGACAGAATTTTCGGTTTGACTCCCAATCAAATCAAAAATCTAATCAGCTTCACGCTATATCCCGCACACAACAGGGTAGGCAGAGGGAACCTAGTGTTAACACTCCGTTCTCCACTTTCTGCCGAATTCTGGAGGCATTGCTTGTTGGGTGGCAGAACTCAACGCCGCGCTTGACCTCGACACCAGAGCGAAGAAATGGAAATATACATTTAAGTAAATATTTCATCTCCTCGAGTGGGGATCGAACCCACAACCTCGAAGCCTCCCAATCGAGGAAATTAAATATTTAATTTTCATATCCTCGCTCTGGTAACGAGGCATAGGACGGCGTTCAGTCTACACACAATGCCTCCAGATTTTGGTGGAAACTGGGGAACGAAAGTGTCTGAATGAGAATAGTAACGGAGTGTCTTAATATTAGGTTCTCAGGTTCCCTCTGCCATCCTGCTAAGTGCGGGATACAGCGTGAAACTAAAAAGAACTGATTCGATATCTATCTTACTTATCGTACTCACTTCACAAGTCATCCGTAATCTGTTAAAGTATAAATTTCTCGATATAATGAAAATGGTGTATCAAAGCAAAAAATGTTTTCACGCTGCGTGGAGATGAGACCTTACTACCAAAGAGAGCGTTGCCATCTGCCACAGAGTAGAAATCTGAGATGAACGGTATGACTACTACTAATTTATTAACTTTCATTTTATAATTTTATATTTTTTTAATATTTGTATTCGAATTTGAATACTTACATTTTTGCATTGCAAGGGGATTCTTAATAGTTATATCAATATTTCGCAATTAAAATTTCAAGCTTGTCGTCTTTACAATGAAGTCAAATATCAAATATCATCCTGAAAATTAAATCAAAATTTGAAAGAAATTTTTTTTTTTCAAATTTTTCAATATATTATTCGAAATTGTAAAGCCTAGCCGCAGCTTTTGTATAATAGTAGAGTTATTGCCTGTAATAGCACTGTTTTTCCAGAAAGACCTGCTGTAATGAACGTAATGAGTATCCATCAAGTTAATGTTAACAGATTTACGACGTAAAACAGCTGGTAAGCACAAACTCATACGAAACCTTTAGTTTAAATTTAATTTGACAAACTGTTATATTCAAGCTGTGGTATGAAAAACGATTCACTAGATTTTTCAGGTCTAAACTGACTAAAGAGAAATAATGAGACTAGTACGGGGTTTTTTAATTTTGTTGAACGAACCGAGTCTAGGTTTAACTTTAACTTTTATTTATGTCAACATTACTCGCTACCGCAATAAAGTACTTTATATGTATATATTAAGGATATATATACCAAATACTTAATTTTTTTGTAGTATTAGTATGTATTTTATATTTAAATAAGATAAATATAAATAAGTTATTAATAAACTAAATTAATATTTTAACTTATTTTTTATGTATCCCGCATATAAGTAGGTATATATGTTAAGATTCACAATTCTGGAGCCATTGCGTGTAGAACAGCGAAACTCAACGCCGTGTTTTGCCTCGACACTAGAGCGAAAAAATATAAATTTGAATACATATTACATTTCTTCGAGTAGGGATCGAACCACCAACCCCTGCGCCAGCACTGGCTTCTAAAAAATAAATTTAGCTTTATATCAGAATAAAATACAGGCTACAATTTATGTAAAGATTTTGTATAATTTAACACTAAGCTTAAGCTGGCGAACCCGCATTTAGGTCACAAGTTTTATATAAAATAAAATTTTGCTGTTTTTATTATTTTAAAATCACTAGCGTAACTGAGAGTGCGGTATAAAGAAAAACCTATTGTTTAGTTTACAGTGTACATATTAGCTTTTTGTTTAAGTGACCTCCCGGTCAGGGTATTCATTAACTTTTCTTTTGAAGACGAGTGGAAACGCGACCTTATTAAGCTGAATACTAAAATTGAAATTTTCGCAAAAATGCATTCTGTAAAATGCATTTTTTTTTGAGAAACGTAAATTTAATAATTTCTAATTATTACATTAAATATGATATTTAAAGAATTCATTAATTATATTTATTATTACATTATTATTTTATCCTGGTAATTTTAATTTAGTTCTAAAACAAGACAATAAAAAGTCTACAATGTGACAGCAAAAAATATAGATAAAAAATACTGTTTTTTTTTATTTTATTTGTCTTAAAATAATATATTATATATATTTAAATTTTATATATAACATGTGTAATTTAAGTTCTGCCACCCACCTCACAATGTCACTACGAGCGGAAATTTGAGAATGCGCTACCATAACATGTCATTATATTCTTCGACGAAAGTTGTAAAATCGAAAATACGTAAAAAAGGGATGCAAATGATAAAATATGATTTCATAGAATATTAATTTGAAACGAGGCAACGAGGCGGCGTTGAGTTCTGCAACTCAACACGCAATGCCTCCAGAATTCGGCAGAAAGTGGACAACGGAGTGTCTTAACACTAGGTTTCCTCTGCCTACCCTGCTGTGTGCGGCATACAGCGTGAAACTGATTTATTTGATTTATTCTCTATGTAATTTTATACGTGTTATCACGTTTTCCTGGTGTCTGTGCTATCAGTACTTCAGTACGCAGCCAGTTTTCATGTATCATTTTCCTTTGTTAAGTCTATTGGAACGGTCGTTTATATGAGTGTGTGTTTTTTTTAAAGATTAGTTTAATTTTTTTTATTATTAGTGATAGTTTTGTGATAGACCGAAATGCTTTATTCACGTCGACGATCTTCTTTCAGTACGCTAGTGATTGATTTGTTGAAGAAGAGACACGATGAAGGGAAGGATTCCCCAATGCCTTCTCCAGCTTCCGACGAGGTATATATATACATATATGTATATTTTATTTTTTCTTATATATATTATTTGTAAATATTGGCACAAAATATGGTCGATGTTCCGTTGGCCTTGGATCACGAATCTTATCAATTTCTGATTACAAAATGATTTTTGCTATAAAACGTAGTAAATGTTACGAAACTTGCTCAATATCGTATTCCCTGTAAAGGTCAACTATTTGATGTTTATATTTTATAATGTGTGTTTTGTTTTTAAGCATTGCGTGCTGAGTGACCAAAGTCTACGCAGCTTTTTTTTGCTTTGGTGAAGAAATAGAAATATTAATAAATTATTTATAATTCATACCTTCGAACGGGAATTGAACCCACAACGTGTATTTTAATGTATCAATATAAAAATGGGACTTACTAGAAAATATTGACACAACCAAAGCTTGAAGCTGCGACCATCTAAATTGGATAAGACCATATAATTTTGTTTTTATATAACATAATAATTTATATTTAATAGTTTTTCATATTAAATTTTATAGAATAAATATCCTCAGGAAATGAGTTCATCTTGTGCAATCTTTTTGTTTCACAGCACGTCAGCAATATTAATAGAGTTGTTGGCAACGACGATTCTTAACAAACCTGTGGACGTCCTGTTTGCCAAAACCATACATATTTTTGTTGATAATTATATATATGTTTTTCATAATATTTTGTAGTGCGGCGTTTAACTCTGCCACTAATCACGCAATATATAGAATTTGCGGATTAAGCTTAGTGTTTTGTCTTTAGCTTCCTTTTGCCTAAACTACTAATATCTAGGTGCAAATAAGTATTATATTTTGTATAGTTATCAGTATGTTAACTATAATGATATATTTTTGCTGTCAAATGAATTTTCGCGGTCGTTTATGTCATATGGCGAGCACAAATGTTTTGGCGTCGTATTACTCGTCGTATCACACCAGGTGTAGGGTTGTCACATGCATCATTTTTTTTTATTGTTTATTTATATTTACGGTGAAATTAAACTAAATGTGAATTATCTTGCATCGTACCCCGTACCCCACTCGAGGAGATGAAATTTTTATTCTCATTTATATTTTTATTTCTTCGCTCTGGTGTCGAGGCAAAGCGCGGCGTTGAGGTCCGCCACTCCACACGCAATGCCTCCAGAACTTGGCGGAAAGTGGGGAACGGAGTGTTTTAACACTAGGTTCCCTCTACCCACCCTGCTGTGTGTGCTGATTTTTTTATCTTACATCGTTACTGAATATATATCTGTATATAATAATGAAACAGCCCTATGTAGAATCTTTTGATTTTTGATTATATTTTTCTTATTAAATAAATTTAATTCTCATTAAACAACAATACTTTGATTAATCAGCTTTAGGCTGTATCTCGCATACAGCAGGGTAGGCAGTGTTAAGACACTCCGTTTACCACTTTCATTATATTATGCAATATAATATTATAATTATTAATACAATAATAGCAACCATAACCGCCGGATATAGGCACTCCTGCGCAGAACAAGTTTCTGTTCCGCGCCGCTTATCTTCACCCTATTACATTTTAAACTGAATAACATTGAATTTGACTTACATTTTAAACTCAAGAAAATTTTATGATTATTCCACTCATTGGTACTTGTCCCTAAAAATTGATTTGAAATTTTATTTACTTGCTTTTTTTAAGGAAAATCGAAAAAAATATCACTATTTTTCTATTTGTAGAAAAGGAAAAAGTCACGGCATTGGCCTTGTATTAAAAAAATATTACCTATAATTGACTAATTTGCCATTTTTTAATACTCTAGTATAAGTACATAAAAGAAATAATTGTATGCTGTATTACAATCGGTATTATATGACGTAATTGTTTAAATAAGAAAAAATATTATTGAAATAGTAATAAAATAAAATGAGGTAAGCGATTTAAATTTGAAAAATTCGAAAGGAGTGTCAGACATTAACAGGCACGCACGCACTAATGTTTGACAGTGCGTTGTCATAGCAACGACTGTTGCAGGTGTACGGAACAGATGGTATACACGACGACCTGCCAAATATATTGCATTTACAATTTTTTTTTAACCAACTTTAAAAATAAAACATTTTCTTTATAGTTTGTTCTATGTAAAATGTAGATAGTATTCAGGTTTGTCCTTGAAATGAATTATTTTACAAGTTAATGTTCTTATGATAATATGCGAGGTCAGTCGTGGCGCAGCGGCACAAAGTGTGACTGTAAAACCGACTGGTTGTGAGTTCGATCCCCACTCGAGAAGACAAAATATTTTCTTAAATTTATATTTCTATTTCTTCGCTCTGGCGTCAAGGCAAAGCGAGGCGTTGAGTTCTGCCACTCAACACGCAATGCCTCCACAATACGGCAGAAAGTGGGGAACGGAGTGTCTTAACACTACCCTGCCTACCATCTGCCTACCCTGCCGTGTGCGGGATACAGCGTGAAGCTGATAAAAAAAATGATAATATGCCACTAGATAAATGTGCTCCATGTATAGAGATCACTCTAAATTTAATATACATTTTCTTTTTTATTACTATTATGAAATGCAACAAGGCTATGCCGGGAGAATGGCGGAATAGGACAGCGTCTGTAAACGATGGTAGTGGATTCAATTCTTACTCAGGAAAATTAATTGTTTTTATTTCCCCGCTTTGGTTAAAATACAACATTGAGTTCTACCGCTCAAATTGTCTCAAAATTCGGAGGGAAAAAGGATTTCAGTGTATCTTAACTACAGTTTCTGCCTACTTTTCAGCGAAATAAGGCGTAGAGCTGAACAAAAAAAAAATTATACAAATGTAAATAAAATTATTAATTAAATTCTAAATACAACTTGCGATAATAATAATTAATGCTTCACCGCGACACGTAATTAGGTGTTTGTACTGCGCAATATAATAGGAAAATAATAATAATAAATGATTAAACTATAAGTATATAATAATAGGTTATTCATATAATATTAATATAACTAATATATTAATTACATATATTTTATTAATAACCTATTGTCAATACTCGAATTGTCAAGGCAATTGGAAACACCCAAACCGCTATAAATTAATAAATAATATTCAAATTCTGTGCGGTATTAAACACGGAAAACGTTTTGAAACAATATCTCTATATAAATGTAGGAAAAACAAGAAAAAAAAGAATAAAAAAATTAAGTTTTTGTCTACTTAAAAGTTTTTCAATGTAATAAAGTGTAAGTTCTCTTTCTCTCTCTCCCTCTCTCTCTCTCTCTAAAAAATAGAGAATCGACTTACAAAATTATAGAGACGAGCGAAGCTATAAATAATCAAAAAATTGTATTAAACAATGAATATTCAACAATGATAACGAGGCTAGTCGCGGCGCAGGGGCACAAAGTGTGAATGTAAAACCGACTGGTTGTGGGTTCGATCCCCACTCGAGGAGATGAAATATTTATTAACATTTATATTTTCATTTCTTCGCTCTGGTGTAGAGAGGAAAGCGCGGCGTTGAATTCCGCCATTCAACACGCAATGCCTTCAGAGATTGGCGGAAAGTGGGGAACGGATTGTCTTAACACTAGGTTCCCTCTGCCTACCCTGCTGGGATACAGTGTGAAGCTAAAAAAAAACTATGAATATTTAGATTGTGATTAACATTTAAATTATATTTTCTATACAATCAAGCCTACAAAACATTTCTGTAGGCATAATGTAGTAGTAAAATTACAGAACAATATAGATATTTGAACTTGATTTCTCTATTGTACAGCGTTCAATGTTTCTCATGGCTTCTAGGCAATTATAGTTGTTATAAGATTTCTACGGAGTGATTTATGTGGGAACTGAGAGAAAAAAATATATCATAGACTATTGTATTGGAAAGGTGAGATTTTGAAAATTTTAAAAATTCTATTAAATCAGCTTCACGCTGTATCCCGCACGCAGCAGGGTAGGCAGAGGGAACGTAGTCCTAAGACACTCCGGTCCCCACTTTCTGCCGAATTCTGGAGGCATTTCGTGTTGAGTGGCAGAACTCAACGCTGCGCTTAACCTCGATACCAGAGCGAAGAAATGAAAATATAAATTTAAGTAAATATTTCATCTCCTCGAGTGCGGATCGAACCCACAACCAATCGGTTTTACAGTCACACCTCGTGCCGCTGCGCCACGACTGGCCTCGATTGAAAATTTTAGTTAAATATAAAAGTTGTTGTTATTATTTAACTCGTTATTACTTCTATGGGCAGAACTTAACGCCGCGATTTGCCTTTATAACAAAGCGTAGAAATGAAAATATTTCATTTTCTCGAATGGGAATCGAACCCACAACCCGTCACTTTTTCATTGAATATCTCGAAAACTGCACTTTTTAAACACTTTTTCGATTAAACATGTCTAGACGCTGTATAAGGGATGTTTTTTATTTTGTACGTCCAGACGTGTTAGTTTTCAATTGATTTGGTACAAACTTTATATTTACCTTTTCTTAAACGTGTATGTTCTTTATATATTATTTGTGTTTGTTTCTTAGAATTAAATTTGTCCTTTTTTTAATATAACAAAATAAATATTTTTTGTGCTTAACAATATTTTATTAACTATTACTTCAAAAATTCCCTACTACTTCGAAAATTTTATATTGAAAAAAGTATCGTCTTCTTAGGATTTAACTGACACTGTTCATATCATCTCGGTTCTATATAATTATATTGTCACCTGATTTCACAACATATTGTTATAGGTTTGTTCTCCATTCGGGTGAATGCATTACTATTTATGATATTTTGCTCTGACACCGACGCAAAAGTTCGGGGGTTGCGTTCCGTCACTCAACAAGCAAAGAAATCAAAAAAATCGGCAGAAATAGGGAACAGAGTGTCTTAGCACTAAGTTCCTTTGGCATATAGGGGATATGAGAGATATAGAGTGAAGCTGATTTTTTTTTAATCAAAAAAGTCACAGCCATCGACAATACAGATTTTCATTAATGTAATTAATTTGATGTAACTATCAATGATCTGCAATGACCGCGGCGGTTTGGAACATTTCAAGATTATCACTAATCTCACAAAACGATAAGATAACTACTGATACTAAATTGTCAAATATTTTTTGATATTTCTCTATTTATTTATGTAAAAAATCTGTCTGTCCGTCTGCCAAATGTTATTTAAATAAGCGGTTAATAATAATATATATATATATACGAAAAAAAACATAACAAAAGGTTTTCCTATAATAATCCTAAAAAAAATGCAAAAATATTATAATATGGCGGCGGTTATCAGTCGTTATCAACATTTAGTAATAAGCTGAGCACTAAAAGGTTATTGACACTAAAATACTAATGTTTTTTTTTTTATTTAAATGTATTTTTATAATAGTGGGCTTTTTAAAAGCTTCCCATTTATTATACATATATAAATTTTAGATTGTTAATTGGCACTACGTCTGGTGGTGGTGGCGGTTTGGTATTTAAGATTTATTTAGTTAAATAGATGATATAAACATCGTAGCGTAGTTGAGGCGTGTTTGATTAAATATTATAGTTACGGGTTCAATTTTAACACATTAAAACACTTACGTCTATAACAAAAGTTTAAAAAAAGAATAGTATGGATCCAAAATTGAAGAAGAGCAATGAGTTCTCTCTGCCTAATATGCTAAATACTGTGTAATGTAAAATTTAAATTTATTTAAAGATTTATTCATAGTATGAATTTGCTAAATATACATATTAATAACATATTTTGAGGCCAGTCGTGGCGCAGGGTTTGTGGGTTCGATCCCTACTCGAGGAGATGAAATATTTATTTACATTTATATTTTCATTTCTTCGCTCTGGTATCGAGGGGAAAGCGCGGCGTTAAGTTGCGCCACTCAACACGCAATGCCTCCGGATATTGGCTTAAAGTGGGGAACAGAGTGTCCTAACACTAGGTGTGCGGGATACAGCGTAAACCTGAAAAAAGAAATATTTTATATCTAAAATAATGTATCAAGATCTAGAAATCTATCATCAATAAGTCTCAATCACTCGAACTAGAACAAACTTATAAAAACATCGTTATAACCAAGTATTCTATTCAATACAGCAATCAGAGCACTTACTCGCCTTATACAACATTTCTATTGTACTCTTTTGTTTTATTTCAATTAGTTATTCAGATTCATTCTGTAAAATGAATAAAATTCATATTTATTAAGTTATATTGTTAATTATTGAGAAATTGTATTCTCTTATATCTATTTATATTAAGAATATGTAGATTTTCTTTACTTACTACATATAATTTGCACTTTTTATTATTATTGACTTGAACTTTGAGCAGTAAATTTAATATTACTTTTTAATATTCGTTTGTTACATCTAAAGAATATGTTATTTTTTTTATTTATTTTGTTAGCTTCACGCTGTATCGTTGAAGCAGATAACGTGGGAATCTAGTGTTGTGACACTCCGTCCTCATAGACAACTCCGTTCTCTACTTTTGTCTTACCAGTTTTGCCGTATTCTAGACGCATTGCGTGTTGAGTGGCGGAACTTAACGCTGCCCGACACCAGCGCGAAGCAATGCAAAAGTATTACAAAATAATAAATTTAATATAACTTTTGCGCCTGTCATGGCGCAGGGGCACAAAGTGTGACTGTAAAACCGACTGGTTGTGTGTTTGATCCGCACTCGAGGACATGAAATATTTATTTAAATTTGTATTTCTATTTCTTCTCTCTGGTGTCGAGGCAAAGCGTGGCGTTGAGTTCTGCCACTCAACACGCAATATCTCCAGAATTCGACAGAAAGTGGGGAACGGAGTGTCTTAACACTAGGTTCCCTGCCTACCCTGCTGTGTGCGGGATACAGCGTGAAGCTGATTAATTTATTTTTTATTTATAACCTTTTATCATTGTAACCATGTCGCGAATCCGTCAGCGAGTCATTGAACTAATCAGAGCAGTCACAACCAATAAGCGCGAAGCTATTTTAAATTACAATTTCTCGATCATTACCGGTAATTACTCCTCTCTATTATTTATGCTGTTTTTTTTTTAAGTAGAAATTAGATACTGTATTTAGTTAACATTTTTTTTTAGCTTCCCACTTTTACTCCGTTCGATATTCGATTTTCGTGGTATTACGTGTTTTGGCGGAACTCAACGCCGTAATATTAGTATGGAAAGCATAAAATATAAAAAAATAAGTTTATAAATGATAGTTGTATGTTAATTAAACAATAATATTTAGGTATAGGCGCCGTCGTGACGCAATTACTTTACGTGGGTTTGAATCCCACACGGAGAAATATTTGGTTTAGATATAGGTATCCCGGTTAGTATGATAATATAGGACATGTCGGTTATTTAGAAACTGAGTTTATTTACTTAGTTGTGACTAGTGTATACGAAAAATGAAAACCAGATATAAAAGATCAGTACATACATATGTAAAATGTTTTACATAAGCTGATATTTAATACTGGGTATTTCACACAGGTATTTTACAGGTACCCCGCACACAGCAGGGTAGGCAGAGGGAACCTAGTATTAAGACACTCTGTTCCCCACTTTCCTATAAGTTCTGGAGGCATTGCGTGTTGAGTGGCGGAACGCGACGCCGCGCTTTGCCTCGATACCAGATCGAAGAAATGAAAATATAAATATAAATTAATATTTCATTTCCTCGAGTGGGGATCGAACCCACAACCAATCGATTTTGCAGTCACACTTTGTGCCCCTGCGCCACGACCGGCCCCACTTACTCACTTAGAATTATTCTGATAAAATAATATAGTAGTTATACGCTACCTAATATTTATTCTTAAAGCTGTTTACTTGCTTTTTTTTGGCTTAAAATAATTATATCTTGGATATATTATTCAATACGAAGGAGGTAGCGTTATATGATCGAAATAATCGTATGAAAACTTAAGCTCTTTTTTCTATTCTCCTCTACATTTTTATTTGTAGCCTGTGGAAGCAAAAATTGTCGCTTATCTGCCTTATAAGGCTGTCTGGGACTTTATTATTCACTGGTCTTCCTTCTTAATTTAATTTCTTTATTTTATATATAGTCACCTTATTTAATATAGGTATAATTTTAAATTAATTTGTTACATATCAAAATCGATATTTGTTAGCTAAATGTACATTTATAAAGAAATATAAGAAATAGTACTTTAAAAAGTAAATACTAAAATACATTAAGTGAATCACACAGAGTACGGTTTTTTAGGAACTTGACAGACAAGTTATCAAGGCCAGTATATTGCAGTTGGGAAAATTTCACACTAAAAATATTAATTCGTTATTATTTTATTTACATATTTCCTGTTTGCGAAATGGACAAAAATATAAATTGATTTATTATTATGAGAGCCATCGACATCTAGGACCAATCAACACCAAGAAACTTATCAGCAACTAGCGACCCACTCGTGTCTTCGCCCGCTTAAACTACTGAATTATTTACTTAATATACTGAATTACGTTCCTTAAACAAACGACACAATCAACAGAATATTTAAATAGTAAAAATCATAAACAACATAGTAGGTAGTCTACCTACTATTCTTTTATCTAAAAAATACTTAAACGAAAGATGTAGAGTAATAGTAACATATCTAAATCTGTGTAAATAATATGTAATGTTTCATTCAGGAAACAAAACTACATTTCCTTAGGAAAATACATTTAATTTGGCAGAAATTAGGAAATGAGTGTCTTAACACTATGTTGCTTCTGCTTATCCTGCTATGTGCGGGATACAGCGTGAAACTGAAATAGATTTTTTTGTCTTTTGATTTCCTTAAACAACCCAAACAAAGCACTCTAACCTCAAACGTGCTGAGTGATAATAATGAATTCATAGTAACCAGGTACGCTTGCTGACTCACGCATATCTTTTTGCATCAGTGCCAGCGATTTACGAAATTGGCACCTCTTATTATTATATCATAAAGTTCAAAATTCTCTAACAAGATATAAGTCAAAATCATAATCGGCGCGACGTAATCGTCTTGCCGTCTGAATAAATCAGTGTTGCAAGGAGACAGAGCCATACGTTGTTTGCAAATAGTCTGTGAATACGAAAAGTTTCTCTTAAATAAATAAGCTTCACGCTGTATCCCGCACAAAGCAGGGTAGGCAGAGGTAACCTAGTGTTGAGACACTCCGTTCCCCACTTTCTGCTGAATTCTGGAAGCATTGCGTGTTAGGTGGCAGAACTCTACGCCGCGCTTGTCATCGAAACCAGAGCGAAGAAATGGAAATATAAATTTAAGTTAATATTTCATTTCCTCGAGTAGGGATCGAACCCACAACCAGTCGGTTTTACAGTCACACTTTGTGCCCCTGCGCCACGACTGGCCACAAAAAAAAATTTCTCTTGTTTCTATAAAATGACGTTATTGACTTGCTTGGTGATACGTCATCACAAAATGGTCATCAGAAGTCTATTCTTTGTCAAAATTATATTTCTCTTTGATTTAAAAACATTAGTTGCTGTTATTACAGCAGTTGCTGTTCTAAATAATAGTAATATAATGTATATTTTTTTATATTATTTGAATATATTGAGGCCACTCGTGGCGCAGGGGCACAAAGTGTGACTTTAAACGCGACTGGTTCTGGGTGCGATCTCCGCTCGAGGAAATTTAATATTTACTTAAATTTATATTTCCATTTCTCAGCTCTGGTGTCGAGGCAAAGCACGTCGAGTTCCGCCATTCCATACACAATAACTCCAGAATTCGGTGGAAAGTGGGGAACGGAGTGTCTAAACACTATAACCCTTTACCTATCCTGCTGTACGCGGGATACAACGTAAAATTGATAAAAAAAGAATATATTAATATATAAAAGTATTTCTCTTAACTGAATAATACTTCAATGTAAATCGAAACCACAGATGCATTTATTGTATTCAAATAGAATACGAGAAATACAATAAAGAAATCCTGTAATAATCAGTATCCTCTACAAATTTCTAGGAAAGCGAGACTTGTATATTGAATAGTGTGATAAATGGTAAATACAAACGTACATACAAATATGTATGTATGTATGTATGTATGTATGTATGTATGTATGTATGTATAGACGCCAGTCGTGGCTCAGTGGCACGAAGTGTGACCGTAAAACCGACTGGTTGTGGTTCGATCCCCACTCGAGGAGATGAAATATTTACTTAAATTTATATTTCCATTTCTTCGCTCTGGTGTCGAGGTTAAGCGCGGCGTTGAGTTCTGCTACTCAACACGCAATACCTCCAGAATTCGGCAGAAAAGGGAGAACGGAGTGTCTTAACACTAGGTTCCCTCTGCCTACCCTGCGGTGTGCGGGATACAGCGTGAAGCTGATTTATTTTATATATGAACCAAGTTGTAAATTGGACTGCGCTCTCGATTTAGCCTATTGTAACATTGTCTGGAATAGATGTGAATCTTATTTAAGATTTATTAGTGCATCCTATATTTAAAAGCATTTGTTAGGCTGTTTAGAGTTTGTTTTCATAGAATGGATTCTAAAAGTAATTGAGAATTGTCTTTTTCTAAAATAATTTGGTCTTTAAGTATTATGGCTTTGATAATTTGTGTTACGTTATAATAGAATATTTTGATAGAATAAAATAGGAGAAGTATTTCAAACCGACAAATTACATACTTATTTAGAAAATGTATAAAAAATTGAACGTAGCGGGACTCGAACCCGCGTCTCCTGGAAACCGACCAGGAGGCGCGGGTTAGAGTCCCGCTACGTTCAAATTTTTATACGTTTTCTAAATAAGTATTTTTCTTTCCTAAGTGTGGAATAACACTTTAAAAATGTCTAAAAAATATCCGACAAATTACGTTTACCACTTTGAATTACCTACTAAAAATGTGTTACAATAAGAGATCTATTGCATTTTTTGATTCTCTAAATGGCTTTTTACTAAGATGATGTTTTAAAAGTCGTGGAGCAGCTACACGGCCTCTGACTGTAAACGCGGCGGTTGTGGGTTCGATTCTCACTCGAATGATTGAATTATTTTAATTTCCTCGCTTTTCGGTAAGACGATAACGTGCAGTATTGAATTATATGCCACTCAACACGCAATGTTTCGAAAATCGTGCGAAAAATAGGGAACCAAGTACCTTAACACCAGGTTCCCTCTCTGCTTTAAGCAAGATACGACGTGAAGCTAAGAAAAATTGATGCCAAACTCTCCGTAACCACTCACCAGTTGTACTCTCATTAGTTTAATCATTAAATGGTTAAAAATAACCATACTTTCCGAGTAACGGCTACCGGACTTGAATAAATATAAATAAAGCCGATACAAAAAATATATATAATCAATCGTATTTATTTTTAGAGATCAGACATTCGTTTCATTCCGTTTTATATCGAGTTTAAACAGTTGCATCGTAAAGTGCGTTTCATAGAACGAGGGCTTCATTTCTAGATATATTTATAGACTAGCGGACCCGGACGCGGCTTCGCCCGCTTAAATTTTACGAATGCTTATAGATATATTTAGGAAATTGTTTTTGAAAACGTCTTACTAATTTAAATGAAAAAAATATAAGTAAACGTAACCATAGTAAAATATTAATACTAAAAACTAAACAAAACCAGCTACATTATTAATAATTTTGTCTCTGTCTGTCTTTCTATTTCCCCGTGCTAATATCCAGAATAACTGAACTAATTTTTATTGGACTTTCAGTGATCGATTTTACTAATTTACCCGGGAAAAATCTTTTTACTCGTTTTCCTTGCGCGCGTACATAGATACTATATGAAATTACTAAAGTCCTTTCTACATTAAATATGATAAGTTTTGCGAGCAATATCAAATAAAATCCCAAAAAACTAAAACCACAATTTATTAAGTGTATAACAACGATGTAGATAACCATCCAACCAAGATGAAATAACCAACAATTCTGTCTTCAATACTTAAATAATATTATACCGATGCCGCGCAGGGCCGCAACTTACACCACACCAAGAAATTCATGAAAATCTAACTAATACTCGAATAAGCAAAGAACCAAAGAAAAGTAGAAATTAATTATAAACAGCAAATAATTATATAAAAATTAACAGTAGTTCGAAAATGTATGAAAATTTACAAAACCGTCAAAGTCATCTGCCCGTTCGCGTCGGTCATACTATGCCGCTCGTAGTTCGCTAGGTCATTTCGAATCAGTGACATCTCCTTAATTATTTATTAGAATGTTATACAATAAACTATAATTTTAATCTAGATGAAATGCTAAAAGTGACTATTATATTCATTTTCATAAGGATCAATATCAAATTATAGAAAATACATACAACAAAAACCCGATAAATATAAAGTATACCGTCCAACGTTGCCAAAAACTTACTAACAATCTTTAAAATATTAAACAATGGAGCCACTGAACTTCCTACAGTGGAATAGTCAAAGTATTCGTGCCAAAAAGCACGAATTACTTTATATTATTTCTCTGTGTAATCCTGTCATTATTGCCCTCTCAGAAACATGGTTGTTGCCTGATTCCCGCTTTAGGGTACCAGGTTTCTCCTGTTTAAGGGAGGACAGAAATGACGGGTATGGAGGTTGTGCTATCCTTATCCAGCACTCCTCTCCTTATTCCCTTATTCCTATCCCTCCTCACAGTCAACAGATTAATGCTGTTGCTGTGAGGGCTTTCAATATCTCCTTCTTGTCCGTTTATATACCTCATCCCTCTTCCTCTCTTTTCCTTGAGCTTAAGTCTATTATCTCTTCACTTCCTAGTCCTGTGTTGGTCCTAGGGGATTTTAACACTCATCACTCTTTGTGGGGGTGTTATTACTGTGATGGATTTTCGCCTTCGTTGGTAGACATGATTGATGATGTATCTCTTTGCATTCTCAATGATGGCTCACCGACTCGTAGGGTTAATCCAAATCAGAATCCTAGGACTGCTGTTGACCTTTCCTTATCTTCTCCTTCTCTTGCTTCCCAGCTATCATGGTCTGTTCTTCCTTCTACCCATGGTAGTGACCATTTCCCTATTCTCCTTTCTATACATAATAGACATCCCCCTTCTCCCCCTCTTAATTCTGCCTCTAAATATAACTTGAAGCAAGCCAACTGGAATGAGTACGCCGACTCTGTGGATTGCATGTTGGGCAATCTTCCTGAGTTCGGTAATTTTGAGAATATCTTTCTTTGCTATGAGCGTTTTGTCTCTGCCATTTTGTCTGCAGCTGACTTGCACATCCCTAAAAAACACTCCATTCAGAATTGGATGCATTTCAATCCCTGGTGGGATCAGGAATGCTCTGATTCTGTCGATCGGCGTACATCTGCCGAGGAGTCATATGCTGCCTGTATGATTATGGAGAATTACATTGAGTACAAGCGCAGAGATGCGAAGTTTAGAAACTTGACTGGGAAAAAGAAAAAACTTGGATGGACTAATTTTTGTGAATCCCTTAGTCCTTGCTCTCCTTCCTCCCTTGTGTGGACAAATGTTAAGAGATTTCGCCGTTCTCTTAACAGCAGTCCCAGTCCTAGTTCCAATAATCCCTCTTTGTGGCTTAATGATTTTGCTAACAAACTGGCTCCTCCCTCTGTACCATCTTGTGATTTATTTGTATCCCCTTTGATTGAATCTTTGGATGAAATGGATGCTAGTTTTTCGTTCGAAGAACTCAAAAATGTCTTAACGGATTTAAGAGATACTAGCCCAGGTGAGGATTGTATCTCTTACTCTTTTATTGCTAGACTAAATGAGAAGTCTAAGCTTCACTTTTTAAATTTGATCAATAACATATTTCAATCAGGTAACATTCCCGAGTCCTGGAAGTCCCAAAATGTTATTCCCATCCTTAAACCTGGAAAATGTCCTTCTGATCCTAACTCATACAGACCCATTGCTCTAGCTTCTGCTTTATCAAAAATTATGGAACGGCTTTTAAAAAATCGTCTAGAGTGGATAGTGGAAAGTAGAAACATCTTAGCTCCCTCTCAATTTGGCTTCAGAAAGGGGTTGAGTACCACAGATAGTCTCAGTGTTTTTACTACAGACATTCGACGAGCATATGCCAAAGGAGAGTACTTGGTTGGTGTTTTTCTAGATGTTGCATCTGCATATGATAATGTTCTTCTTCCGGTACTCAGGCAGAAATTGCACCAGCTGAGTATTCCGCCGAGGATGGCTCATTTCATTTGTAATCTGCTGACCGGTAGATCGATATCTGTAAAACATCCGCTGCTTACTATACCTCCCAGACTTGTCTGGAAAGGTTTGCCTCAAGGTTCCGCTCTCAGTCCTCTGTTGTATAACTTATATACTCATGACCTCGAATTATCTGTCAATAGTTTTTGTAATATCCTTCAGTATGCTGACGACATCGTCCTTTACTACAGCTCAAAATCTGTGGAGGACATCACTTATCGCTTAAATACTGCTTTACGCTATCTAGACCAGTGGCTCTCTAACCATGGCTTGGCACTATCAGTAGCAAAGTGCCGGGCAGTAGTTTTTTCCAAAAAGAGAGTAACTCCTGATTTTGAAATTATTTTAGGTAATGATACTCTTCAATTAGCAGAGAACGTTAAATTCTTAGGCATGATTCTTGATAAAAGACTGAACGGAATTGCACATGCTGAACATATCAGTAAAAAATGTGAAAAAGGCATTAACGCTTTAAGAGCTGTGTCTGGTGTGTGGTGGGGCGCACACCCTTATACTCTAAAACTACTGTACAATGCCATAATTCGTAGTCACATTGACTATGGATTATTTGTTTTAGACCCTTTTAATAAAGTTGCTACTGAAAAACTCAATAGAATCCAATACAAATGTCTACGAATTATTATAGGTGCAATGAAGTCTTCCCCCACCAACGCACTGCAGGTGGAGTGTGTAGATCCACCTTTTCCTATCCGTCGCCAATTCCTATCTGACCGGTTTGTTGGTAAAATGTTACAGCTGTCTTCCCACCCCCTATGGTCTAAGCTATCTGATTTAGCGGACCTCATCCCTCGGAGCGGTCCCCTACCCTACTTGCTCAATAGTTTCTTGAGATTTACCTCCCTTCCTCATCCCTTGTCCTCTTATCCAACTAATCCCTTATTTTGTACGCCTTATAAGGCACTAGTGCACCATCCTTCTGTTATCACTAATCTTGGTCTAACCAAGGGAGCTGCTGACACCAACACAAAATTTCAATCCATAGTAAATGAAAATTTTTCAAATCACATCCTCATCTTTACAGATGCATCAAAGCTTTCAAAGGAGAGCTGTGTTGGTGCAGCTTGCTGGATACCAAAATTCAAAATTATATTACAATATAAATGTCCTCCCGAATCATCTGTGTTTACTGGAGAGGCTGTTGCTTTGCTAGAAGCAATCCGGTTCACAGATTCCCACGACTTTAAACAGACTGTCATTTGTACTGACTCTTTAAGCTGCATACTGGCTATAAAGGGAAATCCATTTCATAGTAGATTAAGGTCTTCAATTATTTTAAGGATTCGTGAAGAACTGTACTCATGCTATTTAAAGGGTTTGGATGTTACTTTGGCATGGATTCCAGGGCATTCTGGAATAAGTGGTAATGAATCTGCAGACTCGTGTGCAAAATTAGCCATACAGTGTGGTAATTTAGATCATTTTTCTATTTCGGCCCAGGATCTGTTGTCTCTTGCATCAACTCATTTGGATGTGTCATGGTCTGAGTTCTGGGAATTGTCAAAATCTCAGAAAGGTAAGTTTTATGCTGCCATTCAACCTAACATTCCCAGGCGACCTTGGTTTTTTTCTCAAAGATTTACTGAACGGTGGATTATATCAACTATTTGTCGCTTGCGCCTTGGACATGCATGTACACCTGTTCACCTAGCTAAGATCAGGGTCAGGGACCACTCACTGTGTGAATGTGGCCTAGACGACGGTTCCCCTCCTCATATACTTTTCACTTGCCCTAAGTTGATCCATCCCTTATATGATGTCCTTCCTCATAAAGTTCCCCGCCCCCTTAATGTTCAATGTTTGTTAATGTTTGTGTTTAGTCCTCTATGTAAATTTTTATGTAAATATATTAGATATAACAACATTAAATTGTAAGCTAACACCTTTGTATTATATTTCTTATTACTAACCATCTATGTTAGGTATATAATGTATATATTAATTTTATTTATTTTTTTATAGGTGAAGGCAATTTTTAACTGGATCTTTTTTTTTTAACATGCATTCTCCTATTGTTTAACATTATCTCTTTTACCGTACAACCTCCTTCGTGTTTTCTCCATACTACGTGACATTGGCGAAGTGATATGTGCTCTACTGGCACGCTCGGAACGCCATAATCGAAGAACCAAACCAAACCAATATAAAGTAAATTAATTAAAATGGTTACTTGTTGTTACTGTGT
Organism: Heliconius himera; assembly: GCA_021202915.1. Classification (NCBI taxonomy): domain Eukaryota; kingdom Metazoa; phylum Arthropoda; class Insecta; order Lepidoptera; family Nymphalidae; genus Heliconius; species Heliconius himera. The sequence goes on from JAJHJA010000987.1 coordinate 79,067, forward strand.
TACTTTGCTCAAGCTTCAGAGATAAACATGGTATGTGTATCGCGGACTTTTTAAACATTATTTAAAGGACAATATTTTTGTAAAACATTATTTTTATGTATCTCATAAGGTTGAGTATCGCGCACGCCATGTATGCGTTAAGCAAGCTCATTTTGGGTGACGTTTGCTTATAACAACAAATAAACTTTGCAAACCGTTGCTTAGCAACGGTCGGTTGTTATTAACATGGCGGAATAAATTGCCTGTCAAATTGAAAAATATTTTAATATATTAGTATATATCGACAATATTACAAATATGAGAAAAAAAGTAACCTATGTTCATCCGAAGACCCTCAAGTATCTCTGTATGAGTATTTTATTACAATTGAATTAGCGGTTTGGTCCTGATTGCGTCACAGACAGACAGACAGACAGACAGACAGACAGACAGACAGAGTTACTTTCGAATTTATAATATAGGTATGGATTCTCAAATGTTGATATATGTATTAAGAGATGCGCTAATAATATTGTATATATATTTAAGAATTAATGTGAAAGCATATTTTTTATTATTATTTTTTGGATTAGTTAAAGAGTAATATATATTTTTATTACAATATAAAACAAACAATACCCGTTATCTATTGTTATTGGACGTCTTTTTTCAAAAATATTTTGTGTTTGTTAACATTTTTTTTCCCTATTTTCCGTCATTTGTTTGCAAATTCTAAAATTAATTTTTTTTTACAAACTGGTACACTTAACTAGTTTTGAGGTCGGTTCTATTATTAAAAAATATATATATATTATTCTTAAAATAACTTATGTATTTCTAACAAAATACAACTTGTTTCCAAAATAAATTCAAAAAGTAAAATAAGTACGACAAATTACGATAAATTTAAATAAAGATATTTAATTATAATTTCACATATCTACTAAAATATGTATATTTATGATTGTCAAATAAAAATTTTGGCTTTAAAATTCTAACAAACTTGAAGTTATTGTAGATATTTGCTCAAGTGATATAGCGACCTCGTCCTTCGTTATGTTTATGCTTAAAACACCAAGTGCTAAAATTGAACGTATTCGTGAATCATATGTAAATGTAGTATATATTAATATTATAAATTAAATTTTGTATTTATAATATAGGGGCCGGTCGTGGCGCAGCGGCACGAGGTGTGACTGTAAAACCGACTGGTTATGGGATCGATCCCCACTCGAGGAGATGAAATATTTACTTAAATTTATATTTCAATTTCTTCGCTCTGGTGTCAAGGTTAAGCGCGGCGTTGAGTTCTGCCACTCAACACGCAATGCCTCCAGAATTCGGCAGAAAGTAGAGAACGGAGTGTCTTAACACTAGGTTTCCTCTGCCTACCCTGCTGTGTGCAGGATACAGCGTGAAGCTGTTTTTTTATTTTTATTTTTATATATTTGGCTGTTATATAATTAACAGCTGTGACTCCACAGCTGAAATGACTGAAATATGTTTTCCACAATATGTTAGCTGTGTTTTATGTATATATATTTTTTATTTCAATATGGCTAGGCTTCGGTATAGGTGTTAGTTGATTTCAACCAAGGTAACACGAAAATAAATGATTATTGTTATATAAATAAATGTATGGCTTAATTCAGTCTTGAAGCTTGTACTAAGAGTTTCTTTTAAAATTAAATAAAACCAGCTTTACGTTCTATCCCGCGTATAGCAGAGTAGGCAGTGAGAACATAATGTTAAGCCAATTCGTTCCTCAATGTCCATCCATTTTTTTGAGGCTTTGAGTGTTAAGTGGCGGAGCTCAACGCCGAGCTTTGGTGGGCCTTGTTGCCAGAGCGAAGAAATGAAAATATTAATAAATAATAATGCATTCCCTCGAATAGGGATCGAACTCACAACCTTCGTGTTACATTCACATCCTGCGCCACGACAGCCTCCTTTAGATATAAAAAATATTTTTATTTCACAAAAAAACTAAAGCAATATCTACATTATTTTTAACATTTTAATTTTTAAAGTGTTATTTCACACTTACGAAATATAAAAAAAATATAAAAATTTCGACGTAGTTTGATGGAGAAGATGATGACGTAGGTTTACAGGAGGCGTGGGTTCGAATCCCGCTACGTTCAAATTTTTATACGTTTTCTAAATAAGTAATATCAACATAAGTTCTAATATTTTAATTTCGTATTTTAAAAATATGAATATTCTAATTACATACATCGATACTAATATTTCCTCATCCAAATGACCTGCATTACGCTGATGCTGCACAAGTTATACCATGACTTATGGTGCTAACGGATAAACAGGATATGATTTTTTTTTGTGGCTTTCCGGTTGGCTAATGTAGATAAGCCACATATGTTGTTTGTCTCTAACTGGGTCATGTCGATGGAAGGTCAGAAAGTGGTTGTTTTTCTAACTTATCGCATTTTTTTTGTATAGAAAATAGGTCCTTCTTCTTTGATTGTTATTTTTTAAATTATATTTAGAGCTTATATCACTTATATTTAGCTTTTTCTATGAATTATATTCACTATTAGACTTTCAAGTCGATCTTTTTTTATATATTTTGCGTTACGCTGTATACCGTATGTAGCAGGGTAGGCAGAGAGTCTAGAAACTTAGTGCTAAGACACTCCGTTCCCATTAATACGTTTCCGTTTTCCACTTTCCGATTATTATTATTATAAGAAATGAAAATGTTAAATATTGAATTTTCTTCAGAGGCAATCGAACCCACAACCGTTTAACTTTACAGTCTCACGCTTATGCCCCTGCGCCACAGTAACCTCACTGGTATTATAATTATTCAAATTATTAAACTGTAGCGTAATAACTAATTTATAAATAAATTTCTATTTATGCAAAAAATTTTGGAATGTCGCCATATTTTAGGGAAGTGCATTCATAAGAGATCGATCTCAGCAAAGTATAAATAAAACGAACTATGCATCGTGACCCACTTTCAAAGTGTACCAGGATTCTATCACGGACGGAAACTTGTGTCGAAAGTATCTATAAAAGTGCTGGTAGGGTACTTAAGTTGAAATTTTTTAAGCTTAAAAAGTCTAAAGTAGGTTTTTTTTACTTGCTATTCAAAAACATAGTCGGTTTTTTGTTTTAATTTGAACTCAAATATAGATAGATGATGATTTTTTATTATTTATATACATCTATTAAAATGTTTTGTTTAACTAACTCATTTATTTAATAAAAAAGATTCCAATAATAATAACAATATGTAATAATGTCGTAATATATTAATATACTAACCTAGAGAACCGAGAACCTAGTGTTAGGACACTCCGTTCTCCTCTTAAGGACAAATTTTGGAGGCATTGTTGAGTGGTTTGATTTTAATTATATTCGAGAGTTGATTAACAGAAAAGGTCGAACAATCTATCTACTATATGAGAAAAAGATAAAAATACCTGATGATGTGATGATGATTTTAATATAAAAAAAGCAAAAAAAACTGTACTATAGTATAAATTAAATTAAGAATATCAAGAGAAAGCTTTCGTAGACAAATATCATTCTGGTCGGTGGTAAATCAAGTAAAAGTCACTTTTTACAAAACGTTATTTAAAGTAACTGATCTCGTGGAGAAATCAACTTTCCTTCTTATTCTTAAACTTTCCATTGCGCCCGTGGTGTATGCTGTTGCTTATTATGTGTAAAAATAAAATAGAGATTTAACTGTCAGTTTCGATTTTAAACTTAGTTAATGCATTTTTAACTTACTTGTTTAATGGAACTATAAAATTATTGAGACCAGTCGTGGCGAGGGGCACACAGTGTCATTGTAAAACCGACTGGTTGTGGGTTCGATCCCCACTCGAAGAGATGAAGTATTTACTTAAATTTATATTTCCATTTCATCGTTCTGGCGTCGAGGTTAAGCGCGGCGTTGAGTTCTGCTACGCAACACGCAATGCCTCCAGAATTCGGCAGAAAGTGGCGAACGGAGTGTCTTAACAGTCGCGGCGCGTGGGCACAAAGTGTGACTGTACCGACTGGTTGGGTTCTGGAGTCTGGATTCGATTCAAACTCGAGGAAATGAAATGTTTATTTAAAATGTATATTTCCATTTCTTCGCTGTGGTGTTGAGGAAAGGGCCTCCAGAATTCGATTCAAAGAAACGGAGTGTCTTAACACTAGGTTCCCTCTGCCTACCCTGCTGTGTGCGAGATACAGCGTGAAGCTGACTTAATGAATACTTAATTATAAACTAGCACAACGAAACGATAATTTAATTTTCCTACAATTGTTTTAACTCAATTTAGTTTCAAATTTTTAGTTACTGTTTTTAGAATATTAAAGTCCAAACAAAGCTTTAGGATCGTTATTAATTGAGATTGGTATATATTTAGTTATTTGCTAATATCTATGTTGATACGTTTGTGTACAGGCGGTCTATTGGTATTAATTAACTGTGTTTAATTTCATGTAGGCTTTGTTACTTAATTTGTACAACACTATTGTATACAGGGTGTGCTATAATATAAGTTAGCATAATTAATGTGTTATTAATTATATTTTGAGGCCAGTTGTGGCGCTGGAGCTCAAGAGTAAACGCTACAGGTTGTGCATTCGATTCCCTTTCGAGGAAATGAAAAATAGCCTCACGCTGTACCTCACATGTAGCAGGATACACAGAGACAACCTAGAAACCTAGTGTTAAGACACTCCATTCTCATTAAAACACCTCCGTTTCCCACTTTCCTTCGAAACTCAACGCCGCGAATTGTCTCGTAACCAGAGCGAAAAATGAAAAAAGTAAATATTTAATTTCCTCGAGGGAATCGAACTCACAACTTGTTGCGTTTATAGTTTCACATGTACTCCTGCGCCACGACTGGCCTCAAATAACCTGATTATATCGAACTTACCCAACCAAGATGTTCCTGCATTGTCACCACGCGAACATTGATCAAGCGTTACATGCAACTGCATACTGCAGATTTCGAAAGCAGTCTAATATATCTATTACTGTTACCGAGACGCCTGTACTGTGTTGCAATTTAGTATCTAATTTCAAATCTTGTTAATTTTGATATCCAAATTTATATATTTTTTTCAGTTTTACGCTGTATCCCGCATACAGCAGGGTAGGCAGAGGGAACCTAGTGTTAAGACACTGCGTTCCCCACTATCCGCCAATTCTTGGAGGCATTGCGTGTTGAGTGGCGGAACTCAACGCCGCGCTTTCCCCTCGACACCAGAGCAAAGAAATGAAAATATAAATACATGTAAATAAATATTTCATCTCCTCGAGTGTGGATCGAACCCACAAGCAGTCGATTTACAAGCACACTTTGTGCCCTTGCGCCACAACTAGCCTCTATCTAAATTTATATATTTTCTTTTAGTTTTATAAAACTGGAGACCCACTTTTTATATCTTAAGACTGATCTTAAAGAAAGCTTATAAATATCATATTAAGCGATAGATAAGACTCTTTCCGTGTAAAATGTTTTGTTGAAGAAAATTCTATATTTGTTATAGTTGATATGAAAAATAACCGCGTACAGAAGTCATCGACCTCCAGCCAAGTATAGTAGGAACGTAATCTGTTAAATGTAGTGGTATAAAGTTAAAACGTTGCTCAGATTTTTTCTCGTGTATTTTAAATTAAAATAACATTTTTTTTTAATTATCCTCATTAGGGGCCAGAGCGTAGGAACATTTGAATAAAATTTTCGTGTTTCGGATGCTTTTAGAAAAGAAAGTCAAGAGTTAATTCGTTAATTTTTGTAATGATCTTGTTATGTATGTTATGAATACCGTAAAGTGGGGTTTTTATGTAATTTATGGCAAATTATAATAACAAAATTTGAAGTGTTTTTTTTAAATTTGGAAGCGATTTTATTCAAGTAAAGGTTACACAAGAGGCTTAACTTAGTTAAAAGTCTTCTAGATAAACTAAAATAAACTAGCTTCACGCTTTAACCCTAGCGGGGTAGTCAGAGAGAACAGAGCGCCAAACACTACGGTCGTCTTCTATATATATATTGTTCAATTTTACCTAGAAAAGATTAAAAACGTAAAAAGTAGATTTTGAAGTTCTCCATTCTTTTTTCAATAGTACTATTGCCATAAATTTTTTGTTTCGAAATTTTTCAATTTTCATACCTTGACATTTCTGGATTCATATCATCGACAATGTTCTTGAATATGTACAAAGAGAAGGAGGCACCTCCCCCCTCCGTAGTACTCAATCCTGCATTATATACCTACATTTTATCCGGCCTGAAAACATTACTTTCTTAATACTATAATTTATTTTTAAAATTAAGAATATATTATAATATATTTTAAATCATATTTATTGTATTGCTTCTTAGTCTATTACTGTACACATTGACTTCACTGCCTTCTGACGGGTCCAATTATATTTTAAAACCATCCAGAGACCAAAAAGTATAGCCAAATATAGCCACAAAATTTATAGTTTGGGAGAAATAGGGTGACAAACACACGTACAGGGGAAATCAAACACAAATTATTATTTAATTTCATTAAAATATATGTAAGTGTGCATTTGTATAATTGTATTACGGCTATAGGTACATATGCGTGTAGTAAAAACGCCTTGTTCCTCAATTATTTCGATCATCGTGCGGTCGCTGAAGCGTTTTCTTGCACTTTTATTGATTGTTAGATAAATTGTTATAAAACATACATACATATATTATATATTGAATGTAATAGTAGAGATTATAGAGTCACGTGTAAAATTTTTTTTTCAATTTCACGCTGATCCCTCCGTTCTCTCCCTCGTTTAGCAGGGAAAGAGAGCCTAGTCTTAAGACACTCCGTTCCCTAATTTCACCCGAATTTTGGAGGCATTGTGTTGAGTGGCGAAAATCAACGGGATTACATGCGAGATACAGCGTGAAGCTTTAAAAAAACTTATAAACAACATTGTTTAGCAGTTTTCTATTTCTTTTTTACAAGAAACTATCAACATTTTTAATAATTAAAAAGCTTACAACTTTAAACTGATGTATATTTGTGGAATTGTAGGTAACAATTTAGCGAAAGGCTCACTCACTGCGCCCGCATTAAACGAGTGCAAACGTTAGCTCGCAAATTACTTTCCTGCATATGGGTGTAACAGGACAATCAACTTTATGCGGTGAAATGTGACCCTTTGAGATCAGTTATAGCTTATAATTTTTTTAGGTTCCCTCTGTATCCCTCGGCACTAGAGCGCGGTGTTGAGTTCCGCCACTCAACACGCAATGCCTCCAGGAATTGTCGGAAAGTGGGCAACGGAATGTCTTAATAGTAGCTTCCCTCTGCCTACCCTGCTATGTGCGGGATACAGCGTGAAGCTGATTTATGATTTACGTTGTAGCAGCAGCAAAGTAGAAAGAAGAAATTTAGGAACCTTATGTTGAGACACTCCGTTCCCGAAGACACTGCCGTTGCGGCGAAAAGTGTTGCGCCGAATTCTGGAGATATTGCGTGTTGAGTGGAGGATCTCAAACTCGTAAAATTAAAATATTAATAATCAAATTTTGAGTTACTATGATATAGGTATTTTCTCTCTTCTTAAAATTCTTGGTTTTTATCATATTTCTTTTCAAAAGTTAGATTCTAAAACAAGAGGGTTGAGCAATAAAAGCTGTAAACGTGATCAGAAAGATAAAAAAGTCTAGAAATATATATAATAAAGAATAATATACTTTTAGTTATTTTCTTAAAAAGTAACACATTTATACAAAATTTTTCTAACATTTTAAAATGGCATAAAATCAAAACAAAAAAATGTTAAACTTTTCCTACAAAAATTTTAGTTGGGAGTGACCTAAAGAAATATTTAGTTTGCATGAAATACGGAGTGCATTCATAAAAACCACACGATACCTCCAAACGTGAGTTTCACCGTAGCACGATATAAATTATATACTTTTAACGCTCAGTATTACACTTTTTTATAATAAAATATTTGAATCAGAATAAAAATGGCGCTCTCGTTCGTGTAAGTTTCTATTCATTTACTGTTATGTGTTATGGGTTTATATTAAATGATTATTATTATACAATAAGTTGTAGCGCAGAGGCGCAAGTGTGTTACTGTAAACGCGACAGTTTATGGGTTCAATTTCCACTTAAAGAAATGGAACATTTAATATTTTTGTTTCTTCACTCTGGGGTCGAGGCAAAGTGCGGCGTTGACTTCAGCTACTCAATTGAGTCCAGAATTCGGTGGCAATTGGAGAATGGAGTGTCTTAACACTAGCTTCCTTCTGTTTACCCTGGTGTGTGCAGGATACAGTGTGAAGTTGATTTAATTTGATTTTATATATAATAGTACGTTCCGTTCTCCTCTTTCCGCCGAGTTTCGGAGAAATTGTGTGTTGAGTGCATTAACTCAACGCCGCGCTTTACCTCGACAGTAGAGAGAAGAAATGAAAATATAAATGTAAATAAATATTTCATCTCCTCGAGTGGGAACCGAACCCACAACCAGTCGATTTTACAGTTACACTTTGTGCCCCTGCGCCACGACTGGCCTCTATACTATTATATAAATAATATTATTATACGAAGTAGCTATAATCACCACATGTTTATACTATAATAAACATCTTATCCAAACGATCCGCAGATAATAACTTGGCTTACTGTGAAACCTTTAAATATACTATTTTCTTTTCTGTAGTCTTTTCCTGTACAAAATAAAAATCTTTTTATTTCAACCACAACCAACTGAATCCGAGTCGATTGTTATTGTGATATACACTGTATAAAAATTATAAGAAAAAGCGTTTAGAGTTTATTTTTGTTTTCTCCTTTTTTCTCTGAAAATTCCGCTTCGTAATGATGTTTCAAAACTTTAAATGGCTGACTACGGAACGAGTAGACCTACTCGACCTGTATAGAATAGTTATACAATAATCACTTATTTACAAAATTTTGTTTTTATTTCGGTAGAGGCCAGTCGTGGCGCAGGGGCACAAGCGTTTGAGGAAATTAAATATTTAATATTTTTATTTCGTTGCTTTCGCGTTGAGGCAAATTACGGCGTTGAGTTCCACCGCTCAACACGCAATGCGTTTACACTAAGCTCTCTGCCTTTCCCGCTACTTGCGGGATACAGCTTGAAGCTGATTTATTTAATCCTATTTCTTCTAGCATTTTATGGTCTTTTAAATTTGCTAATATTATTTAATAATCGCGTACGTATATTGTTACATCTAAATTAATATGTAATACAGGAAAAACAACATTGCAACCAAAGTGGAACAGTTTGTTCTATTCAAATAGCGTGACCGATTTGGCACTCGACACGTCACTGTATATCACGATACGGCGCGGCGTGACATCTTCGTGACGTGAATAGTTTACACTAGTCTACATTGTATTTTGTAAACATAAATAATATTATTTGCGGGACAGGGCTTATTAGTTGTGAATAGTGAATTTATTATATTAATAAAATATATTTTAACTACTAAATATTTTAATGAGTGGAGTGTCTTAACACTAGGTTCCCTCGCCTACCCTGCTCTCTTCTTCCTGGCAATTATCCCGGCTATTTGCCAGGGTCTGCCTTCCTGCTCAATCTACTCCACTTTGCACGGTCTTTAGCGTCCTCGGTGGTTAGACCATTGGCTCTCATATCCTGCATCACGACATCCAACCAGCGCTTCCTTGGGCGTCCGAGAGGTCTCACTCCAGGGACTGACATAGTAAGGCACTTGCATCCGACATAGTTCCTAGGCCGGCGCGTAACGTGACCAAACCATCTCAGGCGACAAGCCGTACCCAGTTTCAAAATCGAACTTTCCATTATAGCGGCGAATATCGGTTTTTAAATGGAGCAACTGCCATCTGACCTCCAAAACCCCTTTGTGGGGGGAAACCGGGGGGATAGGAATAGGACAGATAGACAGGGGGGAGGATGGGTAGAAGGAGAGGGTAGGAAAAAGGAGGGGGATTAAAAGAAAGGGACACCACATTTATGGACTGGACGGAGGTTATAATAAGTGGTGGCTCGAGGATCCGGGGTCGCGTACCCGTATGCCCAAGAGCAAATATCGGACAGATATTAGTCAGGGCACCCTCTGGACTAGGTTCCCTCGCCTACCCTGCTGTGTGCGGGAAACAGCGTGAAGCTGATTGGATTTGATTTTGATAAGTATTTTAATAACTTTTTGATGCCTATTGAATATTTAAAAAAATAGTTTAAAATACTAAGAAAATTATAATAGGCAAACCAAGTTATTATTTAATAGTATATTATATATAAAGTTCCATTATACGACGAACACATTGCACCTCCAACGCTGCTTCACAAGCGTGTGATTGTAGCGCGACGGTTGTGGATTTGATTCCAACTGGGGGGAATGAATTATTATTTATAAATATGGTCATTTCTACGCTCTGGTACCAAGCCATTGCTCAATGGAAAGTGGAGAACGGAGTGTCTTAACACTAGGTTCCCTCTGCCTACCCTGATACATGCGGGATACAGCGTGAAGCAAAAAAAAACTAAATAAAACTAATCGCATTATGCATTTTTTTTCTTTGTGAAAGTTGATAGATATCACTGTCCGAACAATATCTTATAAGGATATCCTCGTCCTATGACACATTCGTTTAAATACTTTGCACATCACTTTCGTTACAACCGGAAGGAATATTTGATATACTTTCATTTATGTTTTCATTGTTTAAGTATGTTGCAAATCAATTACATCATTTTTAATATTTATTGACATTTTTGGGTGTGAAGTAAAATCATATTTTCTTATTTTTTTAAATAATATATTTTATTATATTTTAATTGTTTAATTATTATAAGACAAGTATTTCTATATTTATTTATATTGAAAAACGTGAAATAAAATCCATTTTTATGGAAATGTGAAAAATGGAGTGTCTAAACACTAGGTTCCCTCTGCCCTGCTGTGTGCCAGGATACAGCGTGAAGCTGATAAAATACTTCTTACTTTTATAATTAATATAAGTATATATAATACTTTAACACTCTCAAAAGCTATCTTATAATTATAGAGTCCATAAAGACGATATCATTATAATTTGTGCTTGTTTTCCTCTCAGTTATTAGCTGAACAACTTGGATGGACGCCAATAGTGATTATCGATTTTATCACAACCAGTTTAATCTTTGTGTCGGATTCAAATAAACTTAAGCAATTATTTTATATTTTGGTACCAGTGGATTAAAGATAAATATTTAAAAAAAAAAATCTTTGTTTATTTTTTGCTGTTTGATATTCGCATTATGTACTTTTTTAAACATATATATTTATTTTTATTATGTTATGTAGTTTCACGCTGTATCATACATATCGCAGGCTAGACTTCGGGAGCAGCGTTAAGACACTCCGTTTCCCAATTTCTACCAAATTTTAGTGGCGAAACTGAACACCAAGCTTGGCCTCGTATTGACAGAGCGAGATAAAGAAAATATTAGTCAGACAGAATGGAGCGCCAAACGCTTCACGCTTTTTCCGTGACCTTCCTCCAGTATTTTTGATACTGTGTTTTCGAAGGTCAACCGCGGTCTCCCCACCACTCACTTTTCCATCATAATTCTTTTTAAGGCTCTGTTAATCCTCTTACCGGCAGCCTTTCCACATCCATCTCGTATCTTCCATTTCTACTGAACATACTTCTTAAGGAGACGGAGAGGACGACAGCTACAAATGTAATAAATATAGTGATTATATATTCTATCTTTCACTGATTTACCATTAGAAATTGAGAAACCTTACTCTATGTTTGATTGAAATTGCTCAAGCATTGCAACAGTAGACGTTCGTGTAGGCGTTCTTGTATTGGTTTACACGATGTGAACCTAATCTCTGTCTGTCCTTTCAATATATAAGCTTTTAGAGAATTAATATTTATTTACATATATCTATATTGATATTTAGTTAGATAAATATAGATCGTAGACTCGATTTATATGACAAAATTTGCTTATATTTCTGGAACTCCCAAAATCCCGCACACAGCAGGGTAGGCAGAGGGAACCTATTGTTAAGACGCCCTGTTCCCCACTTTCCGCCGAGTTCTGTAGGCGTTGCGTGAAGTGGAGGCACAATTTCAAGTAAATAACATTATAAAACATTATAAATCTATAAAGTAATAAAATTTAGATAAATGTATATTTTTATTATTATTTAAGAGAAGTCAGAAGTTAGACCTAGAATAAAATTGCGTAATCACGTCGTTTTCCTATCGGCTAAATAGAACGGTGTCCAGTACCACACTTCAAATAGTTCGAGATAGTGTTGATAGTAAAATATTGATTTGCCCTATCTCATTAACAAGAAACGCAATCAGGACGCTTGTACAATATTTTAATTGATGGGTTCGAAGGTTCAAAGTTCAAATTGAATTTAAAAAGGACTTATTTTTTTTAGAGATTTCTTTTTTAGGTATTTTTTAATAAAATATAACTACTATATTGTATATTACTGAATTAAATTGTTCGAAACTAGCGAATTTTCTTTTCTATATAGTACAAAGAAGAATGAATATATAAAGTATAAATGTTGTTTCCTCTATTTAACGCTTTCACGCTATCGTGGTACAGCGAAAACAAGAGAAACAAAATTATTCAACATTAGACTTGTGTTTGATTTTTTGGCATAGCTTTACTTGCTCTGCTGTGGTAAATGAAAGCTGTGAAAACACGTATATATTTTATTTTTATGTAAATTTTCTGCTCCTGGCAAAAGCCATGAGGAAGTATCACATTAGTCACCAATTTTCTTCGTAATTTAGAAAAATTAAAGTTTTCCCATGTAATTTTAGTCTCAAAAATCCTGGTATCTTTACATCCTCAAAAGTCCTTTGTAGACGGACGTTATCTGTAGGTAGTTTCATAACATTAATTCTTCTAAGTTCTAAGTCTTTAAAGAAATTAGGTATAAAAATAGGGAGTTCGGCCCTGTTTTGACTTCGTCAACTCCCTGTTTCACGTCCTATAAATAAATATAATAAAGTATAGTAAAGCGACAATTTATCTTTTTTTTAGGTTCACACTGTACTTCTCACATAGCAGGATAGGCAAACGAAACCTGGAAATCTAGTGTTAAGACTCACTTTCCGCCGAATTTTAGAGGCATTGCGTGTAGTCATTCTTTCTATTCTTCGAATGGGAATCGAACCCACAACCTGTCGCGATTACAGTCACACGCGTGTGCCCCTGCGACACGACTGGCCTCCAAAGTCCATGCTTAATGCATGATATTCTTGATTTCATATTAGGTACCTACTACATAAATAAATCACATAGGTTTTTCACATAATACAAAAATAATGAACCTTAACTCATTTATACTTCCTTTTTATAAATGCAAGAAATAATTCATATGGTGCATTTCGCATACACTATAAATTTCCCATAATAGCAAGTAACTAACCCTTATAATATTTATAACCTCATCATTTCGCGAGAGTTACTTACTCTGTATGCTGTATTTGAAATACTTTATAGTATCAATATTTCAGCAGATAAGCTTATCTATATTTTTATTTCTTCGATTTATTCATGTTCTCGTAAATTTTGGTACGATAAGAGCATTGGTAACGTTTTGAGAAAAATATATGTAGATGTATTTAGGAGTAGGTTTCTTATAAACTGGGAAAAATTTCTCCTTCGTTTAGTAGATGTAAAAAAAAAATATATACTTGAATCAATTATATACTTGAATAGAGGCCGTGGCACAAAGTGTGACTGTAAAACCGACTGGTTGTGGGTTTGATCCCCACTCGAAGAGAGAAATATTTACGTAAATTTATATTTCCATTTCTTCGCTCTGGTGTCGAGGTAAAGCGCGGCGTTGAGTTGTGCTACTCAACACGCAATGCCTCCAGAATTCGGCGGAAAGTGGGGAACGGAGTGTCTTAACACTAGGTTCCCTCTGCCTACCCTGATATGTGCAGGATACAGCGTGAAGCTGATTTTTTTTAACTTACATAATTACACTATTGTAAAAACAACCTTACAATAGGAAACAAAACTTTCCTTACAAAATAGTTCATATTTGAAACGCTTCTACAATACAGAAATTCAGGTGGATATTAGTTAAGTCGTTGTCATATCTTGATGCTAATTCTAGCACTCAAGCGGCTTAGCAGCTCGGCTTAACGGCTGCCTCCCGAAGACAACGCAGCTTAAGCTGTCTCAGCTATTATGTTATATTTATTGTTTTATTATCAAGACTTGAATTTATAGAAATTATGTTTAATATCTTGGGCAATTAAAATTATAAGATATATTTTATATAATACTTAGTATAGGATATTGAGGCCAGTCGTGGCGCAGGGGCACAAAGTGTGACTCTAAAAGCGACTGGTTGTGGATTTGATACCCACTCGAGAAGATGATACCTATATTTACTTAAATTTATATTTCCATTTCTTCACTCTGGTGTCGAGATTAAGCGCGGCTTTGAATTCTGCCACTCAACACGCAATGCCTCCAGAATTCGGCAAAAGGTGAGGAATGGAGTGTCTTAACACTAGGTTCTCTCTGCCTACCCTGCTGTGTGCGGGATACAGCGTGAAGCTGATTTATTGATTTATTTATTTTTATATCAGAACTGCTCTATAAATGAAGACTTTGATCGTAATTTATTTTAAGATTCATTAATACTGAAAATATATGTAAGTAAAAAAGCTGACCTTGTCCAATTTTGACGAAAATAATTTTAGGTTACATTTTATTGTTTTATTGATCTAGAAAAATTAAAAATAATAAAAACTAAAAACAAAATAAAATATTATTCAACAAAAAAAATTAATTATACTTGGTTTTGTCGTTTCCCTAAAGTCTAAAGTATATTCTACTGTATTTATGTATGTATGTGTTCTTGTATAATCCGGATAGGCAGGACTCAGACTTGACAACAATGGAAAATGGTCGGCTTAAATATAACATCTTTTGTAAGAATATTTCCCAAACTATACTTTTGCATAAACGCAAAAAGTTTCGTTTTGTTTTTGTTCTTCTTTTTCATATTCTTTATAAACAAGTATGTGCAGAGTACAAGATGATGATGTCAGAGAGCAAAATATGACTAAATTTAACCTACTGTTAAGTTTAACATACAAAATATCAAACCTGAGACCTTTGCGAAATCATTATTATTTATTGAGGCCAGTCGTGGCGCAGGGGCACAAATGTAATGTAAAACTGACTGGTTGTGGGTTCGATCCCCACTCGAGGGGATGAAATATTTTTTTAAATTTATATTTCCATTTCGTCGCTCTGGTGTAGAAGCAAAGCGCGGCGTTGAATTCTACCACTCAATACGCAATGCCTCCAGAATTCGGCAGAAAGTGGGAAACGGAATGTCTTAATACTAGGTTCCCTCTGCCAACCCTGCTGTTTGCGGGATACAGCGTGAAGCTGATTTATTTTTATTTGATTTTATTGTTGTTTATGCCATATTCATTATATAAAAAATATTGATAATTGATTTGTATAATAATTAAGTATAAATTTAATTTGAATATAAACTTATAAGAGCGTTTTTTGTTACAGGTATTTTGGGACAACAATGACACTTCGGTAAGAGATGCTTTCGGATGAAATGAGAAATGTTCATTAGCTTAAGAGGCTCAGAAGGTATTTTCGGGATTGATTCTGGGCAAATTTGAAATAACATATTAATTTATTCATTACATCAAGTAAATTTCGTTTTTTTTCTCAGCTTTACGTTGTATCCCGTATATAACAGAGTAGACAGAGGGGCTTCCCTCAATCCTGTTAAGATCACTACTACCGCCGAGTTCTGGAAGCATTGCGTGTTAAGTGGCGGCGACACAATGAAAATATAAAATTATTCATTTCCTTGAGTGGAAATCGAACCCACAACCTGTCGCGTTTATATACACACACTTGTGTTCAGGCCTTTTTCTATATGAAAAAATTATAAATGATTTTGTTTAAACCACATAATGGAGTTTTCCAAATGTAGCTTTGTGAAAAGGCGTCTCTTGTATGGCAACATGACCGCTGTTTTATTTTTTTGGCTCGGCGGCCGTTCATTCAGCACTGTAGTTTTTATTTGAAAACTTGAAACTTGGTGTATGCATGTCTGAATAATACTTAAGCTCGATACTTAAAAAAAATCTGTGTAGGACTAAATCACAGTTATTAGAGACGTCTGCATTTTGGACACTTTTACAAAATTTTATTTGAAATTTGGGTAAATTTTCGGGAACAGACCCTACCGCCTTGTAGAGTTACCACAGCGAGGAAATAAAGTATTAAATAATTAATTCCTCCGAGTGAGGGGACTGAACCCATAACCGACGCCATTACAGCTACATGCTTTGCCACTGCACCAAGTGGTATTTAATTTACGTTTAGATTAACATCACAAATTAACATAATTATATTATTATTATTATATTAAAGAACCATACATATAATGTATCTATGTATTATAAATTTTGTCTGGAAAAATATTTTTTTCCTAAAATCCATCTATGTCTGGGACGTCAATAACGTGCGCAATGAGATAGCTGCGATATTCAAATTGAAATTTTATACGCCATCAGCTATTACGGTAGATAGACTGCAAATGAAAATCAAATGAAGCAATCCGTTTCATTTTTGTATCATAAATTTGATTATTATCGATAATATATTTAGAGGCCAGTCGTGGCGCAGGGGCACAAAGTGTACCTGTAAATCGACTGGTTGTGGGTTCGATCCCCACTCGAGGAGTTAAAATATTTATTTACATTTATATTTTCATTTCTTCGCTCTGCTGTCGAGGGGAAAGCGCGTCGTTGAGTTCCGCCACTCAACACGCAATACCTCCAGAAATAGGCAGAAAGTGGGAAACGGAGTGTCTTAACACTAGGTTCCTTCTGCCTACCTACTACCTGTATGTGGGATATAGCGTGAAGCTGAAAAAATATATTTATTCAGTCAGCCGGGGGCCAGTCGTGGCACAGCAGCAGAAGCGTTATAAGCGCGAGAGATTGTGGGTTCGATTCCCATTCGAAGAAATTAAATATTATTAGGTCGCGAGGCAAAGTGTGTACAAATTCCGCCACTCAACAAGCAATGCCTCCAACATTCGGCGGAAAATGAGGAAAGGAGTGTCTTAACAGTAGGTTCCCTCTGCCTACCCTGATCTGTGCTGAATAGAGCGTGACGCTATACATTATATTGACGCCTCAGTGGTGGTGAAAAATATCTTACTTTACAAGAGATTATGATGGGCTCAATTCAATTTAGGGTAATCTTTATATTTTTAGCTTTTAAGTTTTCCCGGGTTGGGAACCCAACTTTCCAATTCGTCTGGTGTGGTTTTGGGCGAGACTAGTAACACGCATTGATTCTACAATGTACGTGTAGTACAAAATGTGGTAGTTACCACTAGATTTTGCTATGTTTGCCCCGCATGACGCTAGAAATGGAAAAAAAACATACGAATTTTATTATTGCTTACAGTTGAAGAATATATATTCTCATTTAGTCTTTCTTTTTCTTTCGATTGCACGCTGCATCCCTCACAAAGCAGAGGGAAGCTGGGAACCTAGTTTTAGCACTCTATTTCCATTAGGATTTGCGTTTCTCATATTCCGCTGAATTCGGGAGGCCCTGCGTGTTAAGTGACGAAACTCAACTCTGACTACTACTACCAGATCGAAGAAATGAAAATATTAAATATTTCATTTTCTTAAGTGAGATTCGAACCCAAAACCTGTGCGTATACAGTCACACCTGCTCTTGTGCTCCTGAGCCACGACTGGCCCTTTGTTCAGTTTCCACGTTTTCATTACCATTCTAAGCTGAGTACTTGAAGTAGTTCACTTTGAATACGCGTAGTACTTACCTTTCCAAATATTACCTAAATACAATAGGGCGTGAAACTAAAGTCAAAGCGTTGCGCCTTGAGGAACGACTTCGTGAAGCGAGTGACCTTTTCAGTATTTCTTTAGTGCTATAAAGACTTCTATTGTTCTAATGTTGCCATCTTAGCTTTTTGTACTTCTTCGCTGTATTTTAGTTTTTTTTTATCTAGTTAATTATATTGTATATTGCATATTAGGCCAGTCGTGGCGCAGGAGCATTAGTAGACTGTAAACGCGACTGGTTGTGGGTTCGATCCTCGTTCGAGGAAATAAGATATTTATTCAAATTTACATTTTTCCCTTTTTATTTTTGTTTCCGGAATTCGGCGAAAAATGGGGAACGTAGTGTTTTAACACTAGGTTCCCTCTGCCTACCCGGCTGTGTCCGGGATACGGCGTGAATCTGATTTCTTATTCTATATTTCCATCCTATTATAGTCCCCACAAGTAATATAACAACCCATTATAATATGAGTACAGACTTCTCTATCTAGTGTAGCAAACTTTCTAAGTACCATATAACTTGTGGCGTAATATTATTATAAAACTTTACCACAGCCTATCGTATTTCTAGTTTAAAATTGAAATTTGAAAGCCTAAGTTCGACAGAGCCTGAAACTTGGAGAGCTCGATATCGTCAATTAGTGCATTGGCTCGAGTAGGTATGAGTTGAGCTAGCCTGAGTGCCTGAATCAGTCGAAGTAGAGTCAACTTGTGCTCGAGATCCAGGCCAAATTTACCTTCTATGACAAATACCAGAAATACCTTTCAATGGAGAGTTTATATACCTAGCCAGTGGAGCTGAGGTGTTTGTGAATCCATTTACTTATAAAACTTTTACTGAAATATATTTTTAATAAATTAACTGAATATTTAACTTAACTCCTTGAAAAAATACTATCTACAACCATTCTAAATCAGCTTCACGCTGTATCCCGCGCACAGCAGGGTAGGCAGAGGGAACCTAGTATTAAGACACTCCGTTCCCCACTTTTTGCCGAATTCTGGAGTGGCAGAACTCAACGCCGCGCTTTGCCTCGAAACCAGAGCGAAGAAATGAAAATATAAATTTAAGTAAATATTTCATCTCCTCGAGTGACGATCGAATCCACAACCAGTCGGTTTTACAGTCACACTTTGTGCCCCTGCGCCACGACTGGCCTCAATTTCATAAAAATCCTAATAAATATTTTCATAAAAATAATAATAATAGTAGTGTCTTAAACATAATAATAATATATATAGAGTCAACTCATAAAAAACCAGAAACTAACCACAGCAATAAAAAGCGTAATCAAGTTGTCTATCACGATCGTTTGGGCGGGCGGGGGCAACGACCCCGCTAATAACTTCCGTTTACCTGCAACGTGCTACGTAGGCTAGACTAGCAGACAATGCGGAAAATAAACTAAACTATTTATATATTTTTTTATTTATTTTATTTTATATTTTACATTAATATAGTTTTATTTAAAAAAAATATAAATTAAAAAACATATAAAAAATAATATATGTAATAAAGCAGTACTATAACTCTATTCTTTATTATTTACACGGTCTGGTAAGGAAAGGGAAGGGGGCGGCGTTAAGTTTCGTCACTGAACTGGTTATGTCTCTAAAATTGGGCGGAATATGGGAAATGGAGTGTCTAAACACATGGTTCTCTTGCGCTTGCTATATTAATTTTAAATAATATTCTTGTTTAAAGACACAATTTACGATTTATTCGATGTTTCCCAATATAATTCTATTGAAAATATACTCACAGACATCTCACAGAAACAGTGAAATGTTGACATTAAATAAAAAGCAAAGGTAACGTTCAAAGACGTCAATACATTATAGAGAATGACAGCTTTACTTTGAGTCTTGGTACTTGAGAGGATGTCACGTCGGGATGGTAGTACTTTAGTAGACGACTTTAGTGGTTTGCCCACAGTAGGAGTTATTTACTTATTTACTTTACTCAAATATGTTTAATTTGTTTTTACTATATTTTTTTTAAATAAATTCCAAAAAGAATGTAGTTTAATTCAATGGAAGCATGACAATATGTTAATTTTATTGTCCAAAAAGTAATTTCAAAAAGCATCTTTGTTTTTAATGAATTAAACACTTTTATATCGTATATGATCGCAATGGCCTGATGGCACAAATGTACGACTGTAGACGCGATGGTTGTGAGCTCGATTCTCATTTGAAGAAATCAATTATTATATATTAATATTTTTATTTCTTTGTTCTGGTACCAAGACCAAAGGTCGACTTTGAGTACCGCCTTTCAACACGCATTGCCTTTGAAATATGAGAAACGGAGTGTCGTAACACTAGGTTCCCTCTACCTACTCTGCATAAGCGGGATACAGCGTAAAATTGAAAAAAAAATCCCATACATACTACAAATAAAACTTCCCAAACACAAATCTCACAGATTTCACATTGACACATGACCAAAACTATATAAGCAGCTGTCATTTAGCTGTCACACCAAATGGATTTACTTGTTTCGGTCGCACTATATAAATGTAATACAGGTTCCCGTAATGAACTGTTCTGTATATGGAACGTATTGTGGATCGAACACGAAAATTTGAACCGACCCACATAGTTCAATACTTCCCAGCTATTGATATAACAGTTGCAAGCGAAATTAGTTGTTATGTGTACTAGTAGTAGATTGTAGTTTCGCGTGCACATTATTCGGTAGTACTAATATTAAAAAGCAATAACTTACGATATGAGTTATATTGGAATTGTAAACGAAAATACTGTTGATTGGATTTTGATTTATTCTATTAATTTTAGTGTGATTTGATTTTTGTCTAAATTTTTAGTGAGCCCGCCGTGGCGCATTGGCACAAGGGTGTGCTGTAACGCGACTGGTTGTGGGTTCGATCTCCACTCGATGGAATAAATTATTATTTATCAATATTTTCATTTATTTGCACTGGTGTCGAGGCCAAGCGCAGCGTAATGTTACGGCATTCAACACACAATGTCTCCAGAATTCGGCGAAAAATGGGGAACGGAGTGTCCACTAGGTTCCCTCTGAGTGTAGTATACAGCGTGACGCAGAAAAAAAACAAATCGAGGTGCAGTGACTCCCTTCAATTGCATTTGAATGAAATATAATATATTAATTAAGATAAGTTAAACTAAGACTATCAAAAAAATTTGCTCTTAAAGAGCAAGCTTAGTAAGAGTTTCCTATAATAAAATTCTACTTTCTTGCCAAATATAGAAACAAGGTTAATTAACATAAATAAATAATATAAATTTAATCAATTTTTTTACACGCTTTTATGACTTTTTATTTGAATATTCATATCAATTATTCGTCCAAGATATAGGGGAAAGGATGGGAATGTATCCCATTGTGGAATTTACATAAGTTTATGCAGATTTGTACGCAATTTTCACGATAGCTTTGGTCACGATAAGGCGGTGTTTCTCACGAACCTCGTTCCGGTTAGTGGATGGGTTTTTTTATTAACTATTTATAATTAAGATGGTTAGACAATAGAATTTTAGTCATTGTCTTTGTAAAGTCAAGCGCTACGTTCTATATAGGTTTCAATATTGGCTTTTTATTTGATGGGACTGTAAACGGGTCATTTATTAAAAAAAAGTTTTTTTGCGATTTTTTTAATATTTTCTTATATTTTTTAAGCGCGGCGTTGAGTTCCGCCTTTCCACACTCAATGTCTGCTTTATTTAGCGAAAAGTGAGTAGCGGAATGTTATAATACTAGGCTCTCTCTGCCTACCCTGCTAACAGCTCAAAAAAAAAAAACTACAAAAACAATTTTAAAAAAAATCATATACGATTCAAAAACAATTTTAATTCATTTCACCTTTAACCTCACAATATTGCAATACAGGAATTGAATCCCAATCGGTCACGCAGATTGATTTAAACTTTTTCCATACAAAATATTTTGTACAGACAGACCACGTTGACCGCGAATTTTATAACTTGATTGAATTCTATATATATATATATATATATATATATATATATATATATATATATATATATATATATATATATATATATATATATATATATATATATATATATATATATATATATATACGGTGACTCGTTTTTTTTTATTGTTCTTTTATGTTATTTTTTATATCGCCTGAAATAGTCGTGATATTTCTTTATAACGCAAGTTTTTATCTTTTTTTGACAATCCTCAAGGCTTATCTTTCTTATTATTTCGTATACAATTCTTCATTTTAGCAGGAGCACAAGCGTGTGACTGTAAACTCGACAGGTTGTAGGTTCGATTCCCACTTGAGGAAATTAAATATTTAATGATTTCATTTATTCAATCTGATGTCGAATCAGAACGCGGTGTTAAGTTCCGCCATTCAACACGCAATGCCTCTACATCAGGGGTTCCCAACCTTTTCTTGATCAAGGACCACTTCTATATCATTCTTGGTAGCCGGGACCACTATCTATGTAGGTATAATAAAAATTAACTGTGATAATCAAACAGAAACTTCACCTCACCATCCCCAGTCACAAAATTAAAATCGTTCGCGGACCATATTTAGGCTTCTGCGGACCATTGGTTGGGAACCACTGCTCTACATGTATGTGTCTGTACAGCGTGAAGCTAGGCACAAGAAAAAAAGTGTTCAAATTACTAATGTCCTTGCCCATTTTCAAGATTACATATATAAAATTTGTTGTAAATTGTGGTTTGTGAGTCATCGTTAAACTTGAAAATACAAGTTTTAAATATAAATACAAATATACATACACACAGGTGTAATTTAGTATTTATGTTATAGAAATTAAAACCGGCTGAGAATGTCAAAAATCCGTCCGCGTTTCGCATAATGTTGTATGGACTTTTATTTTTTTGGACAATTATGTATGTATGTATGTCACATAACTGTTCTTAACGTAAACCAGTCAACTGTTTACTTTCTTCGTATATGTACCTACACTTTCGACTTATGCCAATATTTTTGATTATATTCAAAAATGCGGTTTGCTTGTATAATATATTAATGTAGAAGTATAGTTTTTTTTTGTTGGTTTTTTTTTGTTTTACGCTGGATCTCATATGTAGCAGGGTAAAGGTAGGAAGCCTTGTGTTAAATTATTCCGTTCCCCACTTTCCGCCGAATTCTATAGGCGTTACGTGTTGAATGGTGGAACTCAACGCCGTGCTTTGCTTCGTCACCAGAGCGAAGAAACGAAAATATTTAATATTTCATTTCTTCGAATGGGATCCTACAACCTGTCGCATTTACAGTAACACGCTGGTGCCCATGTGCCACGAGCCTCGATTGACCTCCAGTCTATTATATATTTTTGTATAGGATCACTATTCCTATAAAAAAAATATAATAGATATTTCTAATAAGTAACGTATTAATATTTTTTTTTATTAAACAAAAATGTAATAAATTAACTTATTAATACATACATAGATTTTATAGTATTATACATAGATATTATACTTTATTCGTATTGTAAATCTCAATCGATTTGAAAGTTTACATTTAATGCCGACATAGCAATCCTGTTATAGCGTATTGGTTTATCTCTTGTGCTCTAATTCACAACGTTCCCCGATACTGAACGAAGTGAAAACTAATTCCATGACGAAATCCAACTCTTCAATTAGACACTACTGTAGCTACTTTAAATCTGTTATTGTGTTAGTTACTTCATTTTAGCTTGAGTTTCCTTCTTTCATTCGTTTCGATTCATTTGAGAAGAGTTGAGTTACTGAGAATTTAAATGCAGCTCTTAGTATTATTTGCTTAATAAGAGGCCAGTTGTGGTGCAAGCGTGTAACTGTAACGTGGCGGGTTGTGGGTTCGATTTATATATGTTTTCGATCGTGGCGCAGAGGCACAAAGTGCGACTGTAAAATCGACCGGTTGTGGGTTCGATTCTCACTTGAGGCGTAATGAGGTAGTGAAATATTTATTTACATTTACATTTTCATTTCTTCGCTCTGGTGCCGAGGCAAAGCGCGGCGTTGAGTTCCGCCACTCAGCACGCAATGCCTCTAGAACTCGGCGGAAAGTGGGGAACGGAGTGTCTTAACACTAGGTTCCCTCTGCTTATCCTACCGTGTGCGGGATACAGCTTGAAGCTGATTTATTTATTCGTTCTGGTGTAGAGACAAAGCGCGGCGTCGAGTTTCGCCATTTACATGCAATGCCTGCACAATTCGGCGGAAAATAGCAGACAGAACGGGATACAGCGTGAAGCCGTACACAAAATTGCTTATTAAACGCAACCACAGTCTTATTTGGGAGTTCGCTGTACCAGTCCACATTCGTAAGCTTATAATGGTATTCAAGAGGGAAGCACGGGAACATTAGCACTGGTGATTTTTTTTTTCCCACACAATAATGCAATCCCGGAGCTCAGCGTTCCCTTTGTACGGGAGTAGGTACAGCCGTTCACAATTATGAACCTGTATTCAAAAAGACAAGAGTTTCACTTTATATATCTGGTTGTATCTGGGAGTGGTTCATTACGCGACGTGTATTTTAATGATATCGTTTGTCAATTCGAAACGTGACGCGGGCTTTTGTTTTTTTTTGTATGTGCCACGCTGTGTTACAGCTGGGAAGGTAGAGGGAACCTAGTATTAAGCACACCGTTCCCCGTTTTACGCTGAAATTTGAAGGTATTGTATGGCGGAATTTAATGCCGCCCTTTGCTACCAGACTTACCTAGGCTTACCAGAACGAAGTTTAAGGAATATAAAATATTTTTAAACATTTTTAAAGTGTTATTCCACACTTATATATAAAATATTTTATTTCCTCGAGTCGGAATCGAACCCATAATATGTTGCGTTCACAGTCAAACTTTGTGCTCCTCCGACACGAGTGCCCCCAGGCTTGGTTTTCTTCATTGAAAGTTAATAATTAAATATTTAAGGCAAAATATGGAATGAGGTCACTGTTCACAGTACTTCCTCCGTTGCAGTCGGCTCTGTTGCTGAGTTTGCAACTAAAATAGTTTGTACGGGTATATTTGAAACTCTGTAATTCTATATATATGAAACGAGTTTCAACTTTCATTGTTTTTTAAATTAGAGTAGAATTTATAAATTGTTGCCTTATTACATTGTTATTATAAAAGAAAATAAATAGTAGGAATCAAGAACCAAAAATTTTTATTAAATATTTTAATAAAAAAGGGACTTATTTATTTTCTTGAACAAACCTGATAACTTAAATTTAATATTTAAATAACCATAAGAATATATTAAAGAAGTTTTCGTTCAACAGAAACTTTTAGTTAGGACAATCTGCTCCTCATTTCCCCGCTGCATTCTGGTGGCATTTCGTGTTGAGTGGTTATTATTAATAAATAATAATTAATTCCCTCGAGAGGGGATCGAACCCACAACCGTCGAGTTACAGTCACAGCTTTGTGTTAGTGCGCCACGACAGTCTCAACTACTTCTGACAGAATCTATATATATAAAAGGACTTGTGCTGACTGACTGAGGTAAGACGCACGCAGAGCCGTAACCGATGATGGTAGAAACGTGAAATTTAGGCAGATGTTTATTTTCATATTCTGGACATCCACTAAGAAGGGATTTTGAAAAATTTTAACCCTAAAGGGATGAAATAGGGGTTGAAAGTTTGTATGGATTTTTTTTAAATTGGCACCGATTCTTATAAAATTTGAAATCCAGACTCTTAAAAATATTTCATTGAACACGTGTTTCATGGTTTTTAAGAATTCATCCCCTAAGGGTTCAAATAAGGGGTTGAAAGTTCATATGGAAAAATCTTTAAATCGCCACCGATTTTTATAAAAATTTAAATTCAGACTGTTAAAAATATTTTATTGAACACGTGTTTCGTGGTTTTTTTAGAATTCACTCTTAAAAAGCGGGCGAAGCCGCGCGCGCCCTCTAGTCTATATATATAAAAGGACTTGTGCTGACTGACAGATAAGACGTACGCAGAGCCTTAACCGCTGATGGTACAAACGTGAAATTTGGGCAGATGTTTATTTTCATATTCTGGACATCCACTAAGAAGGGAATTTGAAAAATTTTAACCCTAAAGGGATGAAATAGAGGTTGAAAGTTTGTATGGAAAAAAAAATTATCTGTACCGATTTTTATAAAATTTGAAATTCAGACTCTTAAAAATATTTCATTGAACACATGTTTCATGGTTTTTAAGAATTCACCCTCTAAGGGTTCAAATAAGGGGTTGAATGTTTATATGGAAAAATCTTTAAATTGTCACCGATTTTCATAAAAAAATAAATTCAGACTGTTAAAAATATTTAATTGAACACGTGTTTCGTGGTTTTTTTAGAATTCACTCCTAATAAGCGGGCGAAGCCGCGCGCGCCCTCTAGTAGACAATATTTCTTGTAAATCAATGGGGAAAACAATAGGTAATTTACCTATACCATTATGTTACTGACTACGAGAACAATGAATGAATCTTGCATGTGATGTAAATTAACTTGAAATATATACTGTTATTTGCCCTTCTTGATTGAGATCGCTGCGTTGCGGTCTATCAAATTAACATTTTAAATTATATATTTTTTGTATTTATATATATATTTTTCACTTTCACGCTGTTTCCCGTATATAATAGGGTAGGCAGAGAGAGCCTAGTGTTAAGACACTCTTTTCCCCACTATTAGCCGATTTTTCGAATATTTCATGTTGAGTGACGGGACTCAACGCCGCGCTTTTTGCCTTGTTGCCAGAGCGAAGAAATAAAAATATTACATAAAAAATTACTTCATGCCGCCGAGTAAGAATCGAATCCACAATCATAACCACATATATTTTAATTATAGCTAAATTATATACGATTTTTTTCGAGAATTATAATTTGTTAATCTAATTAATTTCTGACACGGGACGCGGAGGTGCGACTCGGCCTTGGAATAAAAAAAAATAATCACAGATTGCAACGCTCATTTAATGGTCCGATAGACGTAATTACGGCCGGGATCTGGCAAGTAGGTACTCTTAGTTTCTCTCCAGCTTTTCAATGGTAACTTCTGAGTTTTTTACTTCAGAATTTGTGTCAACGAGTTCTCATTTCTCCAGTTGCTGTGGAATAATATTTATTTTAACATTTATTTAGTATTATATAATTATAAGTTTTTATTCAAATCGTCATAGTTGAAATTGAAAGAGTTGAAATTGAAAAAAAACGAAACGTATATGTACATTAAAAATTATAATTTATTTTACATACAATTAAAAAAAAATCAATAGAAGCTAAACAAACTTTCACAAAGGAATATTTTTTTTCATGTTCACGCTGTATGCCGCACACAGTAGGGTAGACAGAGGGAACCTAGTGTTAAGACATTCCGTTCCCCACTTTTTTAACGAATTCTGAAGGCATTGTGTGTTGAGTGGCAGATCCCAGCGCCGCGCTTTGCCTCGACACCAGAGCGAAGAAATGGAAATATAAATTTAACTAAATATTTCATCTCTTCGAGTGGGGATCGAACCCACAACCAGTCGGTTTTACATACACACTTTGTGCCGCTGCGCCACGACTGGCCTCACAAAGGAATATCTAAACATAAATATAAATAAACAAAACCCAAAACAAAATTGCTACATTAGTAAAATTGCTATATTAGTAGTACAATGTAATCAAAATTGTACCAAAGATATCCTTATCTAATATAATTTTCGGCGTTAAACAGGAAAGGACTACAATATCACCGTGTTCTCCTCCGGCGTTTAAACACGATTAAAGCAGTAAATGTTCACTGTAAACGTAATGTTCCTTTTGACACAACTGATACCTCTATCTAGGGTAGTGCTATACCATTACTGTAGAGAACGAGACGCGTCAAATTGACCGACTGTCACACCGATTTTGTCGTATCGCGTGGTATGAACGGTCCTTTTTTTATTTTACGTTCCTAATAACATAATGGTTTTTTTATCTGTATTAAGCATGAACGTAATTTATGATGGTAGATGAAGATGTCACGTCCATTTTGGATAAATAAATCATTTAAACATAAGACGAAATTTATTTTATAAATTTTCAAGTTCATGGATATACTAGGGTAGGCAGAGGGAACCTAGTGTTAGAACATTCCGTTCCTCACTCTCCGCCGAATATTTTGAAACTTTGCGTTTTAAGTGGGCTAATTCACCGCCGCACGTACCAGGTCGAAGAAATGAAAATATTCCCTCGAGTGGAAATCAAACCCGCAACCGTCGCACACGCTGCACCTCTAACTACAGCCTTCTAAACGTGCCTACTAAATATTTTCCGGATATTTAAAACATACAATAAAAATAATCTGACGTTTATAAACAATATAACAAAAAAATAATGCAGGTATATACTCTGTTTGATGAAGATGAGAAAACACGCTATCCTGTGAGCCGCTCTGAGCCTGTGATTAATAAAATTTCGCAGCTACTTAATCGAGTTGTTACGTGGAAAATTGCATTGTTGGACCGGTTATTGTGCAATTTATAGTGTAATGTGTGTTAAGCATCAATATTGGAGTCAAATATCAATTAAAATGGTTAATTTACTATATGTATTTTATTAAAAAAAAATACTAAATCAGCTTCACGCACACAATAGAGTAGCAAAAGGGCACCTAGTGTTAAAACACTCCGTTCCCCACTCACCGTCGAATTTTAAAGGCATTGCGTGTTGAGTGACGGAACTCTACGCCGTGCTTTGTCTCGACAAAAGAGTAAAGAAAAGGAAATATGATTTTAATAAATACTTCATTTCCTCGAGTGGGGATTGAACGCACAACCAATAGCGTTTACAGTCACAGTTTGCCACTGTGCCACGATTAGCGCAGTATTTTAATAATTTTAGTTACTTATATTTGTTTTAAACTTACTTATAGAAAACTAATTTTACTTATAGAAAAATAAATAGAAATCAAATTAAACATAGAAAAGTTTTGTGATCTGTGGACTTTATAAATAGTCTTGTAAAGAATATATATCGCTTGTCATAACTGATAATTTTTGGTCACAATCCATCTTTAAGTATTGAATCGAAATCTGGAATAAGGAATGTGAAATCCTTATCCTAGATCAGCGTTGAGTTCCGCCCCTCCAGAAATCAGTGGGAATTGTCTTAACAATAGGTTCCCTCTTCCTACCCAGCTATGCAACGGATATATATACATACGTGAAGCTATAATAAAACCTTACCCTAGATTTACTCTATCCTTAAGAATTTTTACAATATCCATTATCTAGAGCACTTTTTCAAAATGTTGAAACATTTAAAAGCATTGCAAGCTTATCGTTTATCGCGTAATGTTTATACTTAGATAACAGTGCTTTTTTAACGTTAACAACACGTGCTTGTGAAAGTGTGATTCTCTATCATATAATGGGGTTGTTATTTATTGATCTGAGCTAATATTATCTCAGATTGTATTCATTTTGATGCCAGACGTGGCGCAGGGCACTAAATGACTGTAAAGCGACAGGTTGTGGGTTCGATGTCGTTCGTTCGTTGTTGGAAATTAAATATTCAATATTTTCATTTCGTCGCTATGGTGTCGAGGCAAACGTTAGTGTCGCCACTTATCACGAAATGTTTCCAGAATTCGGTGGGAAGTGGGGAGCGGAGTGTCTTAATACTAGTCTGTCTTTCATTACCCTGTTACCTGCGGGATACAGCGTGAAGCTAAATAAAAAATATTGTATTCATGGGTATATTTAGGGGCTTGCACTTTAGCTTTGAACAGATATGTTCATATAAAGGTATTTTTTTATAATTTTTCAGGTCTAATTTATTATTAATAAAATTTCAGGGGTAGGCACCAAACTATTTTAGGGTGGGCACGCCCCTATTCCTACGCCCATGATCGTATCAAATAATCTTGGGTTCTAATCAGCGATATTTAGTTGAATTGACACATATTTTATTAGAAATAGATTACTTAAATATTTCAAATTATTTTATTATAAGTTTATAAATGCTTAGTAATTACGAATATTACGCTTAAACATACGAGAAAAAGACGTTTGTTAAATCGTAGTACATATTATTTTAACTTTTCGTACGTAATTTATTATTGGGTTGCAACCTCAGCGTGTTTAGCTTCCTCGCGTGTTTGCTTATTTCCGCCGTATAGTGTAGAAATATTGCAATATTTATATACAAGTGATGCTTACAACGTACGCCTGCATCTTATTACGAACTGCTTGAAAATGTTTGGGAATGCCTTTTAATCTGATGTTAATTGGGTGTTTATTTATTTTGTATCTATATTTAGTTTTGGCATTCTCCAGATGGGCAGTATTCAAGATTTACCTTTGTTTAATATATTGTTCGTCGTTTTCTTCATTATCGGGTCGTGCCCGTTCTGGTTCTTCAGGTCCTGGTGGAGGAGCTAATGAGATGCTTCCATGCCTCCCTGTCCTGAGATTACCTTAAAGCTTTAGTAATGGGGAGTCCAGTAACTTGTTTGATGGAGTCAGACAATCGTTAATGCGATCGGCCTCCAAGTCTTCTATCGTCTTCTATAAGACATACCAGAACACGATATTTATGATTTTGAATACAGCCATAGTAACACTTGTAATTAGGATTTTGTTGTAAAAACTACGGCGTTAGGTTCCTCTATTAATTTTGAGAACGAATGAAGAGCGGAGACAAAAGCGAGTGATAAATTTACAACTTGGCTCTTTCTTCGCTATTTAAGTAGAAAAGTTTTCTCTGCTTACCTCAAATAGGTTAGAAAGCCGAAAGAATGACTCACAATATTATGTGAAATATCAATGAATGTACCAACTTACTATATAAACTAAATAAAAATATTTTTAAACATTTTTTATAGCGTTATTCCACACTTAGGAAAGAAAAATACTTATTTAGAAAACGTATAAAAAGCGGGACTCGAACCCGCGCCTTGAGTTAAATCTTTTTATACGTTTTCTAAATAAGTAAATATAAATATACAATACAATATTAATTTCTGTGAAATATCATATATTTGAAGTGTATTTATAGTAAAATTCAATCACTTATATCGTAGAAAACCGAGGCACAAGTCACAATCTAGATGCATAATAACATCAAAGCAATTTACTTTCCATCATTGGATCGGCCGTTCGTTCCACTCAACTTTCATGTTTATTATTTTGCTATAGGAAATATCGACTGTTCTGTCTGTTGCTATACTTGTTATGTAAGATTTTTTATAATAATAGTTTCTTTTACTTTTGTTATTTTTTCGATATATTTTAAATCTACATTACATTTTAATTATTATTTAACATAGATTTTGTTATCATATGTAATTTAATAAAAAAAAATCATTGCTATGCTTCAAAAGCAAAACGCGGCGTTGAGTTCCGCAACTCAAAAAGCAATGCCTCTGTAAGTCGGCGGAAAGAGAACGGAGGGTCTTAACACTAGACTCCTTCTCCCTACCCTGCTACATGCGTGAAACTGGAAAAACATAATAAAAAAAAAACAATTTGTTTTTTATTATAACATTTCTTTCAAATATAACAATGAAATGTTCGATATAAAGAAAATTTCTATTATATCTTTTTTTTTCCATTAAAAACGCAAGAAATCCTCGTTGTAGGTATACAATAATACTAAAAATTTATTGTACAGGTATACCTTCAATCAAATTTTCAACAGTTTTGCTTCTATTATAGTATATTTACGCTCAGGTGCACCGACGTCTATATTCAACGTAAACGATACTTATATTGAAAAGTTATTGAAAATGGTAACTCATAAATATAATATATAGAAATTTCTTGAAAAATTTTGTTAGTAGAATTTTGTTATAAAGTTGAATAAGTAAAATTATACCTTATATTGTATTTTTAATATACGTACTTACATGTAAATGTAACATTTTATGTGATGTGATACTTGTGTGGCGTTAAGTTACTTAAATAAATAACTTAACGCCACGCTTTGCCTAATTATCAAAGCGAGGAAAATGAAAATATTAAATATTTAATTTTCTTAGTGGGAATCGAACCCACAACCTGTCGCGCTTACAGTCACTACAGTGCTACTGCGCTTATATAGTTATTTCATATTCTTTTATCAAATTGTATAAAATTAAAGCAAATAAACGTTTAAATAATTTTACTATTAAATTTCCATATGGATACGGCAATCCTAGAGAGGTTGTGGTTTTAGCTTTCAACAGCAAGTGACATTTCATTTCAACTTACACACTACGAAGCTAATTGAAAATTGAATTCATTTTAAGTTTTTATTCTAAAAAAAATAAATTTGCAAGTTGTTGTTGGACTTCTTTATTTATTTATTTTTCAGCTTCACTCTGTATCCCGCAAATAGAAGGGTAGGCTGCGGGAACCTAGTTTTAAAACTTTTCTTTTTTACTTTAGAATTTTCGAGGCGTTGCGTGTTTTTCGCGTTTTTGCTTTGGTACTATAACGAAGAAATAAAAATATTAATAAATTCATTTCTACGAGTGGGGATTGAACCCACAACCGTCGCATTACAGACAAACGCTTCTGCGCCACGACGGACTCCTTTATTTTAAAAAAAAATATTAAACGCTACAATAATTACTTTTCTCAATACAAAAAATATTGTTTTTATTGAATAATTATATAAATAGATAAGATAATAAGAACAGTTTCTTTACAATAACACAAATAGATAAAATTAAATGAACAAACAGTTCCCACAAAATGTTGTAACAAAACCGATTTCTCACATAAAAAGTACATTAACGTTATTTCAAATTGCAATCTCTATTTACTTAAGGCTTTTAAATAATTGTATGAGATTCAGTGTTTAATAGGCCCTAGTATTTTTTTTATTAAAATAGTTATTTTGTAATTTGCAAACATTAATAATAACTACTACTAACTAATTTTATTTTAATTTTATAAAAACACATTTTTAATTTAAATTACATTACTCAAACACGTTATAATTAAAACAATATAAACAAAATTATAATAATATTTAACATCCCGTGTTAAATGGCGGTATTTCATTTTCTCAAGTGGGAACCGTACCCACAACCTGTCGCGCTTACAGTCACACTTTGAGCCTCTGCACCACGTTTAGCCACTAGAATTTGGAAAATGGTAAACGGAGTGTCCTATCGCTAGGTTCCCTCTGCTAACCCTGCTGTATACAGCATGACGTTATAATATATCAAAATATTTAAAGGGGCAGGTATAGAGTTCCGTCACTCAACACGCATTGCCTCCAAAATTAGGCGGTAAGGAAACGGAATGTCTAACACCACACTAGGTTCCCTTTGCCTATCCTGCTGTGTGCAGGATACATCGTGAAGCTAATTTTATTTGATTATTATTTTAAAACTCTATAAGCCATACAATTTATTGGAATAATTAATTTAATTATGCTCGTACATTTTATAAAATGTGGTAGGGACAGCTGTTGACTAAAATAAATGATTTCTCGCTTACCATACATCGTTAGAGAAGTTAATTTAACAAAATATTTTTCTTCACGCTGTATCCCGCATTTACATGCGTAGGATA
>JAJHJA010000988.1:0-112704 GCA_021202915.1 Heliconius himera
CACGTGACCCTTCAAGACGACGTGGTCAGCCACCTCAACGTCAGCCGTGTCACTGAGCAAGATGGTGGCGAATACGCATGTGTCGCCAGCAACTCCGCTGGGAAAGCAGTCCACGCGGCCAGGGTCAACGTGTACGGCCTCCCGTATATTCGGGAAATGCCCAAAGTAACAGCGGTCGCAGGAAGTGACTTAAACATTAAATGTCCTGTAGCAGGATATCCGATCGAGTCGATCACGTGGGAAAGAGGTAAGCTTGATATCTCTTACAATAATATTTTGCATTTTGGGACCTTTTATTTACTTTTGAATACCCCACAATTAAGAAAAAAAGCTTCACTCTATATCCCCCATATAACAGAGTAGGTAGGAGTTAAGATACTCCGATCCTAGTGGTAAGATACTCCGATCCCCACTTTCAACCGAAGTTTTCGAGACATTGCGTTTCAATTCTGAGCAGTAGAAGTCAACGCCAAGCTTTTGTCTTGGTGCCAGAGCGAAGAAATGAAAATATTATTAAATACTAATTCAATCCCCCGAGTGCGGATTGAATCCACAACCGTCGCATTACAGTCAAGCCTTTGTGCTCCTGCACTACGAAAACCTTAAATTTTTAATTAAGATCCTACAAAAATACGCAAATTAGAAGCAAGATATTATTAATTAACACAAACACATCGTTTTAATAAATGTATTTTTAAAGCGAAACAGATATTACATGAAATGGACTATGGCGTTTTCCTCTCCCCTCGTCTTTTTTAATGAATGTTTTTTTCGTCTCGTGCCATTACATTCTAAAATTGAATTGTCGTCTTGATGCTTTTCCGAGATTATTTTCATCTCGCATTTCTTCCGCTTTGTTACCCTTTTACAGAGTTATGTTTCTTAAAAATATTACTTATCTTTCTTTGGCTTTTGACTAACATGATATTGTTAACCAAAAGACAAAGAAAGGATTTTGAGGAGATTATAAAATTGAATCAATAAAAAAATATATTTCTTTTAAGTATATAAATACAATACAATGAATCCAGTCGTGGCGCAGCGGCACGAAGTGTGACTGTAAAACCGATTGGTTGTGGTTTCGATTCCCACTCGAGGAGATGAAATATTTACTTAAATATATATTTTCATTTCATCGTTCTGGTGTCGAGGCTAATCGCGGCATTGAGTTCTACCACTCAACACGCAATGCCTTCAGAATTCGCCAGAAAATGGGGAATGGAGTGTCTTAACACTAGGTTCCCTCTGCCTATTCTTCTATATGCGGGATACAGTGTGAACCTAAAAAAAATATATATAAATACAATAACTGAGGCCAATTGCCAATCCAAAAAAACACATTAATAGACCATGTTCTTTAGCAAACATCCATTGCCGAAAAACATATAACGCATCCTCTGTCAGTTCTATTAAGATATATTTCATTCCGTGTGACGGCGGTCTCACCCAACCCTTCAACCCTATAATAGTACACCACTTCATAGTTAAAATACAATTCACCCAGTTTAAACAGAGCAACATAAGCCTCACGTCCTACTAAATCCGTGTTCCAACCGGAAAATCAAACAGAGCGTAGAGTAAATTCCACAATGGCTGGAACGATGGAGAAAATCAAATATATTTCAGATCTAACCAACCGCCAGAAAGGACACTTTAATGCAAGAGTATCGTATTAAACTCAGGGGAAAGGGAGTAACTTTCTCTTAGCAACAGGTCGTTAAGGAAACTAGGGCGAGTACGCGAAGGCGAAAATACACAAAGAATGGTATGGAAGTCTCTATGACGTCAGTATTCCAGAGCAAGATTGTTGACATTTTCAAGATAAAATGTGACAACGTTATTGTGACCCAACAACGCCCCAGATTCATATTAACTTTTACACTTTTTTCTAAGACTATGCCGTAGGGCGTCTCCATCTATAAATATGTAAATTCAGGTCACAATTTGCTCTA
The DNA here is from genome assembly GCA_021202915.1 of Heliconius himera. Lineage (NCBI taxonomy): Eukaryota > Metazoa > Arthropoda > Insecta > Lepidoptera > Nymphalidae > Heliconius > Heliconius himera. The sequence continues at coordinate 1,953 of JAJHJA010000988.1, forward strand.
AACTAAATTTCTCTGACATTGAAAAAAGATCCAAAATAAACCTTAAATAAGTTGAAGGTATTCAGTATAAAAATCACTTACAGCGAAAAACCTCGCAAAAGATGATCTACTCGTATTTTTGATGTACAACACTTTTTCCTTGCTTAGATCAAAGAAACAAATAAAGAAAATATCAGACCGTAAAATCCGTAGCCCGTTTAACAAAATTACTGGGTAAGATCAAATTAAGACTCGCCGGTCACTCCTACGTAATTTTCCTTTTCCTCTGTGACCCTTGTCAACAACGATCTTATCTTTTCATAGATATCTCATTAGTCCGAAGCCTTTAAATGGCTTTTATTATTTTTCTGGATGTTCGCAACTAGATTTGCAATTATTATGGTATTTGAGACCAGTATAGAGTAGTGGTAGAAATGTATGACTGTGCACGAGATAAGTTGTGGATTCGGTTCTCACTCAAGCAAATAAAATATTTAATATTTTCATTTCTTCGCTCTTGTGTTGTGGCAAAGCACAGCATTAAGTTTAGCCACATGTCAAGAAATGCCTTCAAAATTCGTCCGACAGTTGGAAGCGGAATGTCTTAACACTACGCTCTCTGCCTATCCTGCTACCTGCGGGATACAGCGTGAAGCTGAAATAAAAATTATAGCAAATAGGTTATAGTGGCGCAATGGATTTAGCTCTGATTGAATGAGATCGGTAAGTTACTAGGTTCTAACCCCACATTATGCTGGAAATACGTCCAAATAAAAAGAACATTACATAACTACATTTATATTAAGTAGAAAAATAATACTCCGCTCTGTCCAAGCGACAAAAAAGTAACATATAAACTTTTATACAGAATTTTATTTCTGTCCGACCTTTTTCAGTTTTTTAATATAAAAAGTTAAACACAACTTATTATTTACGAAAGCCGGCCAAATAGCGCGTCATATTTCAACATCACTTTTACAACTCCAACAAATGGCAGGAATTTTTCATTTATTTTTATTTGTAATTTTATTATTTATTTCTTCATGTGAACCTAATATTTAGTTTTATAACGTAACGTATATTTCTATGTAGAAACATTTATATTTATAGAGAAGATATTTGTTAATTATATGAAGTCTTTTTGAAACCAGTCGTGGGACATGGGCACAAGCTTGTGACTGTAAACGCAACAGGTTATGGATTCGATTCCCACTCGAGTAAATGTAATATTTAATATTTCAATTTCTTTGCTATGGTGTCGAGGCAAAGTGCGGAGTTGAGTTCCGACACGCAATGCCTCCAGAGTTCGGCGCAAAGTGAAGAGTAGAAGGTCCTAGCACAAGGCTCCCTCTTCCTACTCTGCTACATACAGGATACAGCGTGAAGATGGAAAATATAGAATCTTTGTATAACGTAAAGTAAAATTTAATTCTTATAATAATATTAAAACAACATAATAATTTCTATAATGTATCAACAGACGGCCAATCTTTACCGTTAAATCGACGGCAGAAGGTATTTCCCAATGGCACCCTAATAGTGGAGCAGACGCAACGCGGCGAAGACGCCGGTACCTACACCTGCCAAGCCTCGAACAGACAGCGACATGTTGCAAGGAGAGACGTGGAAGTGCAGATATTAGGTAAAATAGATTTTTATCGGTATTTTGTATATTGGTTTTACTTTTTTTTAGATATTATTAAAAAGAACTCTAATGGCAATGGATGCTTTGGTTTTGACAAAAATATGCTAATTTTGGACGAATTTAATTTTTTTTTTTTTAATAAATAAATAAAAAAAGAAGAAGTATAGATTAGGTATAAAAGTTTTCGACCTTAAAATTTTTCATCTGCCGCTGCCTTTAAAATATACTTTTTTTGTTTTATTCCAAGTTTCTTTTTCGATATTTTGTATATTGGTTTTACTTTTTTTTAGATATTATTGAAAAACCTGTAATGGCAATGGATGGTTATCTTTTGACAAAAATATGACAGAATTTTGAACGAATTTAAGTTTTTTTTTTTTTAAAAAGAAGATTAGGTATAAAAGTTTTCGACCTTAATTTTTTTTCATCTGCCGCTGCCTTTAAAATATACATTTTTTTTTGTTTTAATCCTTTAACTAAAATCAAAACAATATTATCTATTAAAAAGAGTTATTTAAGCATATAATATATGATATCTTAATGAATGTAGCAAACTTACAGTGAACGCCGTGTGGGCAAATGTTGGTGAGGTAATTATCCTTAATTAATCCTAAGAGACGTCACCCGCAGACGCCATGTTTGTTTTTACGATCCCTGTTTTAACATTCTGTTAATAATATATGTTTGACTGAAAATATATATATGGAAAGTCTAAATTTGCGCTTTTGTCTGACTATATTAGTTTTACTTTATAATAGTTTTACTTTTTCAGGTTTTTGTAGTCTCTATTATATAAAATAAAATAAAGGTAGTTTTTGTATGTTTTTACACTTTCAAATAAATTGTATAAAAATGTGAGAGAACATGACGATAAAAAATGGATTTGGGCATTTAGCAGGTTTACACTTGAACTCGACGATATTATAAAATATACTTAGGTTTATATATCTTCTTAATAATACTATTATAACAAAGTTGGTACAATTTTTCTCTCTTTTTAATTAGGTGTTAAGGCCAAAGTACGGTAAAAACATCTCATTTACTACAACAAGATTTAAATATTCATAAAATCACAAATCCACGGAGAATGATATTACTCATCAGTAATTCATTAAATTTAGCACGTTCACCATTTTTTAATATCCACAGCGCTTTGTGTTCTCGGTTAATAGGCTAATAAAAATAAAAAAAATAGTATAAAATTTCTCTTACCCCAAGAGTAAAAGCTAAAAGATGGTACTAAAAATTTCCAAATAAAGTAAAGAAAAAGAAATTTATGAAAGAAATTAATTAGAACTAAGATTAAGGTTGCAACTCGGTCAGCAGATATATTTCATGTTTTCAGTTCAACCGAAGATATTGCCAATTCAGCCTCTGACGAATTTATTAAGGGAGGGTATGAGAGCGGCTATTTCCTGTCAGATATTGGAGGGCGATTTGCCCATTGCATTCCGATGGGAGAAAAATGGGCAGCCTGTGACGTCATCGCCGTATGCCCCTAGCGGTATTATAACCAGAAGGATGGATGAATACAGTGCTTCTCTAGTTATAGAGCATATTACGTCGTTGCACAGTGGAAACTATACGTGCATAGCCTCGAATGTCGCCGGTTCTGAGCGGTTTACTGTGCCGTTGACAGTTAACGGTATGTGAATGTTTTAAATATACTGAACTATCTACTAACTTTGTTTTAAGCTAGATCCTGCATAGCAGGGTTACTAAAGGGAACCTATTATAACGAGATTTCATTCCTCAATTTCCACTGATTTTTCGAAGCATTGCGTGTTAAGTGGCGAAACTCAGCACCTTCGACTTGTTACTGGAGTGAAGAAATGAAATTATTGATAAATAATAATTCATTTCTCCGAATGGGAATCCAATCCATAACCGTCGCTTGTAGCACTGCGCCACGTCGGCCACGACGAAAAAAGTGTAAATTTGGATTTGTATGACGTGTAATAAATATTATTTTATGACAGGAGGCCGGTCGTGGCGCAGCGGCACGAGGTGTGACTGTAAAACCGACTGGTTGTGGGTTCGATCCCCACTCGAGGAGATGAAATATTTACTTAAATTTATATTTCCATTTCTTCGCTCTGGTGTCGAGGCTAAGCGCGGCGTTGAGTTCTTTCATTAAACACGCAATGCCTCCAGAATTCATGATACAGCGTGAAGCTGATTTATTTTTATTTTATTTTATGACAGTGCCTCCTCGATGGAGATTGGAGCCGAGTGATGTGGCCGTTGCTGCAGGACAAGATGTAACTCTTCAATGTCAAGCCGATGGGTATCCCAAACCTAATATAACATGGAAAAAAGCTGTTGGTAAGAACTTTTTATTTCTATTTCTTATTATTTAATTGTCACATTACAAAAAATATTTCTTATCATCAATATTTATTTACATTTCATATGTTATATAATTGGATATCGAAAGCTAGTCACCATTATTTAAAGTTCACAACTATACATATAATTGTTATCCAGGTAACACTCCTGGAGAATACAAGGACTTCATGTTTGAAGGCAGCTCTAGGGTTTTGGAGAACGGGTCCCTAGTTTTCGAACGTGTCGCGAAAGACAGCGAAGGCCACTACCTCTGCGAGGCCCGCAACGACATCGGGGCAGGGCTTAGTAAACTTATATTTCTGAAGGTTAACGGTAAGTCATTTTTAAATGTAAAAGCGTATCTGGTTCTACGTTTTAGTAATTAATAAACCACGATAATATTATTAAGGCCAGTCGTGTGCACAAAGTGTGACTGTAAAATCGAATAGTTGTGGATTCAATCCCCACTCGAGGAAATAAAATATTTATTTACATTTATATTTTCATTTCTTTGCTCTGGTGTCTGTCGAGGCAAAGCGCGGCGTTCAGTTCTGCTACTCAACACGCAATATTTCCAGAACTCGGCGGAAAGTGGGGAACGGAGTGTCTTAACACTAGGTTCCCTCACCATACCCTGCTGTGTGCGGGATACAGCAATTTTTTTGATTTTATAATATTATGTTTATAATGATATAATTAATGTATCATTAAAAAAAGTAATTTGTTCTATATTAAGAAAAATTCAAAGACATTAAGAAATGCGGTGGTATTGTAGATATTCTATAAATACCACTGGAATGTACCGATACTTGGCTCTATGACGTCGGACACGCGATGCTTAAAATGAAAATTCTTTTCCACCATTACGGCTATATTGACTTTTAGAATTAATATTGCCGGGAGAAAATATAAAGATTAAAATCGCAGACACTTTTCAAATTGCAAAAAAAATAAAGAGAAAGTTTTGTATAGGATATATTAATTAGAGGCCAGTCGTGGCGCAGCGGCACCAGGTGTGACTGTAAAACCGACTGGTTGTAGGTTCGATCCCCACTCGAGGAGATGAAATATTTACTTAAATTTATATTTCCATTTCTTCCCTCTGATGTCGAGGCTAAGCGCGCGTTGAATTCTGCCACTCAACACGCAATGCCTCCAGTATTACACAGACAAGGGGGAACGGTATGTCTAACCACTAGGTTCCCTCTGCCTACCCTGCTGTGTGCGGGATACAGCGTGAAGCTGATTAATTATGTATATGTATTGATAACGACCATGATTTTATCAGTATCTATCAATGACGCTTGCATCATAAATTTTAAACTTTAAAATTAATTTGATTAAATTTAAACTTAAAATCAATTATTTCTGTTTTCTTTCTTCGTTATTATAAGTAATATGAACTAGCCAAATTGTGTTTCAAGAGCACTGACTTACGTGTCTTATGTTTTGATCGGCTATAATTCAGAAATAACGTAAAACCGGCGCTGCATTCCGCACACAGGGTAGGCTGAGGGAACCTAGTATTAAGACACTCCGTTCCTTATTTTCCATCGAATTCTGGAGGCATTGCGTGTTGAGTGGCGAAAGTCTACGCCGCGCTTTGCCTCGACACCAGAGCGAAGCAATAAAATATGAAATATTTAATGTCCTCAAGTGGTTATCGAATGCACAACCTGTTGCGTTCACAGTCACACGCTTGTGCCTCTGCACCACAACTGGCCTGACTGACGTTTACTTTGTTTTACCCATACTATATATTCTATAATATACAATAGTATAATATATGACAATCACGTCCTTCACATAATATGTGCTACAAGATAATTAGATACAAACCAGAAAAGCAACAAAGAAATGGCCCAAAACTGATCGTCGGAAGTCGTGCGCGTCTGTGCAGAAAACTCAATGGCCGTACGTCGCAATACGTCTCCTCTTTATTGGAAAACGAGACAGTTGGCTTCCACTAGAATAACTCCGTGTACGTGTTTGTATTCGACGATATTGGCTTTTGTGGGGCAAATATATCTCTATCCATTACAACGTTGACGTTTCGCAAACTGTCTAAAAGTCTATATGTTAACAATTTATCGCACTCTGATTACGTTAGTTTTGGGGGTGAAGGTTCCGTGTTTGGCTATCCCGTCCCGCCTTTGTTGACGATTATACAGACGATCAAATAACAACAATGTGAATGAGGGCTAAATTAAATTACAGTGTTAATATATATTTGTTACTAGCGGGCGCGCGCGGCTTCGCCCGCTTATTTGCACCTTAGGGGTATATTCTAATAAAACCACGAAAAACGTGTTCAATAAAATATTTTTAACAGTCTGAATTTAAGTTTTTATAAAAATCAGTGGCGAATTAAAGATTTTTCCATATAAACTTTCAACCACTTATTTGAACCCTTAGGGGGTGAATTCTAAAAAACCATGAAACACATGTTCAATAAAATGTTTTTAAGAGTCTGAATTTCAAATTTTATAAAAATCGGTGCCGATTTTAAAAAAAACCTATACAAACTTTCAACCCCTATTTCATCCCTTTAGGATTAAAATTTTTCAAAAACCCTTCTTAGTGTATATCCAGATTATAAAAATAAACATCAAAAATCAACAATGTCCAAATTTCACGTTTCTACGCACAGCGTTTACGGCTGTGCGCGCGTCTTACCTCAGTCAGTCAGGTACATGTCCTTTTATATATATAGATATTGAATCACATCATGGACAATCTTACAATTTATATTTTTATATAATAAAATTACAGAATACTGATATAAAGTATACAGTAAAGTGTATTAATTTGAATAATTTTAAAGAAATTGGCATTTTACTTAAACTTCAAGGCAACCCCAATAACGTTGCAAATTACACAATCTTCCCACGTCCTAAAAAGGAACAAAACAAATCTTACCGTAAATATTGACGAGGATTATTCGGAGCCCAAAGTAAAACATGGGTTCGATTTATGCAAAACTAACAAGTTTCTAGGTGCTTTGGCACTCGTATAGTTTCCTTAGTTCGAACCTCGATTCGGTCACGTTCCGGGCAGTTTGTAAACATTTTAGCTCTCGGGCCAATCGTATTCTACAAATTTTATTATGTCTATCCTACCAGTGCTCTCGTGAACTTAAATAAAATAAAATTAAATTAAATTAGCTTCACGCTGTATCCCGCACACAGCAGGGTAGGCAGAGGGAACCTAGTATTGAGACACTCCGTTCGGGGAACTTAAATATCAGTAGCACAGTTAACTAAGCCAAGCTTAAGTATATTTTTTAACCTTTTTGTTGTTCTATGTCCGAGGATATTTTTATGAAATATTATTTATAGCACCTGCTCGATTCCCAATGAAGAGTAAGACCGTACAAGTAACTGCTGGTGAAGCAGCGCATTTACAATGTGCTGCATCAGGTGACGCACCCCTCGAAGTAAGCTGGCGCAGCCCTCATCATCATACGATTGCTCATCATTTGGATCAGAGGTATCTGTTTTTTTTATCTGCTCGCATTGATTTTTTCCCTCGAAAGGCATAGAATCCACAATCGAAAAAAACTGTGCCGTTCTTATAATTAGAATTTTAATCAAATAAATATACCTTTTGCAGTTTTTAAAAAAATATAACATTATAATTTTACCAAATCCTTAGATATACAATACGAGAGCAAGTATTAGACGACGGACTGGTGTCTGAACTGAGTATACTTCAGACTTATCGACAAGATACTGGAGCTCTGACATGTCGAGCCTCAAACGCTTATGGCCAAGACGAAATGTTAATACACTTATTAGTCCAAGAGGTAAAAATATCAACCTCATATTTTCCTAACATAATTTTTGATATTTATTACAACAATTTACATTAACTTTATGACATTATTTAGGTTCCAGAAATGCCAAAAAACATAAGGATCATAGACCAACAATCACGATCTATCCAAATATCTTGGACTCAACCCTATGCTGGGAATAGTCCTATAATCAACTACATTGTACAATACAAGGAAGCACCAGGTAACGTAGATTATTTTGTTAAAACAAAGGATAAAGAATTAAACAACGAAATTTAATTTATCCTTAGTAACATTATTTTAAAATGTTTATTGTGTTAAATATTAAAACAGATATCTAAGATATTGTATTGGAAGAGCGGGATCTCCAAATACAGGCATACTTGGTTAAAAGGATATCTCTGTAACAATTATTTCTGTGTAAAATCTGTTCAACAAATAAAATATATTTTTTTTATTAATAACGTTTCAGAGCCATGGCCCACAACACCGCAAAAAGTAATCGTACCTGGAAGTGTAACATCGGCTAGTGTTCAAAATCTCCAACCAGCCACATCATATCATTTGCGTATAATTGCCGAAAACCGTCTCGGCCAAAGCGAACCCAGTCAGCTGGTGCAAGTCACTACTACTGAAGAAGGTAACTTGAACAGACTGTACCAGTTAGATTGTAACTACAAACAAGAGTTACCGACAGGTTGAATTTAGCTGCATTTAGTTTGGTAAAACAAATACTCTGGCTCGATTGCTTGAATTCCAAATGAACGATAGGAAATTAAATTATATAATATAGTTAACATTAGTTTCTATACTTATAGTAAAATAGTAACAGATCGGTGTCTGTATATTAAAAAAATATTAGTCTTAACAACGTAATAGAACTAAAAGTGATTTTTTAAATTATTGTCTGTGTTTGATCACGCTAATCTAAGAAACAGCGTAACCGTTTTAATTGCAGTTTTCGCTATTGTATTTTAACAAGTCTTCTTTAATATTTAGTATTTGTTTTATTTCAATTGAATTATAAATAAAATTCTTTTTCTTTTAAGAATTTCTATATATATTATAATAGGGTTATAAGGAACCTAGTGTTAAGGCTCTCCGTTCCCCACTTTCCGCCGAATTTCTCGAGACATTGTATGTTAAGTGGTAGAACTCAACGCCACGTTGTCTTGTTACCAGAGCGAGGAAATGAAAATATTAAATAATTTATTACCCCTTAGTAAACTTCGAACCCACAATCATCACGCTTACAGTGACTTTGACATTTCCCACATATTTTTCACATTATTAAATAAGTTTTATGTAAATTCTAGTACCGAGTGGCCCACCTCTAGACGTGCGGGTCGAAGCTAAAAGTTCAACAGAGTTAACGGTCACTTGGGATCCACCGCAGCGAGATCTTTGGAATGGGAACATTTTAGGGTACTATGTGGGGTTTCAAGAAGTAAGTTCTAAGTAACCATTCTTCTAAGTTAAACATTCTTTTTCTAGTAAAAATTCTTATTTTTACTACTTTAAAGTTATAACTTTATTTAGACATTAAGTTTTTATTACTACAATATAATAATTGATTGAGGTACTGTCCTCTTAAATAGGTTACAGTGTCGATCCTACGGTGGTGGTAATGTTATTTTATTATACGCGTCACTTGGATCCCGCACAAAGCAGAGTAGGCATAGGTTTACCTAGTGCTAAGACACCATATTCTGGAGGCATTGCTTGTTGAGTGGCAGAACTCAACGCGCTTTGCCTCGACACCAGAGCGAAGAAAAAAGAAAAATTAAATATTTCATTTCCTCGAGTGAAAATCGAAACGATTGTAGAGGCCAGTCGTTTCGAAATTATTAACTTGATTATAACTATAAGTAGATAGAGGCCGGTCGTGGCGCAGTGGCACGAGGTGTGACTGCAAAACCGACTGGTTGTGGGTTCGATCCCCACTCGAGGAGATGAAATATTTACTTAAATTTATATTTCCATTTCTTCGCTCTGGTGTCGAGGTTAAGCGCGGCGTTGAGTTCTGCCACTCAACACGCAATGCCTCCAGAATTCGGCAGAAAGTGGGGAACGGAGTGTCTTAACACTAGGTTCCCTCTGCCTACCCTGCTGTGTGCGGGATACAGCGCGAAGCTAATTTATTTTTTTAATTTTAACTATAAATATTTTGGCAAGGATAAGTAATGTATATATTCTAAATTTCCTATATATATATATATATATATATATATATATATATATATATATATATATATATATATATATATATATATATATATATATATATATATATATATATATATATATTTCCAGTTAAACAGCAACAGCACAATTCTGAGTGCAAGTGGCCCTGGTGGAGCTTCCTACACTGTTAGGACAGTGGAAGGTACAGGCGTGGCGCGCGCTCGCACCACTTTATCTGGCTTACAAAAGCATGCAGCCTATGCGGTTGTGGTACAGGCGTATAACAGTCGAGGAGCTGGGCCCGCCTCGCCGCCCACTACCGCCACTACTATGGAAGATGGTAATATATACTTGCTTTAATGTTGAAAATGTAGTACTTATTATATAAAATTACCTATATAGAATATAATAGACTTCCAACAAATATCATAATTTATTTTTTTAATAGAGATATTTTAGCAATCATAAATATAATCAAATCTAATCAGCTTCACGCTGTATCCCGCACACAGCAGGGTAGGCAGAGGAAACATAGTGTTCAGACACTTCGTTCTACAGTATGCACCGAGTACTGGAGGCATTTGCGTATTGAGTGGCGGAACTCAACGCCACGCTTTGCTTCGACACTGAAGCGAAGAAATGAAAATATAAATGTGAATAAATATTTCGTTTCCTCGAGTGTAGATTGAAGTCGTAACGAGTCGATTTTACAGTCACACTTTGTACCCCTGCGCTACGACTGGCCTCTTCAATTCAAGATTAAATTTTACCTACTAAATATTATTTTGCGAACTATATGTTATTTTAAATACCAATTCTGATATTGTAAAATACTTATAAAAATGATTAAAACTATGCTTTTTAAGCGGAATACGTTTATGTAGAAACAAATTATATGTATGTACATATATACTAAAATAATTTCAATATTTTCTAATCATTCTCCCACAGTCCCGAGCTTGCCGCCGGGTTCCCTCCAGTGCACCGCGCTGAGCTCGCAGTCGGTGCGCGTGACGTGGGAGCCGCCGCACACGCGCGGCCGCAACGGCGTGCTGCAAGGGTACAGGGTCACGTATGCTCCGGTCACTGACTGGTATGGTACGTATATTGGGCGTGACGAAGTTTATTTTACAGCTTCTAGCAGTAGGCAGTGCTAGTGCTAAGACACTCCAGTTTCCACCGAATTTTTGATTCATTGCTTTAACTTTGCTCCTTAAAATTGCTCCGAGTGGTAATCGAATCCATAACTGTCACGTTTACAGTCACAAACTTGTGCCACTGGGCCACGGTAGTCTTTAGTATCAGATATTAACTAATAAAAACATAACAGGAAGCGAAGAAGCTGTGACAAAGCAAATATCAGGCCTGCACACCACCTTATCCGGTCTTCGTCGATACACGAACTACTCGGTGACTGTGTGCGCCTTCACCGCGGCCGGCGACGGCGTGAGGGCGGCGCCTGTGTATTGTCATACTGAAGAAGATGGTATATTATATTTATTTTATTTTGTTAATATAAACTTCTTTTCTCTTTCTCAAAATAATGTCAAAATAAAAAGAAATATTTGAAAATTTCGTGTTACACTTTAATTGAAAATTTGCATTACAACTAAAAAAATATATTTTAAAAAATAAAATAAATTTTGCTATTTATATTAGACAAAAAGCTATTTTTATAAGGAAATATATGTTTATTACCGCATCCCAATAATGAATATGATATATTTTATTGTTTTTTTTTAATTAGAATTAGAATTTAATTAACTCTTTAATAAATAAATAAAATAACATCTCTTTCCCTCCTCTTCTTCAGTTCCATCAGCACCAGCTGACATCAAAGCTGTAGTGTCTTCGCGCAATAAAATTTTAGTATCCTGGCTGCCACCCGCGTCGCCCAACGGTGTGCTCGTAGGGTACACTCTATATATGAGCGTTATTGAGGATGGTCGTGAGGTACATTCTTTTACCTTTTTTCACTTTAAATTATATCCTGTTTAATAAAATAAAGTTAACAAATACTGTTTTTTTTTTTCATATATTTTGAATTGTAAAAAGCTATAATTATTTCTTGTATTTATTTAAATTTATATTTTCATTTCTTCATTCTGGTGTCGAGCGCAACGTTGAGTTTGGCCATTCAGCAAGCAATGCCTCCAGAAACTTAACTTAACTTAACTTAGCTTCACGCTTTATCCCTTGCGGGGTAGTCAGAGAGAACGGAGCGCCAAACGCTACGGTCCCTACATACCTCTTTCGCCTCGTCCACTGTCATCAACCTCTTCATACATGCCCTTCGGGGGGTCCTCATGCTTTTTACGTGACCTTCCTCCAGTATCTTTGATACTGTGTTTTCGAAGGTCAACCGAGGTCTCCCCCTACCTCTCTTACCGCTCACTTTTCCATCATAAATCTTTTTTGCCATTCTTTCATCACTCATTCGTTCGACGTGCCCAAACCAGCTGAGCACGTTCTTCTTCATTCTCACCGTGACATCCTCGCTAGTACCTGCCATTCTGTGTACCTCTTCATTGCGGATTCGATCAGCTAAGCTGACTCCGCATATCCTACGAAGAGATCGCATCTCCACAGCATTCATCTTTCTTTCATTCTTCTTCTGTAATACCCACGTTTCGCTGCCGTATAACAGAGTCGGTACCAAAACTGCATTGTGTACGGCCAAACGCGCAGCTGTGCTGACGTTTCGCCGTCTCATCAATGCAGCTAAGGCTCCGTTAACCTTGTTACCGGCAGCAATACGCCTTTCCACATCCATCTCGTATCTTCCATCTCTACTGAACATACTTCCCAAGTATACCACTTCATTCACTTGTTCTAATATCATACTATTTACACTGATCTTGCATTCCGTCCTTTCTTCATCTCTTTCAAAATTCAGAACCTTTGTCTTATTCACATTGAGGCTTAGACCATTATATTCATACCCTTCTTTCAGAGTGGTGACCAATGCCTGCAACTCGCATTCTGATGATGCAATAAGCACTGCATCATCTGCGTACAGCAGGCAATTCACATTCAGGTCGCCTACTTTCACTCCCATATCACTTTGTTTCACTCCTTGGAGACAGCTATCCAAATACAAATTAAACAACCAAGCTGACATGGCGCAACCTTATTTAACACCCGATCGGATGTCAAACCAGGGCGACATGCCAGCTCCTACTCGCACGCAGGCTGAGTGATCTCTGTAAAGAGACTTTACAGCCTGCAGCAAGGGTCCGCTCACATTGTACCGGGGTAGTATCTCCCATAATTTCGCTCTAACAACTCTGTCAAACGCCTTTTCCAAGTCCACAAAAGCACAGAAAACTTTTTGGTTAACGGCCAAAAATTTTTCCGTGATCATGCGGAAGGAAAAGATCTGATCCATACACCCTCTTCCAGGTCTAAAGCCCCCTTGGGCCTCCCACAACAACCTTTCAGATCTCTCCTGCATTCTTCTCGCTAAAACTTTAGCATAAACTTTACTACCTAAGCTAATCAAACTGATAGCCCTATGGCTTGCGCAGTCTATCTGTGAACCTTTGCCTTTATACAAAGGCACGATGACCGCACCTCGCCAATCGTCTGGGACCTCCCCTGATTTCCAGCACAAATTGCACAAAAACCAGAACAAGTCCAAGACGCGTGGCCCACCATATTTGATCATCTCGGCAGTAACTCCATCTGCTCCCGCTGACTTACCACATTTCAGACTTCGTATTGCACTCTCAACTTCTTTTACACTGATTTCGCCATCAGCTACATCAAGACTCAGCGTTTCGCTGCTACTTGAGACTGAGGCGTCATCACATTCATACATCTCCTTGTAAAATTCCGCCCATCGCTGCAAAACGTGTGGTTGTTCTGTTAGAATTTCACCGTCCTTCGAAAGCACCCCTTTCATTCTGCAGGCTAACGAGCAACCTCGAGAAACACTAACTTCTCTCCAGAAAAGCTTCGTATTTTCCTTGAAGTTGTTCGTTAACCTTTCATCTCTTTCATTCTCTGCCTTTTCACGCTTCATCTTGATCAGTACTTTCGTCTGGTGCTTTTGCAGCTTATACTCTTTCTTTTTTATCTCTCTCATACTTTTATCTTTACCAGAGGCTATATAGTCCTGCCATGCCTTCTTCTTTCTTTCTACTGCATCTTGCACTTCATCATCCCACCATTCATCACGCTTTTTGCTAAAGCCCCTTTTACCTTTACCACATACCTCTATCGCTGCTTCCTTCATACAATCCCTAAGGTTCTGCCAGCATACTTCAATATTTCCATTTCCAGATTCACTGCTGTCTAGCTTTTTGGAAACTCTTTCTTGATATTCCTTTCTAGTCGGTGGATCTTGAAGCTTCCAGCTTCTTATGCGGTAATTCGACTCCAAGTCTGGACACCTCGTGTAGCTGCGCCAACCCGCGAACAGACCCCTTATTCTAGCAACGACTAGATAGTGGTCTGTTCCCAGATCAGAACCCCTAAACACTCGTGTGTCCATGACTGGGCTTCGAATACGCTGATCCACTAGGAATAGATCAATCATACTTTTCCCTTCCGTTCGCTCCCATGTATACATGTGAATTTGTTTGTGGTCAAACATAGTGTTTGCCACAAACAAATTCCTTTCCTTGCAAATTTCCAATATAAGCTTTCCAGCCTCATTTATTCTCTTGTCACCATACTGACCTAACACTCCCTCGTAACCGCTTCGCGCAGTTCCGACCCATCCGTTCAAATCGCCACATATTATTAATTTTTCATTCCCTCTAACGCTACCTAGAACATCCCTGACACTCTCCCAAAACTCCTCGAGTTCGCTTAATAGAGCTGAGGATACTGGCGCATACGCCACTAACAAGAATACTCTTGTTAACCCCAGCTTGAAGCGAACCCAAAGCAGTCTCGGGTTGATCGCCTTGTATTCAACCGCTGCACTAACCAATCGAGAGGACAATAACACACCTACACCTTGACAGCCCCGCTCGCTCTCTGGTACGCCGGCCCAGAAAGCAACCCGACTGCCCGGCAAATCGGTCGTGTCATTGCCCTTTCGCTTGGTCTCTGTCACACAAACGACATCCAAATCTCTATCATCCATCACATCTAATAATTCATTCATCTTTTCTTCCATCCCTCCTCTTACATTCCACGTAGCTATTTGTAGCTCCGTCCTCCACCTCCCGCCGTTCCGGACATGGCGTGTTGGGTGGCGGTCCCCAACGCCGCAAGAATGCCTCCAGAATTTAGCGGAAAATGGAGAACGGAGTGTCTTAACACTATTATTCAGGTTCTATCTGCCTACCCTGCTGTGTGCCGGATACAGCGTAAAGATGAAAAGGAAATATATAATTATTTCCTACTTACCTCATACATTTATGTATGTATGAAAATGTAAAAAATCGCATAAAGTTCTTTGTTTTCCATGAATATTTGACTTATCAGCATATGATTAAAAATACTATATATTTTATAACAATACAAAACTGCTTAAATGAAAAGAACTAATATACGAACTATACAAAGTGATAACATTCTAACTACCAGGAAGGCACGCACAAGCGCATGCTGTCTCCGAGCACGCTGTCGCACGAGACGGCGCGCTCGCCGCCGCGCGCCGCGCACCAGTTCTGGGTGTCCGCCTCCACCCGCCTGGGCGAAGGAGATGCTACCAGGGTTGTTACCGTACTTCCGTCTGATACTGGTAAATATTACGTTTTACTAGCTTTACCTATACAACTACAGGCCTGTGAACGATAGTTCCGATGTGTCTGTGAATCTCTAGATATGTCTATAAACCTTACATTATATATGTATTACATTTAAAGATTTTTTTCAAATAAACTTATGGCTTAAATCAACCAATCACGGAGTATCAAAAAAAAATACTCTTTTTACATTTTCTTCACATATGTACATTAAAATTAATGATTACAATAAAAAAAATCTAAACCAAAAGTTAAGAAGATAATGATAACAAATAAACTATGATAAAATGAAAATTAATGAAACGAATGATGAATATTAATGACAACACTATTACAGTTCCTGCAAGAATAACGTCATTCAGCAGAAGTATAGTCACGCCGTGGAAGGAGAACATATCTCTGGCGTGCAATAAAGTGGGAGTCCCGATACCGTCCACCACCTGGAGCATGAACGGCGCGCTGCTGGAGTCCACCTTAAGGAAAAACGTTACTAGCGACGGGACTCTTGTAATTAGGTATTTTTTCCGGTTTTTTTATAAAAAACAATGCAAGAATGTGTATAAATGATATTGGAAATTTTATAATATTTCAGAATTTTGAACATCACAGATTGGTATAGCATAACTAAAATGAACTGGTCAAATTTGCCCCCGAAATTTTTATTTTTTGGTATTTATATCCCTTTAAACGACAACAATTATCAAGTTCTCTATGACCATAATTTTGATTTTTTTTATCAGCTTCACGCTGTATCCCGCACATAGCAGGGAACCTAGCGTTAAGACACTCCGTTCCCCATTTTTTACCTAACTCTAAAGATATTGCGTGTTGAGCGGTTTGATGCCATATCATAAAATGAATTACTTTTGTTCACTACTTATATAGAAATTATTTGATTTATTAACACTCTATATATATTTTTATTGCCTCATGGTGTGTCCTGCACATTACAAGGTAGGCAGAAGGAACCTGGGAACCTAGTGTTAAGACACTCCATTTCCATTAAGTCACTTCCGTACCTCTTTTCTCGTGGAATTCTGGAGGTATTGCATGTTGAGTGGCGGAACAGAACGCAGCAACTCGACACCTGAGCACAAAAATTTAAATATTTCACTTCCACGAATAGAAAAGAACCCACAACCTTTCACGATTGCAGTCACATACTTGTAGCCCTGCGCCACGACTGGCCTCAATAGTAAAATCATTTACATAATAGTATATTTTTAAGTAATAGCATCTTTATAATTTTTAAAATGTTTAACCTTTTATCTATCCACAGCATGACACAGTATGCGGACAGTGGAAACTACACATGTCTGGTGGAAAACCCTCACGGGCGGGACGAGGTTACCTATGGCGTAGAAGTGAAAGTGCCGCCACAACCTCCTGTGCTGGCGGTCGTCGATTCTTATGCCGACTCTCTACATTTACAGTGGAGCGATCAGGGCGATGGCGGCAGCCCTATATTAGGTCAGATTTTATTTAAATATATATCTATTTGATTTTATTCAAATATTAAGATATTAAATCAAATTTTATTTCAAATTTGATATTACTATTACAAGCAAAACAAAATATATTAACATAAAAACCATATATTATTCTTTAATTTCAACTTGTTTGCAACTTTATTTGTTGATAAAAATCGCATTTCAAAGTAGCTGAGACGCCTCAATGGCATTAAAACTGGCAATACTTTAGTATTAAAATAACATATCTAAAATAAAATTCCAGGTTACGTAATTAACTACAAACGAGAACACGGGGATTGGGAGGAGTTACAAGTGGAAGCGGGAACCTCAGAGCACGTCTTACCAAACCTCTGGTGCGGAACTCGCTACCAGCTGTATATAACTGCCTTCAATCGCATCGGGACTGGGCTACCTTGCGACATCGTACATGCTTATACTAAAGGCACAGGTGATTAACCCGTAGATATTTTATTTTATCTGTATGTAAATAAATAAATCAGCTTCACGCTGTATCCCGCACACAGCAGGGTAGGCAGAAGGAACCTAGTGTTAAGACACTCCGTTCCCCACTTTCTGCCGAATTCTGGAGGCATTGCGTGTTGCATGGCAGAACTCAACGCCGCGTTTAGCCTCGACACCAGAGCGAAGAAATGGAAATATAAATTTAAGTAAATATTTCATCTCCTCGAGTGGGGATCGAACCCACAACCAGTCGGTTTTACAGTCACACTGCGTGCCTCTGCGCCACAACTGGCCTCCATCATCTGTATGTAAAATTATTTGATAAACAGGCCAATTTGAGTATTGTAAGCAAATTACAAAATAAGCTCTTGTTTCGTATGTAATGTTTTTTTTCCTATAAACTGTTTTAACTTTTCGTTATTTTTTTTTTTATTTATGTTGTAAGTTCGTTTATTTTAGGTCTACAGGAAGGTCCAAAAGGTTTTGATTACCCCGCAAATTTCATATAAAATCTGTTGATGGCGTTGACTTAGAAGTTTGATATTTGTTAACTTGCAAATTAAATTAATTTCAGCTTGATACCTCTACAAGTCTATACGATCTTGACTTAAATGGTGCTTACAAACGAACAGACGGGCAATAAAGTGATCCTATAAGGGTTCCGTTTTTTCCTTTTTAGGTACGGAACCCTAAAAATGACAAAATATTACAACATCAATAAAATTTTATGTTCCATGTTTTAGTGCCAGTAAAACCGAAACATTCGCAAATGATAACGCTGAACACCACTACGGTGACGGTGTGGTTGGACTCGTGGGGCGATGGTGGATGTGGTATTCTGTACTTTGTTATAGAATATAGGGAAATCAGCCAGTCACAGGTTTGTTAACATCATTATATTTCATCAGCTTCACGCTGTATCCCGCACACAGCAGGATAGACTGAGGAAATCTACTGTTAAGACACTCCGTTCCCCACTTACCGCTAAATTTAAGAAGCATTGCGTGTTGAGTGGTGGAACTCTACGCCGCGCTTTGCCCTGATATCACGGTTTCCTTATATTAGTATTATATATTTTTTTAATATTACTTATAGGTACTACACCCCTAGAATAAAAAATATAAATATTTTTGTAGCATTACGCTTTATCACGCATACAGTAGGGTAGGTTTGATTCGAATGCTGTGAGGCTATCTCTACTAATTAAAACGCAACCACTTTCAATACAACATAACTTGTCCTTTTAATGATAACATTGAATTGTTAGACTCTGAAGAAAATTCTTAGTTCCCCGCTGTGTCCCGCTCACGTGTAGGCAGAGGGAACCTGGGAGCTTATTGTCGAAACACGCCTTTCCCCATTCAGATACTTTTGCTCCTCACTTTCCGCGGAATTTGACTGGACTGAACTCAACGCCGACTACCAGAGAGAAGAAATGAAAATAAACTTAATTCCCCCAAGAGGCAATCGCATCCACAACCAGTGGCGTTCTCAGTCACTCGCTTGTGCTCCAGCGCCAAGAAGGTCTCAGCCAAAAATATACACAACTTCACTTAAAAAAATAAAATTAATAATTATTTTGTAGTGGCGTCTAGTATCAAACAGCGTGCAAGCGACAGAGCGGGTGTTCAGCGTAACCGGCCTCAGCGCCGCCACGCACTACCAGCTGCGTATCACGGCGCACAACAACGCGGGCCACGCTTTAGCGCTGTACAACTTTACTACACACTCCTTAACTGGCAGTAAGTGCTACTTACATACTTTACCTCAAACCGCCTCTTGCTAAACCAATCGCCTAGGGCGTCGGCAGCTCGTTGCAGTCTTTCGACTAGGATCCAAGCGGATCGATCTGTGGTGTAAATGTAATCGTAGATTCGATTTTATCTGTACTCAGAATATCGCAGAGCGTATAAAATTGGTGAAAGTGTGGAGCCTTGCGGAACTCCGACGCAAACGGGTTAAGAGGACGATAGTGTCTCTTCTCATCCATACCGGAACTTGCAAGCCGTTGTGCCCGACCATGTGGACGGTTTTGGCTATGTCTAAAAAAATTGCAGCCGTGTCGCTGCGAATCGATCTCGATGAATTGCGAGTTGATTAACGGCACTCAACGCCACGTTTTGCCTGCGAGCGAAGAGAGCGAAGAAATTAACATATTAATAAATAAAAAAAATATTTAAAAAATGTTATTATTGAAATAATCTTATAATATAGATTATTTTACATTAATCCTAAAACATTTACGGACCGTCACACACAGTTGATAAAACACTGTATTTTTTTACATTACACCATCACTAGTATCTCAATAATAATATATCATCTAATAATAAAATCAACTACCTTACTTTGTCTATACTTTAAAACGACAGAAACTAATACAGACAAATAATCTTAATAGTGCTCGAAGGTGAGGTATCGCCGGCGGTGCCTGCAGCAGGGAGCAGGTCGCTGGGAGGCGCAAGGGTGTTGCTGCCAGCTGCGTTATCTCTTCTCGTGCTCGCCGCGTTGGTGGCGATTGTACTTCTTGTTAGAAGAAATAGTGAGTACTTTCTAATATATATACAAAATACATAAATATTCTTTTGGTTCTAGGATTCTGGACCCATAGCGTTGCAGGTAGTGATAAAGACGCGTAAAAGTAATAATTGACTCAAATAATTAATCTTAATAGAAAATATTGTAAGGGTAAGAATATATATATTCTAAAGATTCTAATATACTTTTTATCATAAGTATATATGTATATACAACTTAAACTATATTGTTGCAAAATTTCTGAGAAAAGATATCTCATCAGGTTCTCTCTGTGCATCTTCATATGCGGAAATACCTCCAAATTTACGCCTCGCGTAAAGCTCCTTTTTGCGTTTGCTAAATTTAAAAAATATATATGTATATTAAAAAAACAGTTATCAAATTGAACACAAAAACACAAATTTCCACCATTTCCACCAGAAGCAGGTCCAACCGAGACTACAGCGCCAGAAGCAGCAGTGGGCGAGTCCCCGTCAGTGGCGCAGTTACAGAACAAGGCTAACCGCGACCAGCAGTATCTAGCTGCGCGCGCGCAGCACCCCGCGCCACCACATCACTATAAGCACGCCTCTAACGGTACTTTATACTTATAATAGCCTTCTAATTGTCAATATGTAGTAAAAAATAACTATTGACACTCAGCAAAATTAAATTGTTTCTTTGAAAAAAATGTCAACAAAAAAGGTTAGAATTAGATTTTTATTTCAAAAGAATGTGGAGGTTAGTCGTAGCGCAGGGGCACAAGCGTATGACTGTAAACTAGACGAAATTAAATATTTAATATTTTCATTTTTCTTCTCCGGTGTCAGGTATAGGAGCGTTGACTCCTGCCACTCAACACGCAATGCGTTTGTCAAAAAAGACTGAAAATAAAAGTAAGCCGGTCTAATTCAAAATTTAAAAAAATATTTCAGAATACATAGAAGATATCTGTCCCTACGCGACGTTCCAGCTGACGAAGCCCAGCGCGTACAGCGAGAGCAGCTACAGCGGCAACGTGTACAGCGGGCCCTACCACTCCGTGCGGGGCTCCTTCGTGTACCACGATCTGAAACAAAACGATAAATATAAAGTAGGATCATTACCTTTTGTTTTTCTCTAGAAAAATGTGTTAATTTTGGATTTTACTGAGATTTAACTGTAAAGTTTTTGAGGCCAAGTCACTAAGCCGCGCTTGGTGACTCGCTCAGATGATGTAAATATAAATGATAGCATTCCAGTTATTTTCCATTTCACAACCTATGGCAGTTTGTAAAGATATCCTAAACTTAAATATCGTCGGCTTACAGTGTAAATCTGGAGCTATATCTTTTTTTGTAATTATGTATCTTGTACATTATCAAACCATTAAAAAATATTTTAAAAAAAATCTTTATTTTATATAATAGCGAATACAAATTAACTTTCGAAATTGTAAAAATCTTCTGATAATATAGAGTTTGCCTAATAGGTTGTTAGCAGGTTAACACTTTAAGCCGACGTTATACTTTTTAATTTTATCTTAACAAAGATAAAAATTATATTATGATATAATTTTAGAATAAAGTCTCGTAGCTGATGTGTGTGTCTATTTATATATGATAGTTAAGATATAGTTTATAATATTCTTAATTTATAAATAATTAAGATTTATTATCTCTATTATCTAGGGAAAAGAACCAGAATACACCAAAGTGAGAAGAAAAGGGAACAGACTGAGAGATCCACATTCAGAGAGTCAAGGTGCGTTCGATTATAATATACAAAATTTAAATAAAGCTTATCTATAAGTAGTTAGTGACATTAGTTTTATTTTATGTAGATGCACCTTCTATTACTAAGTTTAATTTAACCCATTTAAGTTTAAGTATTGATATTTGAATTTGACAAAATGATCGCCTTTTATGCAACCTGATGGGAGCGTAACTGGTGTTGTAATTTATAAAGGTAAGCATGCACATAATGTACTGTAATGCCGTCCTCGATAATTTATTCTTTGATTTCTCATAGTATCTCTAGTTCTTACCATTCTGCCATGACTTAGAGAATGAATCCTCTCATCTTCTAAGCTTCTAATTCAGCAATCACCGTCGTCGACTTGCCATTGTGATATCGTATCTGCTCATCACCTCAGGACATCACCATACATCTTTTCTACTCACATTCTTTACGTGCTTCTCGCTGTGACACATGGTACCACGATAACGACAGACAAAATAATATTTAATTATGTAATATATTTATAAAATAATATACTAATATAAATATCGAACTTCTTCTTTTTCAGCACTACCTAATCAAATATATACTTATCAGTTTTATTCATTGTTATTTTTTTATCATAAGTGTCGTATGGATGTCGATGTTGGCTATCATTTTCAGTAGAAAATTTACTAGTTTTCAAATATATGTATATTTTATTAACTAAAATTTCCTTTCTCATACTTCACTTGATCTATTAGGTTTAACCGAGCTGTCGTTAGCGTGTCACCGTACAGCGTCACGTCCCGCCGGGAGTGCGCCTGGTCTAATGTGCGCCTTACTCACTTTCAGAGTCGGACAACTTGGGCTCGACGGACTCGGAGGTGAAGAAGATACTAACGCTGCACCTGCCCATTACAGAGTACGAGGACGACGCCAGCGACGACGCCAGCGCGCCGCACTCCGACAGCGAGCCCGGCGCCCGCCTGCGCCCCGCGCACCCTACTGCCTGTAAATTATTTACTTTGTTTCTATATGCGTTCAGGACGCGGCGTTGACCTCCGCCACTCAACAATGAATGTCTCGAAAATGGTCTCGGTAGCGGTTCGGTAGAGTATGAGGAATGGAGTCTTAACACTAGGTTCCCTCTGCCTATCCCGCTATATGTGGGATACAGCGTCAGGCTAAAATAAAATTGACGGTGATAAATTAAAAAAATATATATGTGGATTTTTTTTATTCATCAGTATCTTTAATTATTAATTGTTAAAATTATATTAAACATAAAATTCTTATCTATATATTTCTTTTTAAATACTTGAATAACTTTTTTATAAACATTTAAATAAAGAACATGCGTCCTTTATTTAAATGTGTTAATATTATAAAAGGTGGAAGAGTCAGCGAACCATTTATGGAAACAGCATATAGGGTAAAATATATGAAATCCATACCTAAAGAAATTAATCAAGATGCCTCAACAGTTTAGACGTATGTTTTATTTCATTTCACGATTTTTATCCATATTGTGTTTCGTGTGACGCAGTTACATGTGACGCAGTTACGTTTATGTGTGCGTGTTTCGTCCTTACAAATAGCGTTTTATTTTACAACGATCATTTTATTATTTATTTTGTTTAAAAAAAGAAAAAAATAATAATTTTTCGGACCAAAAAATAAATATTCTATTAGGCTTTTATAGAGTAGTTAAAACTGTGGTTTCATTTATTGTGGTTCTGACACATCCATCCATCCTGTATATAATTTTATATATCACAAAACGGAAAACTTACTAATTTTTATTTTTAACATTTTTAAAGTGTTATTCCACTTTTAGGAAAGAATAATACTTTAAATAAGTATTTTACTAATTTTATTTTTTTTATGGGATAATATGGTACGAGTTAAAACATAACAAAAATAAAAAACTGTTCCAGACCCGAGTGTGGAACGTGAAGAATCATCATCGTCGTCAGAGACATCAGTGGGCGGGGCGGTGCGGAAGGCGTTCCCCTCGCGCAAGGGCAAGGCGGGCGCGCTCGGCAAGCGCCACGTGCGCTCCTCCAGCGGGTACAGCAGCCACAACGACGAGACTACCTTCAGGTGAATATTTATTGCAATGGAAACTCGATTATCATGACGTTTGTTATATGAATTTCGGATTATCTGAACTACTAACTGGGTGCATGTAGGCAAGTCTATATTATTAGTATGTAGACGATCTCAGTCTGTGGCGCAAAATAATACATAAATAAAATATAAAAAAAAACAATAGCCCCAGTATTTTCTTTTTTTTATTAGAAAGCTTAAGAACAACATTTAGTCCAGTTAATCGAGTTTCTGCTGTAATACAAAATACATTACAATTGATAATAAATACTTCAGTGAGTAATAAACAGCGTTATCAGATTTTGTCTCGGGGAAAGGCGAGATTTTTATCTCTGGAATTATTAGTAACTTTTAAATGAAACTATTTTAACCACGGGTAGAGCACGTGACCACTACTGCAAAGTGTTCGAAACGTCAGGTTTCCAAAGATGTGTAAAAATACAAAATATACGCGATTAATCCGGTTAAAATAATTTCATTTAAAATGTGTAATAATCGTGAAAATCCAAGAAGTTATTATGTTAGTAACTTATTAAAGAAATAAAGAAATTAAAAAAGAATTCACAAAGTGCGTGGAATGGTTCAAGACCAGCGGGACCACGTCTGGCCTGCTCGGGACATTTAAATTTTGGGCTAAAAGTTGGGCGGGACGTTCCGCTGAAGGCGGAACGTCTGGCCACGCTGGTAATGATACATGATAGAAAGTTTAAGCCTTTTAAAAGGTCAATGTAATCGTCAATCGATTAGAATATACTTAATTACAAAATAAAAGATATAGAAAATTATATCAATCTTAGAGGCAAAACATGCGGAGTCAGGTTTCTATAAACAATACTCTAAATCACAGGAATACAAACAGAAATTTGTAATAAAAATATATGTTAATATTTTTTTGCAATAATTCATATTGTACTAAGCATTATTAAACTTAAATAAATTTTAAAGAAGAAAGTAAACAACAATATCTTTATTTCAAACATTTATTGTTTAACATAAATTAATTTGAAGAAGAAAGTAAATAACAGTAAGTTTAGGATTTTGAATGAAAGATATATTTTTTCAACATTTGAAAATTATTTTTTGCTCATGGTTTAGTTTATATTCTGAGGCAAATAATTGTACTGCTGTATATATTTATAAAGTGTGTATCAATAATTGAATCATAAGAGATTAAAGTAAATTAGTTAGCCCAAGCTGAAAATAAATCATACCAATATTATAAACATGGTTGTAAGTTTGTTTGTTATGCTTTCCCGGCCAAACTACTCAACCGATTGTCATGAAACTTCGTACACGTAGTCTTAAAGGTATTAAAAATGACATAGGATACTTCTTATATTTTAATATAATCCTTTGGCTATAATATAAAAATAAGTCTAAGCGCAAGAAGCCGCGTCTGAGTCTCTAGCTATCTTAGATTCTACAAAGAACGATAAAATATTGTACATTGTTCTGTATGTATGTTGCAATACATTGCAACACATCTTAAATCGATGTATAATTGTCAACAAATAACGAGAGGTATAATCACACACATAAAGTACTTGTTTAAAAACATTATTTTAAAATAAACCTATTCTTATATGAAAAATATATTTAAAATAAAAACTGAACACATCTAACATAGGTTTATTTTAGAATTAGACACACCTACGCCTACGAGCTAATAACATGTACAGGGTCGAAATATTTGGTCGAAAAAGTAATTTACACTACATGTAGCCGTGTACACAGAGTTCCAAAACTTAAACAAATTATATCACACACTCCTAATACGGAGCAGCACACACAATTGGCGATAGACGTAGAGGTAAACACCTGGTATTACACAGTAGAAAAATATTTTTCGATCCAGTATATCGAACTACCCGTCGTTCAACGAGCACATCCACCCTCCGTCGCGGTTTTCAGACGACACCGAGTGCGAGGGCCACCGCCGCCGCAAGCGCGCGCACGCACTCGCCAGCGACCCCAAGATGACACGCGAAGCCTTCCAGATTAACGTGTGATACGGAACACCGCCAAGGTAACCCCCATAGGCTTAGAGGAACGTTACTTATGTATGGAAAAATGTTCAATTTCTATTAAATTCCATTGTTAGCATCGATAACAGCTATAAAATTAGCTGACTGGAACACGATATTACAGAATAATATCTAAAAAAAAATTTAAATAAATTGTATATGCTCTTAGCGAAAATAATCATTGATTTCGTATACAATTTCAATATATTTCTGATATTTCTCGTATCAAATTAAGAGCCACGTACATTTGAATTTGTAATAATATATCATATTCTTAATATTGTTATAGACACTTTCGACAGACCAATCTAACGATCACTCAAAACTAATGAGAATTTTGAAATTTACAACGCACTGAATTTTTATTATGTACCGGGGTCAAATCCTATGAGAGAGGTTTGTTAACGATTTTAACATTGTTCCTATTTATCCGAGTAATAAATAATAATATGGTAATTTTTTTAAAGCAAACATACACACTTACAAACATTTACTATACATTGCCGTTATTATAGCTACCTACGATTTGACCCCGATTTGAAAGTTGTTGCCAAAAACACAATATATCGATGTAAATATACTGTAGATAGATAGATATTAATAGTAAATAATTAATCTTAGTGCCACATACATATAACAATAATCATTTTTATACTCTGTACTCAAATCCCGAGTTATTTAAACCAATTTATGGATATATTATTGCATTATATATTTAACTTTACATCGAATTATACGCATTGTCGTTGTGTTATATTATTAATATTTACATTAAAAGCTAAACAAAAAATGCCAAATTAGTATTAAAGCGGTATACGCACAATATGCATAAATTTTAGTTGCTAATTACAAACAGATACGCCATTTTTGACTGCCTCTAATCAACAATAGGTTAACTTTAATTAATATTAAGTGTCAGTGTTTTTATTAATCAAACTATGGATAAAATAGAAACGAATCATTAAATCTTCCAACCAAACTACTTCCAATCTAATTACTTCCAACTAAATTACTACCAACCCAATTACTTCCAAACAAATGACTTCCAATCATACAAGCGTATAATCCAATGTTTAGAAATAACAATAATTTATTCATAACTAACGATTAAGAGAGAAGTGTCACTAACGGTGAGTTTAGCACCAGGACGACGATGAATTGTAAATATTGTTATACCGAATGTGTATTTAAATATCATATCTAAAATTAAGAAGAACAATAATTAAAATAAATATATATATATTTTAAACTTAATGCCTTATTGACCAAAGTCTTAAAACTAGTTATGGATACGATCGAAAAAAAAAATAATTGTATCCCATATTAATTATGGATTGTTTGATCGTTGTAAAGTTTATGGAAACTGATCGTTTCCATCGGAAAATTTAATCTCTGTCTATAAATAATAACTTTAAGACATATGTAAATGGTAAATAATAAACATTTTAAAGTAGCTCTAATGTTTCATAATATACATATAAAATGTGAACGTTAACCAGTCACGTCGAATTAAATATTCTGATTGTATCTAATTAATGTTTTAGCGTGTTTTAATCGCAATATCCTTCATTGGAGTGTTGCCATGTTTTTATCTTCTCGATTTATAATCGGGATGTGATTAAAATCGTTCAAATAATCTTAAAATACGTTCAAATTTGTTATCTGTGGCTACACTTTAACAAAAACTTTTTAATCTCTCTTATATCGTCTGTCACTAAAATTGAAACACTTTTCATGTTTGTAAATTTAATCAAAATACTTATTATAAAACATTCATATGAATTGATGGTAGACGCATACATACTACGCTGTTCCTTTTCTGTTTAATTTACCTAATTAAATGTTATGAAATACGAATATGCTCCTCAATTCAAAATGGCGTTAAAGATTTAATTTGCCATGGTACAATACGGTCAACGAATCGTGGCCGTTCTGAAATTAAGTGCTGTAGAAGATGCGCAGATTTGATATTATTATTATATACTTTCTTACTCTTTGATTATTTTCTTCCCGAGAGAACATTGCACAAAAGTTCAGAAAATCTAACTTCAGGGCGGCCACGACTGCATGACCGTACTGTAAGCAAAAAAAATATTTAAAAAAAGCCGCGTGGCACATTGAATGTTTAGCGCCGAGCACTAAAATAATTCTTTTATACCTAAAATATCTAATTATTGGATGTAAAGTATGGAGTGTGGAGTTAGTATATACAGTCCTCAGTAACAGTAACACGAGACAATACACTTACCTATAGTTTGGTGAATACGGCAGAAAGTTAACATTATATGTAAATTGTATTAGTAGATCTAGACGAGTTTTGTACTGACTGACGCACGTTTACGTGGTTCGAGCGGTTTTTTTTAATAATAATAATAATAACAACGTTTTTTTAAATTTACAATCGTTTACGTTGACTCTCTTTCGTAATTCCAACGAAGACTGCCCTATATTTAATTGAAATCTATTTTATATAATCTAGTCACGAATACCTAATGTTAGTTGATCAATGTTATAACCGTTTAGTAGAGTTTTAGTGGAATTCGTAATTAATTCAATGAACATTTTGAATGAGATCTCCGCAACGTATGTAGATAAAAGAAATGTTTAATGTAATTACTAGCACTGATATTACAGTCATACACCGACTGATAGCTTTAGTTGACTATTTTGCCTAAATCGAAATAACATGCGTATATTTCGATGGTCTTTGGTTAAAGTACCGAAAATGAAGTTTTTATTGCTCTTTTGAACTATTAGGAAGAGTAGTTTTAATGAGTTTCTTTGCAAATATCAAAAAAATAACGTTATATATGCAGACGCATACGATTACATACACGTTTAAAAGACTAATTATGTATATAATCAAAAGTTACTCTTACAAGTAGTTAAAAATAGCAATAAAAGATTAATTCTTAATTTTTCATTTTTAATATTTTACCTAGGGATCGTCGTTTTGTTTCAATACATTTCTTATGGGTAGTAGAATAAGTGAATTGCACATTTGAACCAATTACAATAAATGGGATAAAAATTTAAAAAAAACAAAGGAATTAATTTCTACCAGTTTAATGATTTTCAATTTTTAATTTTATATTTTCAATTTTATATTTTAATTTAATGATGATCAATTTAGATTGGAGATCATGAAATTCTTTTAAAAGTTACTTAAAAAACTATATTTCAAACTAAAACAAATAATAAAATATATTATGAAAAAAAACAAGAACCACACCTATTATTCTTATTAAGAACAGTTCATTGAGATATTCCTAGATGTACAGGTGACAATTACTGAAATCCATTCACATTTAAGACCCATTTAAAAAAAAATCCAACAACAAAACCCATAAAAATGTAAACATATTAAACTTAAACATAATTTATAAACGCAAACCGGACTACCGTATTATCTACAACGAACGAACTCACAAGATTTATTTTATCAACTATTATCAAATATCAGCAGATCACTTCGTTTCTAGTCAATGTACCATATTTTAACGTTTTTGTTAAAACAACACTAAGGTATTGTAAGTTAGTTATTCATGTTGTTACAGATATGTTTTTATAAATGAGTTATATTAGGATCAGTATGATGTGAACGAAAATAAAAAATCATTTACTTGATTTGTGTGTTTTATTTTGTTATAAAATCTGGTCAAAATTATTTATTGCCTTAGTACTATAGTGTAATATTCATTTCAATTTGTTTATCACAAATTATTTCAAAATATTGAACTAACTGACAGAAACTATATAATATATGATACATATATTTGAACCAATGATTTCTCACAGATTATATTTTTTACTTTTATCTCATACTATTGTCAAAAGCATTGATGTGAAGACAGAATCCAGGGCAACTTCAACAATGTGATATACATACATTAATATTGTTTTTATTTAAAAAATGTAACAAACAAATCCTTCGTATTATCCAACTGTTGCATAATCCAATTATAATTTATTAATGTAAATTACAATTTATTCACATTATACACCTTCTCCTACATGCTCACTAATCACTATCACTGTCACTATCATCACAAGTGAAGTCAAACGGCTTGAACTTTTCCCTGAAGGTAGCTACCACAACGTCCTCCTCCTCCCGACTGAGGAGGCACTGCTTCCAGTCAGCTTTGTCCTCACAGTTCAATATGGGCGGACTTGATAGTACATCTCTGAAATTGAATTGTTTAAATAAATTAGTGCGACCATTATGGCAGACAGCATCTGACACGCAAAATAGTTGTGGGTTCGACATCTGACTGGGGGAATTAATTATTTTCATTTTCCTTGCTCTAGTAACGAGACAAAGTGCGGCTTTGAATTCCGCTATTCAATATGCAGTTTCGAAAATTGGGCGCTGTGTCTTAACAGGTTTCCTATTCCTAACCAAAATAAATATTCAAGGTACAGTAAAGCTCAAAAAGTTTTCACTAATATCTATCTATATATATATATATATATATAAAAGAACTTGTGCTGACTGACTGAGGTAAGACGCACGCAGAGCCGTAACCGCTGTGCGTAGAAATGTGAAATTTGGGCAGATGTTTATTTTCATATTCTGGACATCCACTAAGAAGGGAATTTGAAAAATTTTAACCCTAAAGGGATGAAATAGGGGTTGAAAGTTTGTATGGAAAAAAATTTAATCTGCACCGACTTTTATAAAATTTGAAATTCAGACTCTTAAAAATATTTCATTGAATACGTGTTTCATGGTTTTTAAGAATTCACCCCCTAAGGGTTCAAATAAGGGATTGAAAGTTTATATGGAAAAATCTTTAAATTGCCACCGATTTTTATAAAAATTTAAATTCAGACTGTTAAAAATATTTTATTGAACACGTGTTTCGTGGTTTTTTTTTGGATTCCCTCCTAATAAGCGGGCGAAGCCGCGCGCGCCCTCTAGTAATATATAATATAGTTAATAATAAATTACAAATTTATATTAAAAGTAAATTCTAAACTGGGATTTTAAAACTTCAACCAATATTTTTTACAAATTAAGTGTTATTTTATTTAAATTAAGAGGGTGGAATATATAGTAGAACGCCTAATGGCAAAAACCCCACACCATTTACATTTAAGGACCCATCCCAGTGGCGTAGCTGGGGGGGTGCGAGCGGTGCGGTCGCACCGGGCAACAAATGGAAAGGGGCAACAAAGTCTACGATCAATTCTTCTAATTTTTTTTCAATCAAGAATCAAGGAATGTACAAGAAAAATAAGAGAATGAAAATGAAAAATACAATCTCGCTATCATGTCAATTGAACATGAACTAGTCGATACTATTGATTTTGAAAATGTGATTAATGACTTTGCTAGTCAAAAAGCGCGTAATCTCCGTTTTAAATTTTTGCAATATTTTTTACCAAAATCTAATGTTATAACTTATAACTTAACTTAGCTTCACGCTTTAACCCTAGCGAGGTAGTCAGAGAGAACGGAACGCCAAACGCCGTAGCGAGTCTCAACATACCTCTTTCGCCGTGTCCACTGTTATCAACCTCTTCATACATGCCCTCCGGGGAGTCCTCATGCTTTTTATATGACTTTCCTCCAGTATCTTTGATACTGTGTTTTCGAAGGTCAACCGAGGTCTCCCTCTATCTCTCTTACCACTCACTTGCCCATCATAAATCTTTTTTGCCATTATTTCATCACTCATTCGTTCGACGTGCCCAAACCAGCTGAGCGTGTTCTTCTTCATTCTCACCGTGACATCCTCGCTAATACCTGCCATTCCGTGTATCGCTTCATTACGGATTCAATCGGCTAAGCTGACTCCGCATATCCTACGAAGAGATTCTCCACGGCATTCATCTTTCTTTCATTCTTCTTCTGTAATACCCACGTTTTGCTGTCGTTTAACAGCGTCGGTACCAACACTGCATTGTGTATGGCCAAACGCGCAGGTGTGCTGACGTTTCGCCATCATATCAATGCCGCTAAGGCTCCATTAACCCTGTTACCGGCAGCAATACGCCTTTCCACATCCATCCCGTATTTTCCATCTCTACTGAACAATCTTCCCAAATATACCACTTCATTCACCTATTCTAATATTTTACCATTTACACAGATTTTGCGTCCGTTCTTCATTTCTTTCAAAAATGACCTTGAGATGAATTTCAGAACCTTTGTCTTATTCGCATGGAGGCTTAGACCATTATTTACACACCCTTCTTTCAAAGTGGTGACCAATGCCCGCAACTCGCATTCTGATGATGCAATAAGCACTGCATCATCTGCGTACAGCAGGCAATTCACATTCAGGTCACCTTTCACTTCAGGCCAACTTTCACCCCCATATTACTTTGTTTCACTCCATGGAGACAGCTTTTTTTTTATGGAAAAGGACAAGGCAAACGAGCGTTCGGGTCACCTGATGGTAAGTGATTACCGCCGCCCACGGCCCCGTGCAACACCAGAGGAGCTACAGGTGCGTTGCCGGCCTTTAAGGTGGAGATAGACGCGCTTTTTGAAGGTACTCATGTCATATCGACCTGGAAACACTGCCGCGGGTAGGCCATTCCACAGTTCCGTGGTGCGTGGAAGGAAGTTCCTACGAAACCGCACAGTAGTGGATTGCCACGTATCCAGGTGGTGTGGATGATATTTCAGCTTATATCGTACTGTGCGGTTAGAAAATTCGGCGGCAGGTAACAGGTCAAACAGTTCTTCAGAACACTCCCCATGATAAATGCGATAGAGAACGCACAGCGAGGAAACGTCTCTACGCAAAGCCAAAGTATCAAGCCTTTCACAGATTATTGGGTCCCCAATGATTCGAATGGCTCTACGTTGTATGCGATCGAATGGTTCAAGCTGATACTGAGGTGAACCAGCCCAGAGATGAGAACAGTACTCCATATGAGGCCGAACCTGCCTGCCTGCCGGCCAAACGGTGTTTTGGCGTGAAGTACCGTCTCGCTCTGTTGATGACCCCCAGTCTCTTCGAGGCCAACTTGGCCTTGCTTTCCAAATGATCGCGATACTGGCAGTCACTCGAAACATTGAGGCCCAATATACTGATACTGGGCGCGGCTGTAAGGGGAATGTTCTGAAAGACTGGTGAGACGATAAATGGGATTATTTTGTGGTTAACGCGCAAATTTTACGTTTATTTCGGCACTGTTCGGCGTTTTCCCGAGAAAGACTTGCTCGGCCGGAGTAAACAGCGTTCACCGTGCTATCATCTGCATAGCAATGAATGCTAGAATCCTCTAACATGTCATTGATATGCAGAAGAAACAGCGTAGGGGACAGCACGCAGCCTTGGGGAACGCCAGCGTTCACGGGTATATGATCAGAGCAAAAACCGTCGACAGCGACCTTGATGCTGCGCCCAGTGAGAAAGCTGGCGATCCACTTGCATAAATTCTCGGGAAGCCCATAGGATGGAAGTTTAGCCAGGAGCGCCTCATGCCACACTCGATCAAAGGCCTTCGCCATGTCCAAACTAACTGCCAGGCCCTCTCCCTTGCTTTCAATAGCCGCAGCCCAGCGATGGGTAAGGTAAACCAGAAGATCACCGGTTGAGCGACCATGGCGGAAGCCATATTGTCGGTCATTAATCAATCGGTGATCCTCTAGATAAACCAAGAGCTGGCTATTGATAATGCTCTCCATGACTTTTGAGAGCAGGGAGGTGATAGCAATAGGCCTGTAGTTAGATGGATCGGAACCATCGCCTTTCTTTGGGATCGGGTGGATAAGAGCGCTCTTCCATGAGTCTGGGACAACGCCGACTGAGTAAGAGTGCCGAAACAAACGCGTTAGCACCGGTGTCAGCTCAGGAGCACAGAAACGGAGCACTAAGGGAGAGATGCCATCTGGCCCGCTCGACTTGTGGATGTCCAAAGAGGACAGAGCTCGCCTAACAGCTGTTTGGTTAAACTTAACCTCAGGCTATCCAAATACAAATTGAACAACCAAGCTGACATTTTTTTTTCGTAAGGAAATCCTGTTACGGATACCGGCCCGAGTGGGGACTCGAGCGGGTTATGTGGGACTTGCGGACTGGCAGATGTAGGCCGTCCGAATACCCACTAAAATCTCACGGTGCTCCTCCTCGACCGCCACTGGCCGCGAGACGAGGGGACAATAGTCTTCCGCGAAGCGCGGCGGCGGGAGCCTGCAAGGCACGTCGCGGAGTCAAGGGTGTGTGGTCACCCTCGACGGCCTGCTCGGAGTAGCGCGCGGGAGGAACCTGCGCGCAACTACTGGGGCCAGGTTAGTAGGCGGCCAGCTTCCCCAAGCTGACCGCCCTCTGGCTCATTAGGGCGGAAGGCGGCGATCGTGTGCTGCCCTCCGGAACCAAGCTGACATGGCACAACCTTGTTTAACACCCGATCGGATGTCAAACCAGGGCGACACGCCAGCTCCTACTCGCACGCAGGCTGAGTGATCTCTGTAAAGAGACTTTACGGCCTGCAGCAAGGGTCCCGCTCACATTGTACCGGGGTAGTATCTTCCATAATTTCGCTCTTACAACTCTGTCAAACGCCTTTTCCAAGTCTACAAAAGCACAGAAAACTTTTTGGTTAACGGCTATAAATTTTTCCGTGATCATGCGGAGGGAAAAGATCTGATCGATACACCCTCTTCCAGGTCTAAAGCCTCCTTGGGCCTCCTACAACGGCCTTTCAGATCTCTCTTGCATTCTTCTCGCTAATATTTTAGCATAAACTTTACTACTTGAGGCCGGTCGTGGCACAGCGGCACGAGGTGTGACTGCAAAACCGACTGGTTGTGGGTTCGATCCCCACTCGAGGAGATGAAATATTTACTTAAATTTATATTTCCATTTCTTCGCTCTGGTGTCGAGTTTAAGCGCGGCGTTGAGTTCTGCCACTCAACACGCAATGCCTCCAGAATTCGGCAGAAAGTGGGTAACGGAGTGTCTTAACACTAGGTTCCCTCTGCCTACCCTGCTGTGTGCGGGATACAGCGTGAAGCTAATTTAATTTTATTTTTTTTTAAACTTTACTACCCAAGCTAATCAAACCGATAGCCCTATGGTTTGCGCAGTCTTTCATCGTGCCTTTATAAAAAACGCATCTCGCCAATCATCTAGGATCTCCCCTGATTTCCAGCATAAATTGCACAAAAACCAGAACAAGTCCAAAATGCGTGGCCCACCATATTCGATCATCTCGGCAATAACTCCATCTGCTCTCGCTGCCTTACCACATTTCAGACTTCGTATTGCATTCTCAACTTCTTTTATACTGATTTCGCCATCAGCTACATCAACATTTAACATTTCGCTGTTACTTGAGACTGAGGCCTCCATCACATTCATACATCTCCTTGTAAAATTCCGCCCATCGCTGCAAAATGTGTGGTTCTTTCGTGAAAATTTCATCGTCCTTCGAAAGCAACCTCGCAAGCAACCTCGAGAAACACTAAGTTCTCGTCAGAAAAGCTACGTGTTTTCTCTGAAGTTGTTCGTTAACCTTTCGTCTCTTTTATTCTCTGCCTTTTCACGCTTCATCTTCATGAGTACTTTCGTTTGGTGATTTTGTAGCTTATACTGTTTCTTTTTAATTTCTCTCATACTTTTATCCTTAGCTGAGGCTTTATAATCCTGCCATGCTTTCTTTTTTCTTTTTATAGCAGTTTCCACTTCATCATCCCACCATTCGTCGCGGTTTTTGGTAAAGCCTTCCTTCTTTCCCTTTACCACATACTTCTATTGCTGCTTCTTACATGCAATCGCTAAGG
Source organism: Heliconius himera (assembly GCA_021202915.1). NCBI lineage: Eukaryota > Metazoa > Arthropoda > Insecta > Lepidoptera > Nymphalidae > Heliconius > Heliconius himera. The sequence continues at coordinate 37,614 of JAJHJA010000988.1, forward strand.
TTCTACCAGCATACTCCAATACTTTCATTTCCAGATTCGCTGCTGTCTAGCTTCTTGGAAACTCTTTCTTGATATTCCTCTCTAATCGGTGGATCTTGAAGCTTCTAGTTTCTTATGCGATAATTCGACTCCAAGTTTGGACACCTTGTGTAGTTGCGCCAACCTGCAAACAGACCCCTTATTCTAGCAACGACTAGATAATGGTCTGTTCCCAGCTCAGAACCACTAAACACTCGCGTGTCTATAACTTGGCTTCGAATACGCTGATCCACTAGGAATAAATCAATCATACTTTTCCCTTCCGCTCGCTCCCATGTATACATGTGAATTTATTTGTGTTCAAACGTCGTGTTTGCCACAAACAAATTCCTTTTCTTGCAAATTTCCAATATAAGCTTTCCAGTCTCATTTATTTTCTTGTCACCATACTGACCACTCCCACCCCCTCCCTCGTAACCGCTTCGCGCAGTTCCAATTCAAATCGCCACATATTATTATTTTTTCATTCCCTCTAACGCTACCTAGAACATCCCTGACACTCTCCCAAAACTCCTCGAGTTCGCTTAATAGAGCTGTGGATACTGGCGCATACGCCACTAACAAGAATACTCTTGTTAACCCCAGCTTGAAGCGAACCCAAAGCAGTTTCGGGTTGATCGCCTTGTATTCAACTGCTGCACTAACCAATCGAGAGGATAATAACACCTACACCTTGACAGCCCCGCTCGCTCTCTGGTACGCCGGCCCAGAAAGCGACCCGACTGCCCGGCAAATCGGTCGTGTCATTGCCCTTTCGCTTGGTCTCTGTCACACAAACGACAACCAAATCTCTATCATCCATCGCATCTAATAATTCATTCATCTTTTCTTCCATCCCTCCTCTTACATTTCACGTAGCTATTTGTAGCTCCGTCCTCCACCTCGTGGCGTGTTGGGTGGCGGTCTCCAACGCCGCATTCGTCGCCACTTGACACACCATTGTACCCCCATTATAACTTATATATAGTTATTATAGTTTTGAAGCAATAAAAAATTATATATCTACTCTACTGTGGTTTGAAATCTGAAATTATTTTGACCATTTTAAAGGGCAACAAGTCCTAAGCCGCACCAGGCAGCAAATACCCTAGCTACGCCACTGACCCATCCATAATGTGATGTCATGAAATTTAGGACACTCATAATGGATGTGGAAGTATCCTGCCACACAATGTCACATTTCGTCAACGTCATTTGACGTAATTTATAGGTGACGCCTAAATAAAACAAATCATTAAGGACCATCGAGTCGTACAGATTTGATTCCCACTGGGGGGAGTTATTACATATACACATTGATTGACTCTGGTAAGAAGAAAAAGCATAGCCTCGGGTTCCGCCACTCAATACGCAATGTCACGAAAATTCGACGTAAAGTGGGGAACAGTGTTGGAATACAGAAAAAACTAATTAATTACCTGCCAAATTGCAAAGGAAAATGTTGTCTCGTCTTAGCCATTATCTGGTCGCCGGACGGCATCTCTGCGTGGAAGTATGGAGCTCCGGGTAACGCTATTTGCGCTATTTCCGAATACGGCGGGAGGACCTCCAACTCTATACTATTAATACCGGCTTCGTCCTGTAATTGTATATAGTTAAATTTATTTTCTAATTACATTCTAATAATTGAGGAAAGTCGTAGCGCATGGGCACAAAGTGTGACTGTAAAATCAACTGGTTGTGGGTTCGATCCCCACTCGAGGAAATTAAATATTTATTTACATTAAAATTTTCATTTCTTCTGGTGTCGAGGCAAAGTGCGGCGTTGAGTTCCGCCACTCAACACACAATGCCTCCAGAACTCGGCGGAAAGTGGGGAACGGAGTGTCTTAACACTAGGTTCCCTTTGCCTACCTTGCTAAGTGCGGGATACAGCGTGAAGCTGATTTTTTTTTTATTTTACATACTAATAATATCATTAGTGTGACTTCATTTCTAATTTTTAAGGTTGTTTTACGAAAAAAAAACAATAACCTGAAATATTTCCAATATCTGTTCGTTGCAAGCAGCCGGCACTGGCACACACTGTATCTGCATGTGTGATGTTCGGTAGTTCCTTTCGAAAAACACCGCCATTTTCCCCATTGAAGAGTAGAATTTTTTTATAACTTCCTTGAATCTTTTTATTTCCTTTACCACGTCGTCGGGTGCCTGAAAAAAAATATAATACACAACTCTCCCTTATTCTTTGCTTACAAAAATGTCATTCAATCTATCCTTATTCCAAAATAGAGACAGAGAACTTAGTGACACGACTCCATTTATTATCACTCAACCATGAAATAAATGTTAGATAGATAAATTCCTTAGAGCAGAGAAATAATATTTTTTTACCCTAAAAGAGAAACAAATGCACAATTCATTTATGGTCAAATGCTTTGCTGTATTGCGCTAATATGATGCGCTTCACGCTGTATCCCTCAGGATAGACAAAAGGCACCTATAATTAAGACACTCCACTCGAACACTCCATCCAATTTCGAGACACTGCGTGGTGAGTGGAGGAATTTAACACCTCACTTTGCTTTGCAACGAAGGAGAAGATAAGAAAATATTAAATAATGAATTTCCCTGAATGGAAGTCGAACCCACAACCTTCACATTTACAACCACGATCTTATGTTACTAAACCAGGAAGGCCTTCCCTGTTACATAAAATAGCAGTATTAATATTACCTTTGTAAAAGACTGATGATGGGCTATAGGCAATATTAAAACATGATATTTCGTTAAGGGGCCCTTTGGCAATGCTATGTAGGTATGGGTTCCCACCGATATTACTAAATGCTTCTCAACTGTAGGTGATGATAGGCAGAACCAACACGTATCTGAAATAATTTAAAAAATATTTATCAACTAATATATATTATGAAAATTTATAATGTGTACAAGGAAATATTTCAAATCATTGAAATTTTACTTATTTATAAAACAAAGTTCCTAAGTGTGGAATAACACTTAAAAAAAGTTAAAAAAATATATATTGAAATTTTTGTTTATGTGAAGTTTAAAAGTGCTGACAAGTTTAAAAATAGTATCTGAATAATTAAATTAAAACTGGTCTTGGAATATTTCTCAATGACAAAAAAAAAATTACGATAAACACACACACACTTAAGACACTGTTTTCCACTTTCCACCCAATTTTCTAGAGATTACGTGTTGAATGGAGAAACTCAACACCGCGCTGTATTTTATTACCAGAGCCAAGAATTAAGAATAGTATTGCTCCAGAGTGAAAGCTGATGAAGAATAACATCAATCACAATATCCATCGAATATTAAATATTAAATGTAATATCTAACTATACATATTGTAATTTTGATAAATATACTTGCCTGGGTCAAATTCTTTTCTTTTCCTTTCGGCGTGATCCCCTTTCCTCTTCCTTTTGCCATGATCGTCCTCCGCTGCATCCATATTGAAAAAGAATTGACCATTACCAGAGACCTAAGCGAACATATAATATATTAAATAACTGATAAATATTATAAGGTACATTATGTTTTTTGGAAAATAGGTTACGGTTATAGGTTAAATAACATTTTTTTAGCCTCATAACTGTTGCTGTTTCTTTTATTTATAAGTTAAATATATAGTTATACACAATGGAAGCGTCTGCACGCCTTTTACGGGAGCACTTATACCTTTTGTAGGGTAAAATATTTCAAATCTATACCTTAAGAAATTAATCAAAATAACTCAACTTACGCTTAAGCTTACGACGACGAGATATATGATTTTTTTTTTATTTTACGATGTTCATCCATACTGTACTGTACCAATAACGTCACCTACCAGCACCTACTACTACAAAGATACAACTAAACGTTGCCGATCTGCCGCTTTTCATTCTCAAAAAATATACTAAAACGAGAAAGGGATATCTCTCGATCTACTTTACGCAATTCAACATCGCCTTTACCTACCTTTACCTACGACTAGATTTCATAAATGAGGTGTGTGCGGCGTTATCGCTTTAATAGTCTTATGTCTGTGTGCGTCATTCTTGATAGAGTTTTATTTTACAACGATAATTTCATTAATTGTTTTGCTTGAAAAAAATCACTTTTTCATTTTTGGAAAAATCTATTTTGTTTAATTGTATTAGGTTTATATAGAATAATTAAAAATGGCATTTCATTTAAAGTGGTAATGACAAAAACACTCTGTATATATAAAAACAATAAATGGAAACTTGCTATAAGAATACCTTTACAACTTTTCCAGGTTGGTGTTGTTTTAATAAATTAGGGTCATAAGGGCATTCCGTTTCATCTGTGGTTCCTTGTAACAAATCAATCATTCTCATTTTAGTTATTGGCTGTAATGAGCATGCATATATCCATTTTTCTTTTGTTTTGTTCCCAACTGGAGCAAGCGCTATAAACCTGGTTGCGCCTTCTTTGTAGTCTTGATGTACACTTTGGTTTCTGAAAATTATTGTAACAAAATTTTAAATTGTAACACAGTGTGACTGTAAAATCGACTGGTTGTGGGTTCAATCCCCACTCGAGGAAATGAAATATTTATTTATATTTACATTCCTTTGCTCTGGTGTCAAGGCAAAGCGAGTATGCCACTCAATACCCAATGCCTGCAGAACTCGGCGGAAAGTGGAGAACGAAGTGTCTTAACACAAGGTTCTCTCTGCCTACTCTGCTGTGTGGGATACAGCGTAAAGGTAAAAATACTATTATTTTAATAAGTATTGAGTAAATTTTTATTTTTCTAAATATATTATATAAAATTATAAATACCTATAAGGCTGCCTCTCATAATATTTTTCTTTTGCTGGCACAAAATGATACCTAGGTTTAATGTGTATTGATAACCAAGATATTAAGTCTGATAGACTATCTGGTTCCACATCTGCCTGAAAGAATATAATATAAATTATTTATATTTTCAACATCCGTGTATGATGTAGTGGCTGTTGTGTGAATATGTATGACTATAAACCTGATAGTAGTAGGTTTCATTCTGACTCAGAGTAATTAATTATTTTCATTTCTTTGGTCTGGTAGTAAGACAGTGCGGCGTGGACCCCTCTCAACACACAATATCTTAAAAAATTGGACAGATAGTAGATAAATAGAGTGTATTAACAATAGTTTGTTCCCTCTACCAATCCTGCTATCAAAAAAAGGTGAAGTTTATACTAGGTTGAAAGACTGTATTTTTGTGATGCACTGTGATTTATGTGTGAAAAATAAGAACTATAATTTAAGACATTATAATTTACAAGAAAATGTCACAGTAAGTAAAACCATACTATAAATTACACTTTAATTATTATAATTTTTATAGTTTATCATCTAGTCATATGTTTAGTGCTAAAAATTAAACAATACATGTAAATTTGCTATGTTTCATATTAACAAACCTTTTGATTATTGTCTTGCTGTATACCAACAGGCCACACGGTAGTAATTAAGATATCAACACCTCTATATTCACTTTGTCCTCTAAAACATGCGTCTCTCACAGCACTACAATGACTAGGTTCAAATGTACACATTGGTATATCTTTCCCCAGCTCACGTCTCGACAGGCCAGTTAAATAAGCAATCTTAACATCAGCACTAGTTGTAAAAATACCTTTTGTACCTGTTAATATGTTAAGCATGTGTAAATTATATGGCAGAGTAATAAATTTGAGGTTGTCAAGATGAAGTGGCAATATATGACTGTAAATGTGGCTATTGGGGGTTTGATTGTTACTCAGTTATATAAATTAAATGAATTTCAATGCATTAATAAGAAGACAAAGTGTATTGTTGACTTACATCATACTCAAAAGTCTTGAAAATTGGATGACAACGAATAATGAAGTGTCTTAATACAATTAGGTTTTAAAATATAAAAATTAAATAGTAAATATTACCCATATAAATAATATTAGGAGCTATCTCAGCACCTTCTTCACAGTAATATGGAACATGGTCACTATTAGATGGACCAAATATGTAAGTTGTGACTGGAACTGTAAACAAGGTGTAATTTTTATATTATATACACTAACAAAAATATTTTGATTAAAAATAAACATAATATAAAAATATTAAACAATTTTCATATTTAATTATAACTATTATCAATATCATTGTCTAATAACATATAAAATAAATTTAATGAAAATTTCAGTTTACCTTTTTTTGCGCCTGAACGATATGGGTCTAATTGAGCATTGTTTGACCCAAAGAAGTTCCCCGCGCAGAGCAATACATCAAAAGGCCCAGATTTTTTTGTAATGCTCTCTACACGAGAAAATAGTGCGTTAAAATTTCCTTTTACATCACCACAAACGAGCCTACAAAAATATTATATACAGTGACATAAAACTAGAATAGATTAAACAATTTAGATAGGTTATTGCTACTTACGTTTTTTGTTTTTCCGTCATTATCAATTTGTTTCTATTAAATATAAAAATAGCAAAAATACACCTGCTGTATACAACCTCACAATTTAAACAATTAAATGGTTATATCGACGTTATGTGTCAGGTATGATAGGTATTTCCATTACGATAGTTTTACTTGTTCTTCTTTGTATTTAATACTTTTAATTAAGCACGCACTGTAAGCTTGTAAACTTGTGAAGAGTTAAAAATATACTTCACAAACGTCAAACATACACCAAAGACTTGGGGCTTGAAGTTTGAAACTTTGAAGAATCTATAATCTTCAAAATATGTCAAATAATAGTGCTGGGCGTTACTGTTATATTTTTATAATGCACTAGCGACCCGCTCGCGGCTTCGCCCGCTTTAACTACTGGATTATTCATATAATGTACCTATGTTTGCAAAGCACTTAAGATTACTAATGTGAAAATTATTGAAACCTTAATGCAACCCGCATTTTCGTAGCTCCAATAAGAATGTTCCAATTGTTTAAAAAAATACACACCTGAACAAATGACACAAACAACAGAAAACTTAAACGAAAGAAATTATAAACAACAGACTACCTACTATTCTCTTACCCAAAAATACTTAAACGAAAGATGTAACCAACAATGCCGCGACGAAATACATTATAATTATTGGATAACTCCAAAATACGTGCAATCGCTTCTAAATTTACTTTGCTATAGACCCAGGCACAGAATTGAAGCATTCTCTCGTCCATCTCCGTAGTAGCTCCGAACGACATCTGGGCGTTGGTTCCATGGCCGTGGTCTCAAGTGATAACCTGCTCTAGAGCAGACACAGAGAGAGGCGTGCGGGACGGGATTGGAAAGATTATCAAACGCCATCTAGGCGGTCAACTCAGTCAGGTGAGACCCTCGGTTTCCTGAGGGAGGCCCAGCTTAAACGACCAAGGATCAATGCAAGGCTCATGAGTCGCATTTAGAGGAGGATAGAAAGTCCCTCGGAAGTCATCTGACGTCTGACCTCGGGGGGCCGGATATGCCACGGAGTGCTGCTCCTTAGGTGCAGGTGACCCGATACATTGGCGCAGCGGAATGCGTTGGACGCGAGACGACCAATGTGTACCTCCAGGCTTTCTATTTTTAGGTTGCGGTGATGCGTGGTGTTTCTCACGTAGTATGGCGCCTGCGTCACTCGACGGAGGATGAGGTTCACCACTGGACCACCTGCAGGATTTCTCTTTGAGTGATACTCGCTAGGGCGATTTGATGTCATCAGTGTATAGTGCGTAGAGAGCAGGTGACAAAATGCTGCCCTGGGGAAGAACGGCAACGATCGAGTCGCTGCTATACCTCGAACTCTTAACTCTCAAGGAAAAATGTCCTGTCACTGAGGCAGGGAGGCAAAGACATGCGCGACGTGCTGGGGGGTGCCGGCTCTGAGCACTTAATGAAGTAGGTCCGGGTGCCAGACGTGGTCGAATACGCGTACTACGTCGAAGAAGACTATTGCTCTCTCCTTTCGGTTGATCGCTGTTACGGCGTAGTGTAACCAGAGTAGTATACCCGCTCGCCAAACTGCTCGCTTCATGGGTGGATGTGCGCCTGGAGAAGTGAGAGGAATAACTTCTCGGACAGCTTGGAGACCGCGCAAAGGAGGGTTATAGATCGGTACCCCTCAGGCTGCTATGGGCTCTTCCCAGCCTTGGGCAACATGATGAGCAGGCCCTCCTTCCATGCCCGGGGGAAGCTAGGCGGGTGCGGCGGATCCATTTTTATAAGCAAAATATCGAGGGCGCGGGAGGAAGCGTGGAGGTCGGCGAGCCGCTACACAGCAAGAATTTTTTAGTATCGTAATTTCAAATCTGTGCTACTAATCAACATTTTGATCTACATTAAATGGCCAAGATAACTAATATACTTATTTATACACTGAGAGTAAGGGATAACATGAGTCGATATAGCTTTTCTCTAAAACTATTTGTAATTTCGAAATATGATTAATGAAGGTAATCTCCACTAACAATTCAATTTTGTTTACTTTATTGTATAAAATATTATATAATAGTGCTTCAAAAATATATATTTTTATCAACAATCATATAACCCATACGTTTCGAACGTCATTCTTTAGCCAGGGTCATACCAGCGCGATTTCTATATAACATTCGCTGGCAAGCTAATGCCTTGAGTTCATTCAAATGACGATAACTTTTTTTTTAATGAACCGATTTTGATGAACCAAACTTTAGAACCTAAATTGAGTTAAAACAAAGCAATTGGTGAAATTTTCAAGTAAATCGGTTCAGTAGTTTCAGAGAAAAATGCGGACAACAATATGTCGACAGACAGACAGACAGACAGACAGACAGACAGACAGACAGACAGACAGACAGACAAGAAATTCAAAAAAAATCTTTTTGCTTTCTATTAGTCTTTTTAAGTGTCCCTCTATCCATTTCAGTCAAAATTACTAAATGTACAGACAAAATATTTTTACTGTCTTATTATATATAGAGATTATTCATTATATTATATTTTTTTAACTGTTATTTTAAACTGTTGTAATATATATTATATTATTTTCAACGTAAATACAATACAATGACAAAATGTACGAAGTTCAGACTAATATTTTTGTTATTAGTTATTTTAATGTAAGTAATATTTGGCCTTTTTGCCATTGAGTTAAAGCTCATATTTGTGCGAGGTTATACGATGTGAAGTTCGCCATCATTATTTTATTTGACCTTGGCTGGACTCGATGTAGGCCGAACAACTACTAAATATTCCCGATCATTCCCGAACCGAGGCGCCACACGCCATTTTATAGCAGATAATGAATATTTTGACTGTTATTTATAACAGTCAGTGTTGAAAATAAATAATGATTAGAACATTAAAAAAATATAATGAATTATATTATCTGTTATATGTTATAACGCCTAAGTTTATCAAATAACATTCAACTGAAGATTCAATAATGTAGCCATGTATTAGGACAAAACGTAAAAAATAAATAAAGATAAAAATAACAAATATTATTTTATTACAAAAATATTAATAGTGTTCCAATAAACATATGCATATGCATAAACACAATTAACTTTATTTATATAATGAGTCATGTAATTTACAAGGCGGTTGTTTGTAGGAAATATGAAACAAAAGTCATAGCGATACCAATAAAAGCGTAATAGATATTCAAGATAATTCTTTTTTTTTCATAAACTAGAACATTTACAGAACATTATTTTTATTTTCTTATAAACGTTATCGGAACATAAGGCATATCTATTGATCCTAAATACAGACTTAATAAAAATTACTAATATTTTTGTTTTTTATGATAACAATTTGTACTATGCAACTGGTATATATCATTTTCAAATTTGTTGTTATATCTAAAGACGGAAACATTCTAAAATGTAACTTAGTGTAAAAATGTTTCTATTGTCCCGGTATATCATTCATTCGTTCATTAATTTTTTTACGATATTTATTTTGGATTGGCAAGACTACTTTCTTAAGTTCACACTTGGCATTATTTCTCTCTGTCACTATTTCACTAATAATTATTGACAAATGACAGTTATTTTGTTTACTGTATTAGCGTGTTGATTTTCCGCGTTTTTATTTTTCAGTGTAGATGTGTTGATACAATATCTTATACTGCAGTCATGGCTTCATCTAGCAAATTACCGGGAACTGGATTGGAAGATGTTGGAGTACCAGGGCAAACTTTTCTTCGTGATGCCCTTACAAGCTGTACTGATCCACTTAAAGCTATTGAAGAATTTCAACTAGAAAATGGCATATTACTGCCCTCGCTTAGGCCTATGCTTCCATTGCTCGATCTTCATGGAGTACGTAGACTCGATTTTCATACATCAGTTTTGGAGGAATTACGGGATAAGTTGATAACGCATATTAATGACTTACGTAAAAAAGACAAAAAAGAACATGAAAAGAAACTCAAAGAGTTGTTAAATAAAAGCTTTTCTGTTGTTAAAGTAAAGGCCCTAAGACCAGTTATTATGAGCATATTAAAAAATACTCCACACATTGATGACAAATATTTAAGAGTATTGGTACGAGATAGGGATCTTTATAATGATACAGATACAGAGGTAAAAAGACAAATTTGGCAAGACAATCAATCCCTATTTGGAGATGAAGTGTCACCATTATTAAGTCAATACATTAGAGAAAAGGAAAATATATTATTTGACCATGAAAATCTTTCAAATTTATTTTTCTTTCCATCTCCAAAAGTTAGACGACAAGGTGCTGTTGTGCAAAAGCTAGCACATATGATAGGAACCAGTATCAAACTCTATGACATGGTATTGCAGTTTCTGCGTACATTGTTCCTTAGAACAAGAAATGTTCATTATTGTACTTTGAGAGCAGAACTTTTAATGGCACTTCATGATTCAGAAGTTCAGGACATTATATCTGTAGATCCATGTCACAAGTTTACATGGTGTTTAGATGCTTGTATAAGAGAACGAAATGTTGATATTAAAAGATCTAGAGAACTGCAAGGATTTTTAGATAGTATAAAAAAAGGAACTGAACAGGTTCTTGGAGACTTATCCATGACTTTATGTGATCCATATGCAGTTAACTTTTTAGCAACATCTGCTATCAAAATACTCCAGCATTTGATAAATACAGAAGGGCTTCCAAGAGACAATACTATTTTAATTTTACTATTAAGAATGTTAGCTCTAGGATTAAGTGCATGGGAAATAATTGATTCACAGGAATTCAAAGAGCCCAAGCTTGATAGTCAAGTTGTGACTAAATATCTTCCAGCTTTGATGTCTCTTATGGTAGATGATCAAGTTAGAGCACTGCATAATAAACTACCTCCTGATGAAAGAGAGTCTGCCATTACAACAATTGAGCACTCTGGTCCTCCGCCTGATGCTTGTGAAGCTTATATGAGAGAGAGTGCAGTGTGCGGTGTTATAGCAATGTATTACACATTACATGCGGCCAAATTGAGGGATAGACTAGCTATTCTAAGAATTCTAAGCATATTAGGTAGTTGTAAAGATGGCAGAGCATATGAAGATCCATTTCTACATGCATTAGTAGCCTTGTTGATACAGCTTCCTGATGAATTCCAAGGTGAAGATTTCAGTACTGTACTGTTTGATGAATTTTTCTTTGCTGGCCTGTCAAAGGACAATGTTACAAGACATTTACTGAAATTACTATGGTACATTCATCCAAAGCTACCAGAAACAAGAATTCAAACTTTAATGAAGGCTTTACAGCCAGGAACACAACACAATGAATCTGTTCATAAACTGTATGAAACAATGTTACAGAAAATGAATACACAAGCAGAACCAGCGCCTAGTACTAGTGAAATGGAATATTTAGATTCTCCTCTAATGAGCGTTCCAACACCAGCACCTTATCATATGTAATATAATAAGTATAAAACTATATTAAGTTATTAACATGTCTATTAAATAAATTTAAATATATTATATATGAATAAAGATAATAAGTCAAAAAATATTCATTTACTTATTTATATCTATACTTACAATAAATCTGTAGAAAAGTCGTTTCTGTACATTGAAAATATTTTAAAAAAAAATTGCCAGGGTGTTAAAGGATAACTAACAGAGTCCATTTCCAACACTTATGGAATTTTTATCTGTTTGTCTGTTTATGTGCGCACGTATAACGTAAAAAGTACACATTAAATTTAAGCAACTTTTATACATAAAAATTACAAGTAAATCAGAGTAACTTTTAGTTTTTATTTCATTGTAATCGCTTCACTCTATCAAAAGATATAAGTTTTAAGTTTTCAAGAAGTTGATATTTGAGTTAAACACTAATTACGACGGGAGGAATATTAATCATTGTAATACTTTGGCACAACATCATTTTCGGTTAATATAATTTTATGTTAAGTGAAATTTAACATAAAAACTGCATTTTTAAACAGTCCTTAATTTTAAATCTTAAATAGACCGCGCTGTGCATAAGAGACTTTATATTTTTATAGTTTGGAAAGGTTACCGCTACACTCTATCAAAAAATAATGTACTTAAAGTTTTAAAGATATTTATATTTGAAAAAAAAAATTGAAACATACGCAATGATATCTATTGACTCGTGTAAGTGTAATCTATACTTACAATAAATTTAACAAAAACATAGTAGTATTTTTCTAACAATGTTCGAATGGTTATAGTTCAATTGTAAATCCAATAGATGGCGCTGTGCATAAAACGTCGTTTTCTTAATGGCGCTGGCAAGATTCTGGGCAAAAGAATGACTTTAGAAATGTCTTATTTTTCCCCCATAATAAGTGTAAGCGGGGCATTCCCCCGCGATCGCCAACACTTCACGAGCGTCCATCAAAGCTCGTAATTTTTTCTTCAGGGGCGAGCTACACTCGCCCCTCCCAGCCCGGTGACGCTGTCAAGACCAAAAGAAGAAAAAATGTCTTTTTTATTTGACTGTTGATAAATTTACGTATTTTAAAGTACAATTGTTCATAGTACTAACTACAAAGTAAACTACATTGAATTGTTGGTGAAGATTACCTTCGTAACAGTCTAGCTTAATTTGTAATTATTTAACACAGTGATAAAAAATGACTTAATATTCAAAGAAATATTTTGAATAGATTCTGCAGTCAGTTCGATCATTTATGTTATTCATACTTTTTTAAGAAACGTATAAAAAAATAACTTTTGGGAGCAACCTCTAAAAATTGTCTCAAGAAAAAAATGCTCTGACACTGTTTATAAAAATATCCCGCAGTATTATTTCATAACTTACAAGCGACACGTACCGATATTGCGCTATTGCACCTATATGTTGCATGTATGTATGTGCCAAGGGTAGTTTAGGGCACATACCTCAAAATTCTTATAAGATAACTTTGTTGTTTGTCCGTCTGTCCGTCTGTCAAGACTATTTTGTACAAGATCGGTTAAAGGCTAGATACTTCAATGTTCAAGTCTATATTTCCTTAGAGCACAAAAAAATCTATCTTCTAAATCATCGCAATCAAATTACGATGAAATATGAGAGTCTATGCTTTGTTTTTTGTCGCATTTTGTATCATAACTATAAGGTACTTCCCGTTGATATACAATTACGAAATTTGTTAAGAAGTTAAAATTTACGGCACGTATAAAGGAAAATTTCAAAATTATTTTTCAAAAATTGAATACTTATTGTATTTGTGTCACAGAAAAGAACCTTAATCGATTATTACCTTAATCGGTTCTTAATTTGATCCAAATGACAACTTAATTAGTTATTCTTTTGATGTATCTCCATTCATGAAACTGGTACGAAACTCTCGCGGCATGAGTACGACTTGAACTTGACCGAAAATGTTGATTATTTTATAGGTTTTATAAAAATGCCTAAAAACGTGCTTTCTATGTATATTCTGTATACCAATTATATATTTAACTAATAATATATGTTACTAATTTAAAAACTGTACAGGAGCTAAGATAAGTTATTTTACAAAGAATATCGTGAATACATAAGTATTTGTATAGATATTATAAACAGCCTTAATTATTAATTAATTGATTTGGATAACCAAATCAAATGAATAGGGTTAGTACTTCCGAATAACTTAGAATTATGAAATTTGGCAGCTAGCATCTACAGGTAGTACTAGTTTATGAAAAAACCTGAAAACTATATATTTGTGGTTAAATCCTGCAAAATAATCATCTTAAAAGGGGGCAAAATTTGGTATTAAAGACGGTAGTTCAAGTGAGGTATCATATAAAAGGGCTCTGGCTAAGCTAAGCTTGATTTTCAGGAAAAGCTTGAGACCTCCAATTTTTTGTGGAAACCTCAGTGGGCGAGCCCGACTCGCGCTTGAATTTTTTTAACAATCGGTAACAGTCAAGGCGGTTATGGCCAATTTTATTATTTATTGTAGATTATTAAATTACAAATTAAATCAGCTTCACGCTGTATCCCGCATACAGCAGGGTAGGTAGAGGGAACCTAGTGTAAGGACACTGTTGACCACTTTCTGCCGAATTTTTCGAGACATTGTGTGTTGAATGGCGGAACTCAACGCCGGGCATTTGCCTTGTACCCAGAGCGAAGAAATGAAAATATTAAGAAATAACAATTCATTCCCTCGAGTGGGAATCGAACCCACAATCGTCGCGTTACAGTCACACTCCTGTGCCTCTGTGCCACGACAATCAATTTGAATTGGAGGGGATTATTAAATTTCTTTCTATTACAGTTATTGTCTACAAACTAAAATGCTTTAAAGTAAATGTTTAAATTTAATTTTAACACAAAATTCAAAGATTGAATAAAAAAAAATAAACAGGAATAAGGATAATAAATAAAATTCACTCAATAATCACTGTAAAATTTATTCATTAGTACTGACTTATCATAAAAATTACAAACCAGTAGAAAAAAGAAGTTAAATAGAATAAAAAAAATAATAAAAATTATATTCTATATAAAGTTCTTTGGACGGATAAGAAACTGAGCATGTTTAGGCGAATAAGTCTTAGTATAAGTATTTATTATTTTAGATATAGTTATAATATAATATATATATGTAAATGTGAAGGCGGTTATAATTTTATGCACGATGTTCGCGACGGTCCGGCTTCAAGTCCAGCGAGTGCAAGGACCTTAGAGACCTGGAACGTTCGAATAGCGAGGGGTCTGTGTAAATTGGCTCGCTGCCGTCGTCGAACGCGTTCGCCAGACGACCTGATGATCCAGCCTCTTCACCTATTTCAGTGAAATTTCTGCCTAATCCACTAAAAATAGATGATTTATATATTAGTTAAATTACGAAATTTAATTACTAAAATTAGCTTCACGCTAGTATCCCGCACACAGTAGTGTAGGCAGAGGGAACTGTAGTGTTAAGACAGTTCATTCTCCACTTTCAGCTGAATTGCTTGTTTAGTGGCAGAATTCAACGACGGGCTTTAATTGCCTTGGTGAGAGAGCGAAGAAAATGAAAGTAATTTGCGCCTCCTGGAAAACGACCAGGCGCTCTGACCACTAAGATATACGTTCTCATCAAGCTGCGTCGAAATTCTTATACGCTCGTTACAATTTATTTACGTTGTTAGCACCTCTGTAGGGACATTTTTACTATACTATTTAAATTTTCGCTACTTGCAATTTCCGCTCTGCAACGGACGTATGGCTTGGTGGTCAGAGCGCCTGGTCGGTTTTCAGGAAGCGTGGGTTCGAGTCCCGCTGTGTTAAAAGTTTTATACGTTTCCTAAATAAATAATATTTCATTCCTTCTAGTGGGGATAGTAAATAAAATTCATGATAAAACTCATGATGGGAATCACAACCGTCGCGCTTACACGACAATATTAATTATTAATATTATTATAAGCATTAATTAAAAGGCAATTAATGAATTACTAAATACATTTTATAATCTCCATAAATAAAATAATTATTAAATTCTCAATAGAAATGAAACAAATACCTTAAAGAGAATGGCTTATGTAAATGCGAGGCGGAGAACAGGGAGGGTCTGGCGGGGCGCGGCGCGGGCGCGGCGGCGCGCGGCGCTGACACCTCTATGTTCTTGCGGACCACGCGCCAGTAGCGCCTGCCGATGTATCAAAGCAATTGTTTAAATCAGCTTCACGCTGAATCCCGCACACAGCAGGGTAGGCAGAGGGAACCTAGTGTTAAGACACTCCGTTCCCCACTTTGCCTCGACATCAGAGCGAAGAAATGGAAATATAAATTTAAGTAAATATTTCATCTCCTCGAGTGAGGATCGAACCCATAACCTAGTCGGTTTTACACTTACACTTCATGGCGCTGCGCCACAACTGGCCTCAAGCAATTGTTTAGGAAAACATATATTTGATTTATGAAATTCTTATGCAGTACGGTCAACGAGTTGTGGTTGCTCTGAAGTTAGGCGTTTTTTAATTTTTGCGCATTGTTCACTCGAGATAGTAATAATTAATGTTAAGAATAATACTAAAATCGACTCTGCGCAACCAACTCATTTATTTATTTAGCTTCTTAACATTTTCAAATTCATAATTTAAAAGAAAAAAATACAGAACTATACATGTTTGTTACGATAAACACCGCATGCAAATATTTTTGTGTGAGAAAAAGATTAACAATAATCACAGTAAAATTTGTCCTTACAACTAAAAGTGCATAAAAGTAAATTCAAAATTGTGAACAATGACAGAAAAATTCAAAATATCTTTATTATTTTACTTTATAATCGAGTTTACTTTTAATTTTACGAAATGACTCCCAAAAGATATCAATTTTTGCTGAATATTCATTTTCTAGGCGACATAAACGAGAGACTGGCGAATTAGAGCCTAATATGGTTCTGCGAATTGGGGGTTGGAAAAGTTTTACAGGATTTCTAGGGCATTTATAGGGAACTTTAAATTTAAATAATGACAACAAGTTAGGACAATCATACTGATAGTTAATTAATTTATGCAGGAAAGATAAATCTAGTGTCCTGTCTTTTAATTAATGATTGAATTTTAAAATACTACTCAATCTATCCTTATAAGAAGTTTTGCTTTCTGAAATTTCTCGGAATTTTGCTAAATGCCATAGAAATCTTTTCTGAATTCGCTCGATGCACAACGAGCTAGTAGAATAATGAGGTCTCCAAACAGTGCTACAGTATTCAAGGATGCTGCGAACGTGACTATTATGAAGCATTATTTTAGTTTTAGCTTGTGTAAACATTTTGCAGTTTCTCAAAATAAATTCAAGTAAGCGTGTAGCTTTCATAGTATTTTTATACCAATTTACTAGTTTATCCAAGTCACTTTGGAATAGAGCCACGTCTTCGATAGTTTCCACGACTTTTAGGATTTCTGAATCATCAGAATATGAGGTACATGAATGAGGTGAATTTATTGTTATAACTACTGTCAAAGGTAAAATGCAGTCGGTATTCTATAATTGATAACTGTTATAATGGATTTAATTTGTTAGAATTTCGAAATTGTTTTATAAAAGTAATATACGATTTAATAGTTAGAGTGCTTGGTTGATATCAAGGAAGCGCATATAATTTAAATCCTGTTACGATTCAATTTTTATATATTTACTAAAAACATTTTTGTATATTTGGTGTGGAGTAATTATAAATAATAATATTGTCGTTAAGTATGTTGCACTTGAACATAACTGTATTTGATTTATTTTAGACATGAGTTTAGGTAGTTTCTATTTTCTATCAGTAGCGCACACAAGTGTACTAACTTGTAGAGGTAGAGCGCGGCGCACAGCAGCGCGAGCAGCAGCGCGAGCAGCGCGGCCAGCGCGGCCAGCAGCGCGCGGTAGTGCGGCGCGGTGACGCACGCGCCCGCCGCCGCCGCCACCACGGGCGACGAGTCCGCGCTCTCCTCCAGCAGCTCGTTGCGGTTGTCGAACACCTGGTTTATTGGGATTTATTTTAAACACGGAGGGCAGAGGGAACCTAATGATAGAAAACTTCCTTTCCCACTTTCAACCGATTATGGAGCGGCGAAGCATCGCGCTTTACTTTGGTGCACCAGAGCGAAGATATAAATATATACTCCCCGGAGTAACAATCGAACCCACAATCGTCACGTTTATGTCACACCCTTGTATCCCTGCGCCACAACAGCCTCATAGAATTATTGTTTTCCTTAAAATTAACATTAGGAAATATATTTTTTCTGATATATTTTATTACGGTATAAAATATTACTTTTAAAACCTTTAAATAACTAAGTTTATTTTTATATCTAAAAAATTGAAAGTAACATTTGTCAACTTATTACACCGACTTGTTGTAATTAATTTTAAATTGCTAGTACTTATCTATACCTACTAAATTAACAATTACGACAGATATTTACAAAAAAAAATAACTCGAACTTTTACTTAATTATATAAAACATAGTAAACATTTAGCTTACCTCAATCATTTTCCTGACATGGCTGGGCGTTTCTACTTCGTCCTTCAAATATTTATCAACCTTAGCTTCTTCATACGACACTTTATACACTGACGCTTCACTCTTATTATCTGTTTTGTTTGTTTTTTGATCATCTTCTTTGACTTCTGTATCTTCTATTTCGGTTGAGTTTGCTTCTCTACGTTTGCGGCCAAATGACGGTTCGGAGCGACCTGTGTGACTTGGACAATATGCCTGCAGAATAAATATTATATTTAATTCAATAAGTAAATAAATATTTTTCTTTCTTAAATGTGATATAACACTTTAAAAATATGAAAAATAAATAAGTATATTTAAGTAAATAATTAGGCGTTTATAAACTTTTACAAACAAATCAATTATTGAATTATTAATTTATATATGAATATTTTTAAATGTTTTTTTTTTCTGATGTTAAATAAATTACAGTTTAACTCCTCCGTGTTACCACGTGGCGAAGTTCATATTTATATTTACTAACTAAATGTAAACAAAGCTCTGATCTGGATCCAAATTTTTTACCTTTTAACTACTACGCACAATGCTCGACAACCGTTTTGATAAGAAAATCATTAAGAATATATTTTTTCAGATTCACGCTGTATTCCTCATTGAGCAGGGTAGGCAGTGTCTTGACACTATGTTCCCTTCTAGTGTTAAAACACTCTGCTCCCCACTTTCCGCCAAATTCTGGAGGCATTGGGTATTGAGTGGGAATTGAACGCACTACCTGTCTGTGGCTAACCTCTTTAAGGGCATAATATGATATATATATAATTAAGCCTTGTTATTTATTATTAGAAATATTAATACAAACAAAGCCTGTTTATTTGAGCTGCACAAATAGAGTTTATGTTGAGATAACCTAGAGTTAACCCCAAGTTATTAATGTTTAGCATATTTATATTTTTATTAAGCTCAATTGACGTAAGCAGCTATCGTACAATGATAAAGATGTATTATGGTTCTTGTTTTCTTATTGTATAGGGATATTTGTATAACAAATTAATTTAAAAAAAAAATCTATCTTATGAAGTATTTAAGTACTATTAAATTTAAAAAAAAAACAGATTTACGTCTTTTCCTGTGTAAAGGGTGGGGGAAGCATAATTTTGGGACGCTGAGTTCCCCAATTTTTGTGACACTGTTGCGTCTTGTCTATGAGAGCAGGAAAATTAAAATAATTTAATTATATTATTTCTATCATTTATTGTTTACAGTAAAATTATATATAGGTCACTGCACCACGGTGGCCATAAATTGATTTAAGAAAACACAAGATAAGCTTCTCCGAACAGATTGGACGACGTGTGAAAAGCCCAGCACTAGGTTATATTTATTAAACTCTTATAATACGTAAAAAAAAGTGAAATATAAGCATTTTTCACAATATTAGAATACACTTACCGGTTGGCAGCCATCCCGACATGTCCTAACAGTAGCTTCGAATACTAAGAAATTAGATTCGGGTATTTTGAACGCGTTGAATCTAGCTTCAAGTGAATCACCGCTACGACCTTTGTCCAGTTCAGGGAACACATCTGGATCGACCGGACATCTAAAATTAATTCAAGCATTTATAATCCACAAATATTACATTTATTATAAAATTTGGAGCCTGTCGTGGCGCAGGGGCACAGAGTGTGACTGTAAAATCGACTGGTTGTGGGTTCGATCCCCATTCGAGGAAGTGAAATACTTATTTACATTTATATTTTCATTTCATCGTTCGGGTGTCGAGGTAAAGCGCGGGGTTGAGTTTCGCCGCTCAACACGTAATGCCTCCAGAACTCGGCGGAAAGTGAGAAACGGAGTGTCTTAACACCAGGTTCCCTTTGCCTACCCTGCTGAGAGCGGGATACAGCGTGAATTTTTTTTATTATAAAATAGTATACTAATTCAGGAAAAGATAAATTATATTAATTTTTTAATTATTAATAAGTTCGCTAAAGAAATTTGTTGTATGCACTTGGATGTCCATGGATTCATGACATATCTTCATATACGAATTTTCATATATAACATTTTTAGAATACCTACTAATGCAAAAAATATAAAATTACTAAAATTACTATAGGAAATAATGAAATATTATAATTGGCTATACTCACCCAACCCGATCGATGAGTTGAACCGAACGTCCCGAATAAGGATCTCTGGCGATCACATTAGTTGCAAATATATCTGTGGCATAGTTATATCCATCTTGGGCCTCCAATCTAAATGTGAGAGGATCACCAACAGCGATGGTGGTCGTAGGCCTTCCTTGATATAGGATTAGTAAACGAACCTTCGAATTCAAGGAGCTTTCTTCTGGTAGATACTCTATCGGTATCGGACTTCCGGACCTGTCAACCAAGTCATAGCCAAAACTATTGTTAGATTTAAGATTGTATTGCTTTTCAAATTGATTGGTACTTTGAATGAAATCTGAATACATATATTTATGAAAAATATATTAATAAAAATTTAATCATTTAAAGTATATAGAAATGCACTGAGCTAATTTTAAATTAGCCTTCTAACTGTAGAAAGTGAACTTAGATAGCTTTCAGACCAGTTAAACCAGACTAGACTAGTCTGAGGCTAAGAGATTTCATTCAAAGTTTATCGTTAGTAGCTGTTAGTGAATAACAGCACTCAAAATCATAAAAATATATTATAGTCCCATACACACAAATATGCCTACACGACTAGCTAGCGCAAAACAAAAACAAATTCAACACACGAAAACATTCATAAAAATAAAATTCGAAAACTAAAAAAGTAATAAAAATAAATAGCTAGTAATATACAATAATTCAAAGAAACCTTAAAGCCCGACATATATTCTAGGAAAGCTCATATAAAACTCTAAAATCTCACACTCAAATGTAAATCACGCGATCTGTTAACTGTTAATCCTCACATTCACAAAATTTACTATGTCTATCGAAAAACAAGGATTATTCTCAAAATAACTAAGATATACATATAATAATATAACAATTTAATATTTTCTGAGTATATATCGCTTTTTTCCGATCTTTTTCGCTGTTTTTCAATAGACACGAAAAGTTATATAAGAAATCTCACCCAGCCCCGATATAGTTAGACGTGACGACAGCTTCCGCGGGTCCTCGGAACAAGCACGTCAAGTTAAATCGCTTGTCCCTCGAGGTTTGCACGTTGTCACTAAATTGCACTACCACTATATTGGTCATTGTGTCTCCGTACTGCAAAAATGTATTAAATATTAAAAAAAAAAATTGTATTATGCTTAATTACTATTGATTTACTCTTTATTATTTATCACTTTTTATTTTCTAACATAAAACATTTAAATTTATTTCTAAAATAAACACGTACATAAATAACAAATAAGTTATATTAGATAAGGAACTGAGGTCAGTCGTGGCGCAAGGGCACAAAGTGTGACTGTAAATCGATTGGTTGTGGGTTCGATCCCCGCTCGAGGAGATGAAATATTTACTTAAATTTATATTTCCAATTCTTCGCTCTGGTGTCGGGGCAAAGCGTGGCGTTGAGTTCTGCCACTCAACATGCATTGCCTCCAGAATTCGGCGGAAAGTGGGGAACGGAGTGTCTTAATACTAGGTTCCCTATGCCTATCCTGCTGTGTGCGGGATACAGCGTGAAGCTAATAAAAACCTAAATAAAGCTCACTCGTTGCGTGCCGCACTCCGGGTACCCGTGCGCGCCGCTGACGCGCAGCACGTTGTTGTTGCCGCCGTTGCCGCGGAAGAAGCAGCGGTCGTAGAACCCGTACGTGTACATCCGCCCGTAGAAGCCCTCGGGCAGCCGGAGCGTGAACTCCATGCCGTCCTCGTTGCACACTTGTGACACTGCAAATGTCTCTTATTTGTATTTATTAATCACATTTTAGTTGATCTTCTAGTATTATATTTTACAAATAAAGTCCTTGCATTTGATACCCATTTTCGATAGGTAATGGAAAAAATTTTAGCTGGCCATTTTGCTGCGGCGACTATTTTGAATTAACAGCAATATTGATAGTATGTAATTTCAATCAAAACTGAAGTTGTAATAGAAATTTCAGCTCAATCGAACACTGGAAAATAGATACAATTGAATATGAAAACTTTTACATACACTAACACCTCATATTAACACAGCAAGTTAAATAAAAGTTTGTAAAATTACACTAATTTCAGATTCTTGTCAATTACTTAAGTATGTAGGAATTTTCATAAAACACAGACTATACCCAAAGTGGAATTATACTACTCTTAAATTAAAAAGTTTGTGCACAAACGTATATGTATACTTATATAAATATGCCTGAAAGACTAAAGAGATACTCAACATCGAAGAATATAGAAAATTATGGTATTATAAAATCGTACCGCATTTACATCAGGCCTATCACATTTTTATAAAATTTCTGGTATAAAACCAGAAACAAAATATTCTCTTTCTAATAATATTCTTATATGTATATGTTTCTAATTAAGCATAATGTTCATACAGACTCTATACTCATATGACCACTATGGTTAATTAGAAGATAGGGGGACATATATACGTCAATTTAAATAAAAAAATTACCATCCAAGCAATCATCAGCAATACGTCCCAAAGCTCGTTCATAGAAGTCGTACTCATTGGCGGTGTTGTCGAAGTGCGCGGGGTTGGCGGCGTCCAGCTCGCGCGTGTCGCGGTCGCTTAGCTCGCAGTTGTCGCGCGGCTCTGCGCCGTAACCCACTTCCCTGGAATATCTCGGTAGGTTAATACTATAATAATTTTTAAGGTAAACGTCATTAACGTAATGTAAAAAAACGATAATGAACCACACGTTGAGTGCCAAAGTAGATTTGCCTAATTGAAAGCAGTATTTCATCTTTAATCTGCACCCTTTATCCTTGCTATGCATGCACTAGATTCTCTCTGCCCATCCTGCTTGGTAGACAGAGAGAATCCACAGTGAAGACAATTCGTACTCCACTCTCTACATAAATTTATTTACCAATAAATATATCAAGTATATTTCGATACCTGTGGTCAGAGTGCTTGGGCGGTTACCAAGAGTTAAACATATCGGGATCAAATCCCGATATGTTCAAAATGTTATACGTTTTGTAAGTAAATATTTGTTTACCTATAGTTGAACGACCGGCAGATGAAGTCCCTCGCCTCGATGCACTCGCGCTGGCAGTGCGCCAGCGACTGCGCTGTTGTGAAGCGACGAACGAACCGACGCTGCATTCTTTGTCTACCAACTTGTCTGAAACTATCCTCCTCACATCGGGACCCTTGCCATGGTCGGTGGCCTATTGGGGGTCGTCCTCCTATTGGTCCACCGATGGGGCCGCCTAATGGTCCACCAATGGATCCGCCTATAGGACCTCCAATCGGTCCTCCTATAGGACTTCCTAGTGGACCTCCGATATGTCCACCGATGCCATTACCAATGGGAATGCTTACAGGGCCAGTTGCTGGCCCTATCGGTCCATCTGGCTCGTAACCACCATAGCCTCCACCTCCTATATAAAATATTAACTTTTAATTTCCTAAAAAAATTGTGGGCAAATTTCGCACACTTACTTGAAAATCTACTTTACCATACTCAATTATTATTTAATTTCAACGGTATGATATAAATACATACACGTATGTAACATGTAATCTAATAACTTCCTTTTTTAATGTCGGTTAAAAGTTACCATGTAGACATACATAAAGACTATGTAAAATATATTTTATGCAGATTTTTTTTTAATTTGTATCCATTTGTAAAAACGGCTCACCTATCGGCCTGTCTAAGCCTTGTTGCGGATAGCTGCCGCGGTAACCTCCAGGTCTGTCCGTTGGTCGTCTCACACCGAATGTAGGTCTCGGTTCTATTGGGTATCTATCAAATAAATGTAGATGTTGAAATCATAAATGCACATAGATAATACCTATAGTACGCTGGAAGAGTCGTGGTTGTCCTGAAATTAGCTGTATATGTGTTTGTACAGATTTTATTTTAGGAATTTTCTTATTTTTGATTATTATCTTCGTAAGTGAACAATGCGCAAAGATTTACGAAGCCTAATTTCACAGCGGCCATGACTCGTCGACCGCACTGTAAATGTAACATAAAATTGTATAAAAAAATATACCTATCAGCTCCAGGACGAACTCCTCTATCTGGAAATCGATCGTTAGTTGGGAAACGATCACCAGAAGCAAAATCTGAACCATAATGACCGCCTCGTCCATAACCTAAATGATAATTGATTATAAAAGATAAATGATTTCACTAATTAAATTGTATAATGAAATAGTATATTCACATACTCCTTTTAAATACATTATTGTGAAAGATATGCTTACCAGGATATGAAGATCCAGTCGGTGGATATTTATCATACAACTCAGGGTATCGATCGCCACCCAATGGCACGGGATCACGATTTACACCAACTGGATAGCGATCGAACGGATATCGACCCCAATCATTAGTTCCGGGATAGCGGTCCTGATCGTATCTGTCAGGATAACGGTTAAACCATGGCCTGGGATATCTGTCCCTCTCAGGTATCGGATACCTGTCAGTTGGGTACCGTCCAGGTGGAAGCCTGTCAGGATAGACGTCTATAGGATATTTACTGATGGGATATCTGTCGGGAGGAGGATATCTACCTATGTCATTTGGTGGATCGTAAACAGGGAATCGTCCGTCTACCGGGTATCGATCTCGATCTGGATACCGGTCTCTGTCCGGATATCTAGCGGGATATCTATCTAAACCTGGAGGGTATCTATCTGAAGGTGGGGGATATCGGTCGGATGGGAACCTGTCGGGGCCTACACCAGGTGGGTATCTGTCTTCCGGATATCTGTCTGCTGGATATCGGTCGCCCGGGTATCGGTCCGGGTAGGGGTCGGGGCCGGCCGGGTAGCGGTCGTCGGGGTACCGGTCGGGCCGGGAGGGGCGGCGGTCGCGATCGTCCTCGTAATAGCGATCGTCGTCCGGGTAGCGGTCTACGCCGGGCGGGTACCTGTCTCGGTCCCCGTTACTACTACCACCTTGAAAATTTAATGCTTTCATTAGTAAAAAATATACTTTATTTGCGTTGGGTTTCTAAGGAGGTTCTACGTGCTATTTAATTCTACGTTTGTGTTAAACTATAAAAATAATCTACATAAAATGCTACATAATTTCTACATACTACATACACTACTAGAAAAAAATATTATAGGATATTATAAAATTAACTTACAACCAACCACATGTCTACCAACATTTATTTAACAAAAAATATAACCAGAGATAACATTCTAAATTGTATTTCCATGCAATTTTAAATATTCTACGTATATGAAAAAAATGTTTATGTAATCTATATAGAACAACTCCATGCCAATCGAACCTGATGAATTTGAACCCCAAGACGATTTCGACCCGCCTCCTGAACCCCCGGCGTCAGTTTCTCCACTAACTAGTTGATCTGATCACAATAATTTTTGCCATTACATTTTAATGCATTTTACCGTTTTCTCATTTCAACATAGATAATGATTATAAGAACAGAAGTTTGATAACAAAACCAATAAAAATGTGATTTACGTTTGTAGTATATAAGATTTAAAAGATTTTTATATACCTATACATAATTAAAATTCGTATTCTAACTATAATGTTGAACTACACTTCATTATATAATTTTATTCTAATACGCAGATCTATTTTCATATTTATTGGTCCAACGTCACGTGGTTTCAGTAACGCAAATTGACCACTTAAGGAGTAATACGCAAGTGTAGGTCTATAATTGCATCGGTTCAATGTTAGCCATCGATTTTTATTGATGCCATCCGCCGGAATAGAATTACAATGTTTATTTATATCAGCTCTTATGTCTAGTGTCTATAGATATGTATATAAGCTATTTTAGTCGTGGCGCAGGGGCACAGAGTGTGGCTGTAAACCGACTGTTGTGGGTTCGAGGTACCCCCACTTGAGGAAATGAAATATTTATTTAAAATTTATATTTAGATTTATTTGCTCTAGTGTCGAGGCAAAGGGCGGCGTTGAGTTCCGCCACTCAACACACAATGCCTTCAGAATTCGGCGGAAAGTGGAGAACGGAGCTTCTTAGAATCTTAACACTAGTACCCTCTGCCTACCCTGTTGTGTTCGGGATACAGCATGAAGCTGATTAGTTCATATATATTTTTTTTAGCTTGACCTTGTATCCCCTAACAGAGTAGGCAGAGGGAACCTAGTGTTAAGACACTCCGTTCCTCATTTACCGCCCAAGTTGAGACCTTGAGTGTTAATTGGCGGAACTGCACGCCGCACTTTGTCTTGTTGCCAAAGCAGGCAATAAAAATAATTCAGTCCCCCGAATGGGTATCGTACCCACAACCGTCGCTGTTACAACCAGAGAGTCAGAAAATAAAATATTAAACAAATACTTATAGATTATCTACAAAAAAAATTACAACTTACGCATAAGATTTTCGTAGTAATCGAAGTCAGGATCGTATAATAAACGCATGCCATCTTTTTGGTTGTATCTGCTCAGCCTACATGTCCTTGCGCGATCGCTGTACACGGCTGACCTGTGACACATACTTTCTTTGTATAGATTAAATTTATAGTAGAAAAATTCATTATATTTTTTTTAGCTTAATGCTTAAATAATAGAGTATAAATAGTAGAGTAAAGAGAACCTAGTCTCAACTCTTAAGACACTCTGATCTCTACTTTTCAAGACACAGCTTTTTGAAATTTTTGTTAAAAAATATTGAATTATCTATTTCCCCGTGCGGAAATCGAACCCACAATAATTGCATAAATGTTATTTTATCATCGTTGTCATATGTTCAACGTCTTAAAAATTATAACGAACTTGCTCGACATGAAAAAAGATATATAAAACCTAAGGAATTGTTGTAATTTTTTTTAGAAATATTTGAATACTGCGCACGCGGCTTCTCTCACGTTGACTAAGGTCAGCTTTAATATAATATACACATATTATACATATTAACTTTCCTCTCTTTCAGTAAAAATATAGAATTCATTGAATAGTTTAAAAGATGAAGAGAGAAGCGCCTTTGTTTTAAAGACATGATGTAATATGAAAAGCAAAAAAATATATATTAAACCGCCTTATTTTTTCAAAAAGGACGACTTATATATTTTTTTATGTTTATTCGTCGAATCTAAAAACAGTCTTTCTCTTTTTATTTGAAAGTGCGTACATTACGAATTACGAAGTTAGTTTACGAAGATAGAATTCCCATAGAAGTTGAAACTCCCACGACTCGCCTCGAGAATATT
Source organism: Heliconius himera (assembly GCA_021202915.1). Lineage (NCBI taxonomy): Eukaryota > Metazoa > Arthropoda > Insecta > Lepidoptera > Nymphalidae > Heliconius > Heliconius himera. The sequence goes on from JAJHJA010000988.1 coordinate 65,314, forward strand.
TATTTACATATATAATTCAATAAATCTTTATTTATTAGTGCCGCCGATTGAAACATATATGTGTCACGTAATCGGTCATTGAACTTAGTGATTATTATAAAAGTACATTGCACATGGCGCTGGCAATGATTATTATGTTTGTAAACACTGTCTAGGTATGCTAAATTTAGATTATTGTATCATATTGTATATTTTATAATAATTAACATTTATTATATATTGAAATCCACTCAATTGCTTTAAAAGTAATGCATATAAATGCATAGTGGTCCTTGATCGCAAAAAGGTTGGGAACTCCTGCTATATAGTATAGACCTACAGCTTCTCCAAGGAGGCAGTTGGGAGCACCTACTGTTTCTAATAACTGAAATCTGAAGCTATTTTACTTCAATAATTCAATGCTCGCTCTTGGATTGTTACCAGAGCGTGGAAATAAAAATATTAAATATTTAAATTCCTCGAGTGGGAATTGAATCCACAGCCGTCGTTATCGTCTGCGTCACGACGACCTCATCGCGGCGCATGGGCACCAGAAGTGTATTAAAAACATTGTAATAAAAACAATTCAAAGAAAATCTTAAAATGAAAACGAATCTTAAAAGAAAGTTCCTTAAAGTGTTGACTTTATTGAAAATCCATATCGATGTAGCCGTAGTTATTTATAGAATTTTCTCGATCAGCGTATCCAAGCGTGTTATTGCACGTTTAGATTTAACTTGTTTATGTTTCGAAATATAGTTTTAAAGTAGGACACGTTGTACGATAAAAAAGCATTTGCGTAAATACTATATTGATTAGCTAAAAGGAAAATATGCGAGATAGTCTCAAGTAGAAATAAAATTATGAATAGATAAAAATGTTTCTAATATTTGATAGGGAGCTGATATTTTTTTTTATGGAAAATACAAGGCAAACGAGCTCGGGTCACCTGATGGTAAGTGATTACCGCCGCCCACGACCCCGTGCAACACCAGAACAAGTGGTTAGGGCGCCGGAGCCCGGCATTACCTGATGCGAAACGCAGTGGCATAAAGCCACTACTTCACGCCGGTATTAAATACCGAGAGTGGTAATAATCCGGTCAAGTCTGCCCATGCGTGTTGCCATTGCTGGCGACGTGATTCTACTACACGTGCTTTAGTCGCCTCTTAGGACACCATCAGTACTAGGATGATCTTATTCTAGGCCGGGATCATACGGCCTGCTTTTATTTCCAAATGGTATTTCATCAATTAAAATATAGTAGCGAAACTTATACAGGGTGGAAGTGTAAGCACCACTTTAAATGAAACCACAGTTTTAACTACTCTATAAAAGCCTAATAAAAATCAGAAAAAAATAAATTTCCAAAAATTAAAAAGTTATTTTTTCAAACAAAATAAATAATAAAATTGTCATTTTAAAATAAAACGCCATTTGTAAGGACGACGCACGCATACATAAACCTATCAAAAGAACACGGCCGCACACGGCTCATTCCGAAATTGATCCGTAGGTATTGGCGATAAAGTTCAAAGTTGTTTAACCTTTAGTAGTATTTTGTAGTAGTAAGTGTTTATGTTATTGGGATATATACGTAATCGCGTCACACGAAATACAGGTATGGATAAAAATTGCGAAATGAAAAAAAAATCGTACGTCCAAACTGTTGAGGCATCTTGATTCATTTCTTTAGGTATAGGTTTGAAATATTTTACCCTATATGCTGTTTCCGTAAAAGGAGCGCTGCTTCTTCCACCCTGTATAAATAATACGATCATATAACCATCAAGCCTACGACGTGAGTTGAATGCCTCCAGAATTTGGCGGAAAATATGGTAAAGTAGAGTTTTAATGGGAACGAAGTGTTTTACTACACTAGGCACCCATAAAAAAAACAAAATACGCTTATCAGATCAAAGACTTGTATAGAGTGGAAGTGTTAGCACCACTTTTAATGAAACCATAGTTTTAACTACTCCACAAAAACCTAATACAATTATTTTATTTTTTTTCCAAAAATGAGTAAGTGTGTTTTTAAACAAAATAAATAATAAAATTGTCATTTTAAAATAAAAGGCCATTTATCAATAAAGACGCACGCACACATAAACCTATCAAAGGGAAACCGCCGCGTACGCCTCATTCCGAAATCGAGTCGTAGGTATTGGCGGCAAAGTTCAAAGTTGTTTAATCTTTAGTAGTCTTTTTGTAGTAATATGTTTTTACGTTAATTGCATTTATTTTGTTTTGCGTAACTGCGTTACACGAAATACAGGTATGGATAAACATTATGAAATGAAAAAAAATCATACGTCTAAACTGTTGAGTTATCTTGATTAATTTGTGTAGGTATGGGTTTGGAGTATTTGAAAGGAGCGCTGCCTCAATGGCTCACCTGCACTGGAAGCTGGTCTGGCGCAGGCACTCGTCCAGGCACTCGCTGAGCGAGCGGCCCGTGATCTCGGAGTGGAACTCGCCCGTGAGGCGGCTGTTGCGGTAGCGCTGGAAGGCCGTGTCGGGGCGCCGGCCCGCGAACAGGTGCGCCGTCGCGCTCGACTCCGGGTACTCGGTGCCGCGAGCTGTCACCCGGTGAGAGACTGATCAATGCGGGAGAGACTTACTGGGGCTTCATTATGTTTCAAATAGTTACTGCTGCTGCTGCTGCTTATGTTGTTTGTAGACATTGTATATTTTTAAACTATTTATTCGTATTTCATTCATGGCGGCGTTGAATTCCGCCACTCAACACGCAATGCCTCCAGAATTCGGCGGAAAGTGGGGAACGGTGTGTTTTAACATTAGGTTCCCTCTGCCTACCCTGCTGTGAGTGGGATACAGCGTGAAGCTGATTTAATTTTTTTTTATTCATTAGATAGCAGTAAAACCCGCTTTGTACATTTGTTTACTTATTTATGAAAGAATATATAAATGGATTTGCTTGAAAAACAATATTGTATATTATCTTGACATTCTACTTACGGTTATCTAAACAGACGAGATCGTAGAAGTGGTGTGTGGGCGATGCGCTCACAGTCACGTCGTCTTTTTGAGAGACCGAATCTTCTTCAGATAGCACGCACTGCCGGGTCATTGCGTCGTGCTCGATCGAACGACAGAAATATCTGGTGTTTCGCAAATATAACACAAACTTATAGTGGACTAGTATAAATATTAAACTTTCACTTATTTAACTTTATTTATTTAAATGAAAATTTTAAATGTCAGTTTCCAAATAATTTTCTCTCTTTAAATTAGCACTCCTTAGGTAGATAATGAGATTTTGTATAGATAAAGGAGTAGATAATAAAAGTAAAAAAAATATCAAACCAATAAAAAATATACAATATATTTGAAAGTTGCAACTTCTAAGCCTAATAATGTTTAGAAAATATCAAGCCTATAATTTTATTATTCATCCTTATACAGAACTAATTTTAAATTAATTTAAATTTTATACATTAAAATATATATTTTTTTAAGATTGTTCTACAGATGAAAAATGAGATCACATTGAATTAGCTTTATGTAATATTAGGTCTTTTCTTCAACTACTTACTTTTCAGCACGCACACACATAGACTGACATTCATCAAGCGTCAGATTCGAGAAGACATCTGCTTCGAAAGGTCCTCCGAGACGTTTATTCTCTTCCTTAATGAAAACAGCGAGGCCATCACAGCGACGCTCCGCTATACGAAATTAAATACATAAATATATATAATATATAAAAGTTAATAACTTTTACTTTATCGAATTAAAAAATCTTAAAGATATATAGTCTTTGAAATAAATATTACCGTTGAGACATGTATTTTCTAAATAATCAGCATTGTGGTCATCTTCCAATAATTCCGGATGAGTCCTTCTAGTGAACCTGCTTAGAGAACAGGTTCTCAAGGCGGAATCATAAGTAGCTGATCTACAAACAAAGCTGAATTCACCCAAGCATTTGTCCTCACATTCTGTTCTATTAGCGACCATTATTTCTTTGAGATCTGATGGCGGTAGCTTTAGCCGTTTACGGGCGTGCCGTTCGAAGACGTATCGACGTGATGGACATTCACGTTCTGGACGATTTGCTATAAACAAATTTTAATAGTATATTACTCATTTACTAAGAAAAATAGGGCATTCTTTATTTTTAATGGTAGCAGCACACTCCGTTTTACTTCAATAAATAAATTTCTACATTTCTCTTATGGATGATGCCAGGATAAAAAGTCCACTTTTAGTCCCTGGTGCGAGAGAAAGAATCGGGAGATCTTTAGGCCTTCATACCAGGGACTAAAAGCGAATTTTGCATCAATTTCATATATTAATAATAAAATATACGACATTATTTTCAAATGTAAAAAATATATCAATTGTAAGCATGTGTCGCCTCAATAAACAATAAGCATTGTTCGCGGGAGGTGTCGTGATAAGAATGATTGATGCATTTTTATAGCGATTAGGTACTCTAGCGTGAAAGTAGGCACCTATCAGAGTGTTAAAGTAGCTTAAATCCCTCATTTTTGCAATTGATTGCGAATTGATAAAATATTTATAGTAGCGAATATCATATTGTTATATCATTACATTCTGGCAACAAAAGATAAAAGTGATTTGGGTTTAGTTTATCTAATATAAATATAGGCCAATTGATATATTTGAATTTCTTTTATGAATTGTAGAATAAATTAAAGATGTATACTTACCTAATTAAAAATAAATGTATTTTTAAATTTAATTCACCGCAATAATCATAGGAGCAATTATAATAAAATCATAATGCAAGGTTACTTGGAAACTCAATTCAGTTAATTATGCTATCAAATAGACAAACCAAAGTATAAACTTTACTGCTCGATAAACATAAATAAGTTTACTATTTTTATAAAAAATAAACGTCATGGCAAATGTAAATAAATAGATATTATTATGTTGATACAATGATAGTACTTAACTTAACTTAGCTTCACGCTTTACCTCTAGCGGGGTAGTCAGTGAGAACGGGACGCCAAACGCTACGTTCTCTACATACCTCTTTCGCCTCGTCATCAACCTCATCAACCTCTTCATACATGCTCTCCGTGGGGTCCTTATGCTTTTTACGTGACATTCCTCCAGTATCTTTGATACTGTGTTTTCGAAGGTCAACCGACCCCCCTATTCTCCCCCTATCTCTCTTACCACACTACTTACAATGATAGTAAATGTGACAAAATGAAAAAATACCTACATGTGAGACAGATTTCGTTAAAGTGAACGCTGTTTGGGACAATCATGAGCGTCCCGATGCCCTCAGGCGCAGCCTGTTCGCGTGTCAGGTAACAGGTAGACTCCTCATATTCAGGTTCTGGGCTAAACGCAGCGATACGGGCCCCCGGTTGAAAATCAATAGAGTTACAAGTCCTGACCAAACTATTTCCAGACCGATCACGCAAACATAAATCCTGACATTTCTCAAGAACTCGAAAAGGCGGCGCTGTTTCACGTATCTTAAACAGAATAATTTTTGATAGAGAATTTAAGTTTTTATAATGTTTAATAATATTTGGGATACATGAAACCTAATTCTTCATTTTACACTTACCACGTCATCATCAAATCCATGCAGCTGTTGATTTGGCAATCTCTCATACATAACACGCCCCATGCCTTGGTTACAAGTAGTTTGAGCTATAACCAGAAATTAATAAAGTAATTAGACTAAAAAAAATAGCTTCACGCTGTATCCCACACACAGCAGGGTAGGCAGAGAGAATCTAATTTTAAAATACTCCGTCCTCATTTTCCGTCAAATTCTGAAGGTATTGCCTGTTGGGTGGCGGAACTCAACGCTGCGTTTTGCATTGACCACAGAGCGAAAAAATGAAAATACAAATCTAAATGAATATTTCATTTCCTCGAGTAGAAGTAGTCGACCCCACAACCAGCCACGTTTTCAGTGACAGACATATGCCTCTACAACTGGCCTTAATTAGGTCTAAAAGCAATTTGACGCCAGTGACTGTAAAACCGACTGGTTATGGGTTCGATCCCCGCTCGAGGAGATGAAATATTTACTTAAAATTTATATTTCAAAGCGCGGCGTTCTGCCATTCCATTCACGCAATACCTCCAGAATTCGGCAGAAAGTGGGGAACGGAGTGTCTTATGACACTAGGTTCCCTCTGCCTACACTGCTGTGTGCGGGATACAGCGTGAAGCTAAAAAAGGAATAAAACACTGGTTACTCAATGTCAATCAACATACCATTAGCCATCGTGAGCATAGTGAGAGCAGTGAAGGCGTGCATGACGCTCGCCCCCCGGGGCTTCATCTTCTTGATTCTAGTATCCGCGTCACCGACGTCGCATAAGGTTCTTGCAATATAGAATTAATTACATATAAATTCGTTAAATAAAAGAAATATCTAAACAAACGTTTTCTTAAATAAAAATAATTTAAAAAGCATCTTTTTTTTTCAGTTAACTGATTAGAATTTTTTAATAAATTGCGTGCCGTTAATACCTTATTATGACTAATTTTATAACAATATCTCGGTACTTCAAGGTTAATCTAAGTTAGTATAATCCTTTAGTAGATAATAATCCTCTAGATAAATATTATTAAGGGTAACGAACGAAAAAATCTGATATTTATCTTTGTTTATCTGTAACAGAAGTATTTGTTCTATTATATCAATATTTAAATAGAATAGTCCGATAACGAGCAAAACAAGACATTGGTACTAAGCACAATACTAACATTTGTTTATTAAATAAATAAGCATACAATATTGTACTACAGAAAATAAGTGAAAATACTTTTGTTTCAGCCTCACTTTGTAACCCACTTGTAGCAGTATAGGCAAAGGAAGACTAGTAAAAAATAAAAAAATAAATCAGCTTCACGCTGTATCCCGCATACAGCAGGGTAGGCAGAGGGAATCTAGTGTTAAGACTTCTCATTTTCAACCGAATTCTGGAAGCATTGCATATTCCGAACTCGACGACGCGCTTTGCTTCGACACCAGAACAAGGAAATATTAAATATTTAATTTCCTTAAATGGAAATCAAACTCAAAACCTGTCGCGTTTACAGTCACATACTTTTGCGATTGCGCCACGACTAGCCTTAACTGTTACAACTTTATCTCATATATTGATGTTAAAAAAATCCTAAATCCTAATGTTTTCATACAAATTTTCTATACGTACAAAATATTAGAATATGACACATAGACATAAGTACGATGCAAAATCATCGGTTGGCTGCATCATATGAATGTAGGGACAATCGGGAGCAAGGTTGAATAAAGATTTTGCTTCATGTAACATCAAATATCTACAGTATCTAATAATGAGTCTATATAATATATAGCATAGCTGTTTGCTACCATCATAAAAGATTGAGCTTAGGTAAATTATTTTATTTTGTAAAATAAAACTAAAAATAGGTGTTTTTTTTTTGTAAATAATCTTACATAGCAGGTAAGGCAGAGGGAACTTAGTGTTCATGCACTCCGGTTTCCACTTTTCTCCGAATTCTGGAGGCACTGCGTGTTAAGCGGCGGAACTTAAAATCGCTCTTTTGCCTTGTCACCAGAGAATATTAAAATATGAGAAAATTTAAAATATTTCATCTTATTACTTCCGACACTTAAAGGTTTATTTTTAACTTTGCTTAAATCATATATACATTATAGTAAATGCATAAAAAAAATAATAAATTAAATTTAAATAAACAATAAAAGTGTAATGTATCACCCTATATAACTATAATTAAGCTACAGCATGATATTGTCAAATAACGGGATCCAAAACCGCACAGCAATATTATCAGTTATATTACAACAAAGAAAATAATGACTGCTGCTTTTATTTGCCATTAAATATTGACATATCATGTTCGCAACAAAGGCAAACTGATTTATATATTTAAAACGAATAGAAAATATACATTTCAGGTACAATTGAGGTACTGTTAGGTTTTGTTGAAAATAGAGACCTATAAACATTACAAATTGGTTATTATAATTAAAGCTTTAATAAAAAATTGTGGTCAATAGCAGTTATTAGTTACAATGTCTAACGATCTAGTGCAATATGACATTGTCATTGAATATCAAAATATATATTTTTTTACTTTGTAAGGCAATGTTATAATAATAATATTAGAAATCGGAAGCGGCTAACGTTTTTAAAAAGAACACTATATAAACACATATTGTCTATATGTTTCTAAACTATTTGGAAAGAGATACTATGTGATTGCAATAAGTGATATGTATCACCTAATAACAATACTTCACACGAGTTTCCTTCCAATAAGGGCCGTTGTCTACAAGCAACTACCCCCGATTGACACAATTCCACCGCTTTTATCATTTTTTTCATCTACATCTACCTTCTTTAACATGAGTTCGCTAACAATAAATATACTTTATTGCACATTAAAAAAGAAAACAAAGCAACATACATACAAATTTTTAAAAAAATATTTAAAAAGTACAACGAGGCGACCTTATCGCTTAGCTGTAGCAATCTCTTCCAGGCACCAGACCTTTGGATGTTGGAGTTGTATAAAATAGTAGTTAGAAGTAGTAATTTATAAAATGGAAGAGATTATTTAACAAGAGAAACAAAGATCCTTAAATAGCTTAGGCTTACCCCTATAGATTTAGTGTTACTTTTGTAAATAATCGATATTTTTTATCTTACCCAGCACATAACAGGGTATGCAGAAGGAACCTGAGGGCCTATTGTAAGAAATGTCAATTTTAAATATTTCATCTCCTTAAGAGCAAATCGAACCCACAACCTATACTAGACTTTTTTTAATGAAATAGACAAGGAAAATGAGCGTATGGGTCACCTAATAGTAAATGATGACCGTTGCTCACGACCCCATGCAACACCAGAGAAGACAGGTGCGTTGGACTTTAAGGTGGGGATAGAGGCGCTTTTTAAAGGTACCTAACTTGTATTACCTACCTCTTGTATTATTAGTACCTGGAAACGCTGCTGCAGGTACTTACAAGTATATGTATATGTATTTTTTTTTTACTTCGTTTTGCACTGTATTATGCTTTTTATACTTTTATCACTTTTTGTATATCCGCCCGGAATTTAGTTGCCTGGAAGAAATCGCTTAGTGCTTTTGTGCATTTTGTCATACGATTGATCATCTTCTCAAGTGTGGAATAAGACTTTTAATCTTATCTTATCTTATTTCAACTAAATATACGATTCAATGTATATTAAAAATAATACATATATATGTAGAACATAAAACTAAGATGATTCACAAATGTTTTAAATAACAATAAACATGAAATAAAATTGAAATCTACATGACAAAAGCGTGAAGGACTGTACAAAAATTTTGGCGTTTCCAAAAATTGTGCCGTTGGAAAGCGGATGTCTATTTCCTGTGCTTTGTGGCTGACCGATGTCCTCGTCAGAGTGATCTGACTAATGACGTAGCCTAAATTTTAAACAGTTATCTGTACCATCGCTGGCTAGCTTAATATTATAGACTATAATAATAATTATATTGGTATTAATGATTATTAGGATTTATGAGGCCAGTATGAAACACAAGTGTGTGACTGTTAATGCAGCAGGTTGTGAGATCGATTCCCACTCGAGGAACCGAAATATGTAATATGTTCATTTCTTCATTCTGGTATCGAGGCAAATCAATCCTCAATACGGAATGCCTCAAGAATTCGACGGAAAGTGACTCAGCAGCAGAGTGTCTTAACAATTGACTCCCTCTGCCTACACTCATGCGGAATACAGCGTGAAGATAAAAAAAAAATATTGTAATCAATTATCAAGTTATGAAAGAAATATAATATTTATGTATGAGTGTACATATGTATTGTAAAATTTCACAAACTATCTAATTGAAATGTCTTTTAAAAACGTTCTTAAGATAAAAACGCATTTAAGTAAAAGTCAAACATAAGATTCATGGTATCATAACATAAAGTTTTAAAACGCATTTTTTTTATATTTAACCTTGGAGAGTAAATTATTTTTACTTTATCAATAAATAGTCAAAATTTAAATTATACCCCAAGAAAATCCATAATAACGTTAAATAAATACACATAAAACATCCTTTATTTATATGGTGATGGAAAAAAGATTTAATTAAATACCTTGAAACGAAAGGTTGTAATTTGAATAGCATTTTCATCATCCGGAAACCAATTCATCTAATACTTAACGGGACTCTTTCATGACCGATCACGCACAACGATAGTGTGAAAACTGTTAACCTATTGTAAAAATGGGATTGGCTAGGATGGGCTCGTGGGAAAGCGTTTTACTGTTATCCCTATCCTTTCGCAATACAATATAAACTAACTGTATTTAAAATACTTTCAAAATTGTATAGGTTTATTATTTATAGTATAACTCTAACAATAAAGAAATAAAATGTAGCTAACAAAAGTGTACGTACTTGTACGTCTGTTAGTTAGCTTCCTATCAATATTACATATTGTTTTTTCACTGTTAAATATATGTTCGAGATATTATCTGGTGACAGCCTGGTATCAAGCTGATATTACTATCGAATATTCAGATCAATATTCCCTTTAGAGCACAGTAAAATCAAGCTTCCAAGTCAATGTAATCAGAAGATATAACACTTATATACTGTTTTAAACATGGTGACCAGGCGCTCTGACCACTAAGCCATACGTTCTCAACAAGCTATGTCGAAATTTTTATACACTTGTTACAACTTATTTATGTTGTTAGTTAAATTTCGACGTAGCTTGATGGCTTAGTGGTCAGAGCGCCTGGTCGGTTTCCAGAAGGCGCAGGTTCGAGTCCCGCTAAGGCCAAATTTTTATACGTTAAGTACTTATATACTAATTTTGCTGCATTTTGCATGAAATTCGCTGCGTAATCAAAGCCTATAAGATACTTCCCTATACAGTGACGTAGTAGTAAGTGAGTGTAGTGGATCTACAGTTATGAAATTTTGCAGGAAATGAGAACTTTATATATAAATTAATTTAAGATTCTGAAAATTGAAAAGCTGTTTTCGTATTACATAGAAATAAAATCACTATAACTTTATACTTTTTCTATATTAAACATTTGCAGTTCATTTCATACAAAATGAGTGATGAGACTACAACCAATACTGTAATGTGAATGTACAATTATAAATCTATATTTCATATAAAAAAACTGGTCAACTGCGACTCACCCACCACTTTCAAGATTGTAGGTCAAAGAGAAGGATAACTTGGAAAAGTTGACAAGCTTAACTTTGTAGGCCTATGCATTCACGCGATCTCGAGATAAGTGATCTTGACAGACAGAGGGAACAGAATGATCCCATAAGGGTACCGTTTTTACCCTATGAGATACCTACGGAGCTCAAAAATAGTTTAATTTAGACTGACCACAGATTAATTGATCGTCTTGAATTCATCTTAAAATGTGTTTTTATTAATATTCTCTTTTATTTATTGAAATTTATATTTTTATTTCTTCGCTCTGGTGTCAAGGCAAAGTGTGGCGTTGAGATTGAGTGTTGCGTGTTGAGGTCAGAGCCGCAACTCAACACGTGATAGTTCCAGAATTCGACGCAAAGTGGGACACGGAGTGTCTTAACACTAGGTACCTTCTGCCTACCCTGTTGTGTACGAGATACATCCTATTTTTCTTGTCAAATACAAAACTAGAATAAATAAATTTAATATTATTAACAAACAGGCCAGTCGTGGCGCAGGGGCACAAAGTGTGACTGTTAAGCCGCCTGACTGTGGGTTCGATCCCCACTCGAGGATATGAAATATTTACTTACATTTATATTTTTCATTTCTTCGCTCTGGTGCCGAGGCAAAGCGCGGCGTTGAGTTCTGCCACTCAACACGCAATGCCTCCAGAACTCGGCAGAGAGTGGGGAACGCAGTCTCTTACACTAGGTTCCCTCTGCCTACCCTGCTGTGTGCGGGATACAGCGTAAAGCTAATAATATTATTAACAAACACATAATATTAATCAACAAAAATTAGACATATAAAGAAAATATCATATATTTTGTATTTCCTTTAAAATTATTCGCACTTAGTGCATGTGCTCTAGTTGCATAATAAACGCTCTGGTGTGTAATGCGTAGTACTCGTATACTATAAATAGCATCTAATCACAGTTCTCAGTTTAATTACAAATTTAATTGCAACATACAATTAGCTGATTTAATTGCTAATACGATACAATTATAGAAATGTAAACAAACTTACAGGGTGACATATAAGGAAAATATCAAGGGTGAGTCCATGAAGAAAATGGTAGCAAAGTATGTTTATTAAGTGGAGTTGGACTGTCAACAGTTTATATTTTTTAGAAAACGTATAAAAATCTAAAATTCTTCCCTTGGTGATTAAAAAACAGATTTACAATTCAGAATCGAAATTATTTATTGGCCATAGAAATCTGAAATTTATATTATCTAAGCTTCATTAGAAGTGTAGGAAAGCTCTAAAAGAGGATTTACTGAAACCAAAAGCTTGAGATTATAAATGGACATTAACGTTGCGCGGGCCGAGTAAAAATTAATTATTATTTGTTAAAGCAAATAGTCCGTAGCAAATATAGACGCTAGAAGATTGGCGGAACCCAACAAAAAAAAAGCTACATATTGACTGAAAATATAGCGAAAAATAAATAAAATTATCCTAGAAGTGCTCTTAATCATAATTACTTATTGCCCAAGATCCCGGAGCCCCCAGACCTACGTCATTTTGGCAAAGCTGAAATTGTGATGACTATTAGTCTAATATGTAGTTAAGATATTATGCGTACATATTAATTTAAAAATGGGGCCCTTTCAGAGGTAGCGCCATAATAATAAAGGTACATCTCTGTCTGGGAGGATGATTGAGCCATTGGATTAGTTTTGGTGCTTATAAGGGATGTTGAAATAATAATATAGGTAAAATTAAAGCTTGTTGATATAACCTTTTTTGCTTCAATTTTAAATAACCTTTAGGTCGTCTGGCAGGAATAAAGGCGTACCGTAAAGGGTCTAGTAATAATAAATATATATTTTTAATTATTCTTAAAACCATATTTAAATATGAGCTTTTCTACTTTAACATAAGCCGTAAGTACGCATACAGTCTTAACTACATATTAGACTAATAATCCACAAAATTTCGGGTTTTCTTAAAATTACGTAGGTCTGGGAGCCCTGTGATCCAGTCTATTAGTAACGTATTCAAAAGTTAGCTCATATGTCTTAACGATAGTAACAGTATGTAGACCCGTAAAATGTCAAATGTAGAACGAATCGTCTATCCAAATTCTGTTTTATCTTATATAAAAATAGCTTATTTAAAATTTTGGAATAATTAAATCAGTTTGTTAACATTTTGTTAACATTTATAGTTTTACATATTTCTGATAAATGTATATTTTGAAAATTAAGAAATTGGACAAGAAATATATAGTACATCTTATATGTATAGTATATTTTAAAATGTACGCAAAGCTGGTATGTGGGTTTGAATTCGACTTAAGATATTATTTATATCTATCTTAAAAATAAGAATTTCTGCAACCTGATTAGACAAAGCGCGACATTGGGTTCATCACCAAGCAGGCATTGTCACAACACCGCTTAAGTGCTTGTAATGACCGAATTGAATAAAGCATATATATATAATATACTGATTTAGATTTAATAACAAAATGCCTACAAAACAACCGCATATAAGAATTATTTTAGATACATTGCGTGGTAGGTGATGGTTCTAATCTACATTTCATTTTGAAAGTGCTCAATGGTAAAACTTTAAACTGGCATCTAATATTTAAACGTAATATATCTTTTTTCCATTACTGTATCAATTATATTTGAACTTGCTATATATATTTTAATAGTAAACGAATTCAGAAGCAAGCGACTTAAATATAAGTATATTTCTGAAGCTACTCACTTAAGCTTTTCTGAAAGGGCGCTTCAAACTCGTAGCGTTACGTAGCACTTTGAAACACAGTGTCCAAATAAAACAGTCCAATCAAGCACAAGAGCCTGCGGGCGCACCACTGGACAGCCGAAACTAAATTGTGGATATTTCTACACCATAATTCAGTTAAATTACATCAAGGGGGGGACTGACAATGGGAGAACAGTACGAGCGAATCACACCAACGCCACGGTTGGCTAATTTTCCATAGATATGCTGACACCGGTGACCGAACTGAAATCATCATACATGATGGCTACTGACTACGCTAACAGTTCAATGCTTTTGGAGCCGATGTTACACATTAGGTTCTTCTAATTAACTGTAGATGCTCCTCTACCATAAACGTATCGTTTCGAAGGCATCAATCAATATTTGAGATTCGTGATTAATGTATTTTATTAAAATTGAATACCACAAAGACACGATTTATTAATATTTTCATATGTTAATATTCTTTTTGTATGAAAATTTATTTTAAGATATAATTTTAATCAAAGTAACGAACAAAATATTTGAACATAAATTCAGTGACCCCAAACCGCGCGCTTTTCCGGAAGCCGGACACAAAGGCGTAGCGTCGCGCTCTTTCAATATGGCGGCGTACCGGCCGTGTTCCCGCCAAATGCACCCACAGATTATAATCGTATTAATTACATGAACATATTGTTTTTACCATGACCTTCAGCGCGGTCATACACGATTATATCAAAGATCTATAATGTTGTACGCAGGTCGCCCGGTCGGTTCACAGATTTTATTAAATGACAACGTAATGCTTTTAAATACACATGGGATCATCCCACACGTGAGGAACTTATCAAAAATCACAAGGTTGGAAATTTAAAATATATGTACAATTTTTTTATTTAACAATTTAGTTCATACATTGGCCATAGTGAAATTATGATATAGTAAATGGCATAGTAAAATTTAAAAAAAAAAAAACAGTTTTACATTTTGTTATTTTTCTAGATCTATAGCTGGTAAATTAATTATTATAATGATTAAAATTATATAAAAATAATATTAGTAATAATTAGAACTTTAATAATATTTCAATAAAAAATTAATCAAAATTATACAAAATTTAAATGTATAAAAAATATTTTACATTTTTTATACATTTTATGCCATAACCTAATTAACATAAAGTATGTACATCCAACCAAACTGAAACGAATGAAATTAGACTAAATCAATACTGCCAGTAGATACTAGCTGCCAAATTTCATAATTTTGGGTTAACCGGAAGTACCATATTAATTTTGATTCCATTTATGGTGTCGAAATACGCGTTTTTTGCTATATAAACAGCCATATTTTTTTAAAGTAAATGTATAAATACGTTTTTTATCAGAAAATCGTGAGGCCGTAATTCTATGTATATGGTTTGAATTTCAACTCGATATCTCTTGGAGATTGTTCCTGAGACAGACAAACAGACAGATAGACGGACATCAAAGTTATCTTATAAGGGTTCCTTTTTTCATTAAAACCTACGAAACCCTAAAAACTCAAAGATATAAATCAAAGTACGGCCATTTTTTTTCAATTTGACAAGTTTTACAATAACTGTCAAAATATTATCTTAGTGCTAATGGAACAGTAGTCATATAGTTTTTATATTTCATAAATATACATTTGATGTAATAATAACATTTTTGTGAGTTAATTTCTTCTGTCAATACACTAGCCCTCGTTCTCGAATGCTGTTGGTAAAGAAGATTAAAATTGCTACCTGGCGTGCCCAAAACTATTATTACTTCAAAATACTAAGATTTTTTTATAAATAAATCGCTTTTGTACTTACTCTCTGTTACTCCTTAATATAAAATGCAGTAACCGTCTCTAAAGAATTCTATTATTTGAAGCAGCGTTGCATGTAACATATTAAAATTAATTAAAATTTAGACAATATATTAAACCTACAAAACATCATATACAAACATATACTTACTTAATACGTGTATTATATAATATAGCTCCAATAATATAATTGAGGCCAGTCGTGGCGCAGCGGCAAAAAGTGTGAATGTAAAACCGACTGATGATGGTGAGCTCGATCCCCACTCAAGATGAAATATTTGGTGTCGAGGCAAAGCGCGGCGTTGAGTTCTGCCACTTATCACGCAATGCCTCCAGAATTCAGCAGAAAGTGGGGAACGGAGTGTCTTTCACTAAGTTCCCTCTGCCTACCCTGCTGTGTGTGGGATACAGCGTGTAGGTGATTTATTTATTTAATATGTAGCCTACTATGTAGGTCTACACCTTTTATACAACGTGATCGTCTTGCCTTACATTTAAAATGACGATCAGGATATCACATGATGATTATTATCATGCACAGTTACATTGAGGTCACATTTATCGAAACAAACAATTGTTTATCCGACATGAATGTCAATATAAGATAATCTATATTACATTTTATAAATAGATTATAATAGAAAGGTTTATTATATTACACTTTCTATTTAGAAATGATTTTGGTCGATTATAAATTAGTCATATTATTCATAATCAACAAGTTAATTTGCGGTGTTGAGATCCGCCACTCAACAGGCAATGCCTCCGGAATACGGCGGAAAGTGGGAAACATGTCTGAGTGTCTTAACACTAGGTTCCCTTTGCCTAAGCTGCTCAGTGTGAGGTACAGCGTGAAGCGTGATTTTACAATTTACCAGAATAGTATACTACAGTATATAGTATACTTCAGTTGGTTGATGTGTAGGCAATTGAAAATGAAGTATGCTTTGGGCTATCGCACTCGATCGATACTTCTAAGATATGCAAAATTTAATAAAATTCTTAAATTATGATCCTTATGTTACGTTTGACACTAAAACTTTTGCACTTACTTCCTTTTCCTAATTTTCATCCTTAATTTTATTTTTACGAAAAGTTCTTTCAGGAAAATGTCCGCATTTGGTAAACTATAACATGTTTAGAGATTAAGTTTTAGGTATTCCGAATATTTTCTTTACTATGACAGCTATTTAAATAATTTATTAAATACAAATTATATGAATTGCTGTAGATATTGTTCAGCAAATTCTTTTATTAACCAAATTAGCTTATTTTTATTAAAATAATAAATGTTAACAACTGGTTCCTCTAAACTACCCCTGCCTCCAAGCTTTTCCCCATTTATACATACTTTTTACTTCTAGAACAGGGTGGGCAAACTTGTCAATCAACGGGTCAATTTAAACACTCGTCACCAAAAGAAAATCGATTTAGTTTGTAGTATGTACACACTACATTATATTATAATTAATTTTATGCCAATATATTAAAGGCAGAGAGAGTCGATAAAATAAATTCAATTTTAGAAACCGCAAGCGGTCCTCGTGCCGCGTGTAGCTCATCCTCATTCATCATGGCAGAAGCAAAAAAAAATTCTTCGTATAATTATTTATAACAAAATCTCAGTCTAAGAGCCTAATAATAATATAAGTATTTCTAATATAACAGTAAAGAAATATTCTTATCATTTTAAATCAGCAATAAATTAAATAAAATTATTTTCCCTTTCAAGATTGTATTGATTGGTTGGTATTCAACATCATATAATAATATTACATATTTTGTCTTAATCGATAACATAATAAAAAAAAAAATATATTAACACAATTTTAGGTGACCAAAAAGTTGTAAGTATATTGTTATTAAAAAAAATATTGCATTATTTTTTCTTATAATTATTATTTTAAACTATGCATATTTTTTTCAATATCTGGGATTTAAAAAAAAAACCGTTTCCTTAATTATCTGTGCCAGCAAGGTACTAGTTTCACGCTTTACTCCGCACATACATGTTGCACTTAAAGCGGGAAGAAACATGATAAATAAAAATACAATAAGGACAGAATGTGGGAATAATAATCTTTATTTAATAATACCATTTTTTTTATTTGGGTCGCTTCACTTCATACCTGTTCGTGGTATTGTTGAGCAGGTTCTTACATTTTATACTTCGACCAAGTGTAATGAAAAAAAATTATGTTGCCAATTATAATAAATATATATTTTATACATATAATTTATATAATATATAGTAAAATATTTTTTACAAAAAGGCTTCAGATATATAGGTACTTATCCATCGCGATAAAACGTTTTTTAAAATATTTTTTTTTTATGAATTAATGAATTATGATTCTCTGTAAGTATGTGGTGGAATTAACATTTAATATGCCAAAAATATATCTAGTTATAAAAATGAATGTCAATACATACAGCTACTTATCAAATATCATTTACATTAGTACGCCAGACAGAATTATTATCAAAAGTGTATATACATATTCATTTAAACAAAGATAACAAAATATTTATATTTAAATGTAATGTGTTCCCGTCTAAATAAAATTTGTAATTGATAACAACTGAGCTTTACTTTCGTAATATTATAAAAATCACGCTGTATCCCGCACACTGCAGGGTAGGCATAGGGAACCTAGTGTTAGACACTCCGTTCCCCACTTTCTGCCGAATTTTGGAGGCATATTGTTTTATATAAACGTAAGCATCAAATTATTTGTAGGTATATAGAATAAGTACCCACATACTATTATAGGACCATACACTTTACATACATTTACATTACTATATAAAATAATGCTCCGATTATTATATATCTTTTTGGAACACATAAAAATGTGAGTGATGTGTGAAAGACGCGGCGTTGAGTTCCTACACTCAACACGCAATGATCTCAAAGTTCGGTGGAAAGTGGTAAATGGAGTGTCTTAACACTATGTTCCCTCTGTCTATATGGTGATGGGTGAGACTGAAAAAAAATTGAGATACTAAGGAATATCTTCATCATTTTATATGAGCTTATTGACATAAGTATTTAGAAACAATTGCCTTAAGCTTAATAATTGGATGTTCTTCTTCTTAAAGTTATCCTTCAGAGAAAAAAAGAGGATTCTGACAGATCAGAACTTCATTTTTATTGTGTAATAGAGTCGATGTTCATTATACAGGTGTACCTGAAATTTTAAAAGTATATTAAAAAAGAATCATACAGCACCAGATTGCATACTTTGAACAATATTACATTAAATGTCCAATTTAAAATTAATATTAAATTAGACATTTAATCTAAAAATAAATAAATATATTTAAATTTTAACTATTAATTTTAAACTCCAAACGAACTTTATAAAAAGACGATATTTTGTTGTTTTCTGTTCTCCGTCTTACCTTTACCTATTTTAAATAAAAGTGCAGATGCAGAGGGACGTCGTACATAATGAATCATACGTTTAAACGAAGTTCAAAACAAATATATTATTATAAACTTCATCACGTGTTCTACACATGCTCGGTTATCAACAATCGTCATATCGTGTTATTTTAATAACGTTTATATTCATATAACATAAGTAATTAAAATATTTTATGAGGCCGTCGTGGCGCAGAGCCACAAGAGTGTGACTGTGACGCGACGGTTGTGGGCTCGATCCCCACTCGAGGAAAAAAATATTTATTTAAATTTATATTTCTCTTTTTTCGCTCTGGTGTCGAGGCAAAGAGCGGAGTTGAGTTCCGCCACTTAACACGCCATGCCTCCAAAATTCGGCGGAAAGTGGGGAACGGAGAGTCTTAACACTAGGTTCCTTCTGCCTACCCTGCAGTTTGCGAGATACAGCGTGAAGCTGAAAAATAAAATATATTTTCATATCTTCTCTCTGGTGCCAAAGCAAAAGTCCGGCGTTGAGTTCCGCCACTCAACACGCAAAAATGGTGGAAATTGGATAACGGAGAATCTTACCACTAAGTCTTTTTACATATTTAAGAGTCATACCATTGTATTATGTAATTATTATTTATGTAAGTTTATATTTTTATCATTTATTTATTTATTTTGTTTTATTTATGTATTTAGTATATAGTTATATAAGTAAATCGTTATGTAATAAATAGTATTTAAGTAAGTAAATACACACTTAGTGAACATTTACACCAACCTAAAATCCTGTGTTTTCTGTTCTTTTTATAGTAGGAGATAAGGCAGCCCTTACACCATTGGTTCCCAAGCAGACCTCTGTGACAATATAAGCCTAAATATGGTCTGCGAACGATTTTAATTTTATGACTGGGGATGGTGAGGGGAAGTTTCTGTTTGATCATCACAGTTAATTTTTATTATACCTACATACATAGTGGTCCCTGCTACCATGAATGATATAAAAGTGGTCCTTGATCATGAAAATGTTGGGAACCCCTGCCTTACAGCAATGCTTTTCTTTCTGTTTTTTTTTTCTCCTTTTGTTTTTAATGATATTGGTGATACAAAGTATTAAATAAATAAATAAATAAAAAACTTCCCTCTGCGTCAGTTCCGTATGCGGGATACAACGTAAAGCTGATTGATTTATTTATTTTTTTAAATTATTTAATTTGCTTAGTTGTATATTGCATGCACATAGATATGTAATTAAGTTTTACAACGATGTGAGTATTTCTGTAGAATGGTATGTGATGTCCATATCTTGTTTTACTAATATATCTTATAGTAGATCTATGGTTTCTAAACATACATTTGCTAACATGACATTAGTAAACAATATAAAAAAAAAATATTTGTAAAAACAAAAACCCCGACTGCATCAAACTAAAAAGAAAATAAACAAGCCCAATAGTTTATTAGGATTAACAGTCGGGACCTCTTTAAATTATGCGGGGTTCCTGGTAAAGATTTTATTGATTGAAGAATTGCTTATAGGTCCCGACTGTTAATCCTAATAAACTATTGGGCTTGTTTATTTTCTTTTTAGTTTGATGCAGTCGGGGTTTTTGTTTTTACAAATATTTTTTTATTTTACATTTTTTTGTTAGAATTTATTATGGTAATGATAATCATCATATACCTTTTCGAAATCCTGAAATTGAGCTCTTGAATTTGATACCCATATTGTGTTTTTCGAAACGAAAAAAAATTTTTTCACTAAGTCCAATGGCCTACCACAGCCGCCATGACTATTTTTTATTAACGTCACCTATCTAAGAACACTTGGGCTGCTAATACGAATCTAACGATACCTCAAATATGTAAATCCGTTCAGCGGTTCTAGAGATACGAGGTAATAAAGAATATTACATACATACAAGATACGCGCGAAAAACATAACCCTTCCTTAGCAGTCGGGAAAAAGAAACTTAATATAATTATTATAACTTTAATAATGTATCTGTTATTGAATATAATATTTTTTTGTGTCAATTTGTAATTAAGCATAATGAAGATATATTGTTTAAACTGGTTTTAATTATAATGCTTTTCAAGATTACCAAAAATATACAATATTATAATAATATATTATGATAACAATATTTAGTTTCGAGGAGAAATTTAGCTTAAAGTTACAACAACTTATATTCTGACAATGAGATAACTAAAACAAATAATTTTTATGTTGTTCTTTTTTTTTATTTCAACTACCGTTAACTAATGTTTTCACATTAAATTATAGGTATAGTATGCCCTACATTCTTTGAGAGCGCTTGCGGCTTACGTATTGATGCATTGAATCCTTTGCCTTGCTCATGGCCTTCAATGTAATCACGCGGCGATAACGTGAAAAAAAATTATGTTATATTATCTATTATTAAATAAAATAAAATAAATAAATCAGCTTCACGCTGTATCCCGCACACAGCAGGGTAGGCAGAGGGAACCTAGTGTTAAGACATTCCCGTTCCCCACTTTCTGCCGAATTCTGGAGGCATTGCGTGTTGAGTGGCAGAACTCAACGCTGCGTTTAACCTCGACACCAGAGCGAAGAAATGGAAATATAAATTTAAGTAAATATTTCATCTCCTCGAGTGGGGATCGAAGTGGGGATTTCTCGAGCGAAAATTGAACTCACCTTTCGCCTTTACAGTCACACACAGTTGGTGTACCCGCGCCACAACAGGCCTCGTAAAATATTATTATTCTGCTTACTTTTCATAAACATGTAACAGACATTTAAAATGCATGTATACATTTACTGTTAACAAAACAGCTAACAACAATATACGTACCTCATAAGTAAAATTAACATTATTTAGGATAATTACATGCTGTTTTTTACTTACACTGACATCTTATAATTTGGCGGGCTGACTGAAAAGCATTTTCGATACTACACTCTGAATTCGAGCACACGACAGTAAGTAAAATAAAGTTTCACTCGGATAAATATTTATATTTGCGTTATTGTATTGATTTTCAATTTTTTTTATTAGTCAAGTGAATTAAAATTGTTAAGACAATCTCGCTAAAAGAGAAACAAAAATGGAAGAAAAGGTTGAAATAATCTCATATCTCAATTATGAAAGAAATATAATAAAAACCGTTAAAGTCAAATTAATTTAAACAGTGATAACCACTGAATAGAAGTAAATAAATTTCGATGGTAAAAGGTTAAACCTAAAACAATTTATAATTATAGGTTAGTATTCATTCTGTTCTGTTTCTTATTTTATGGCTTTTAGGCGTGCCAGGCTTTAAATGCAGTTTTCGTAGGAAAACTATAGATAATATATACACAGTCAAATACATATAGACTAATATAAATGTCAATAATTAAAAAAAATATATAATTTCAACAACATTCTTAATTAAGTTCAATAAATCAATCATTTTTTTTATTTAATTCAGCCATTTCTAAAAGAATAAATTTAAATAAATAGTTTTAAGTTTAACATAGACAAATAAAATATGAAGTAGTGGGTAGGCTATAAAATGACGACATGCCGATATCTACAATAAAAATAAAAAACAAAATTGTTATAGAACGAATTTGCGAAGTAGATTTTAATTGTCAGTTGATAGAGGAGAAAAGTTAATATTGTGTTTAATTTACGTGGTGTGGTAAGTTTCAAAAGGGAAAAGGACAATTTATATAATTGGTAAGTACATTATATTTATTTATAATATTTAGACTCACTTTTTTCATTATTTTCATACAAAATAATTAATATGAAATAATTATTTTACGATCGTGCGTGGTGGCGAAAATTGGAAAAGGCCTATGGGCAACAGTGGACGATCTGACGATGATGATGAGATAATAATTACTTTTTTTCAACTTTCACGTTATATGCCGCACTCAGCGGGATAGGCAGAGGGAACCTAGTGTTAAGACACTCCGTTTCTGCCGAATTCTGGAGGCATTGCGTGTAGAGTGGCAGAACTCAACGCCGCGCTTAACCTCGACACCAGAGCGAAGAAATGGAAATATAAATTTAAGTAAATATTTTATCTCCTCGAGTGGGGATCGAACCCACAACCAGTCGGTTTTACAGTCACACCTTGTGCCGCTGCACCACGACCGGCCTCATGTCAATACTAAAGTGCTAATAATGTGTACTTTCTAACTTCTTCTCTTCTTTCCTATCTAATGATGAGAGGTAAATTATTTTTGCGAAATAAATTAACTAAAAAAATATTGAATAATTGACTAATTCTGGAATATGACAAAGGCAAAAAGTAGCATTGAAGATTATCGTTGGAGAAATTGATTTATTATCCTTAAGATTGTTGATAATTAAAAAAAAATAAGAAACTGCATTTCTTCGCGTGCCCCGTAGTTAAGCGAGAATGTCAAAAAAGACGTCAATCACTTGGATTCTTAGCTTAATTTCCCTTGATAAATATTCTTTGTATTGATGTAAATCAATACAAAGGATATAATAAAACGCGCAATTGATTTTATTTTTATGAAATATATTTATTTCAAAAATAAAATATTTAAATAATTTGAATCGGTATATTAAATTTAAAGTTAAAATTAGTGATTACTTACGCCCAATATCCAATCTCTAGATTGGATAGATATATGGAACAATCGAAGATTGACATTGGAGATAGATTATTAATATTGGGCGTTAATCGCCATATTGCGAACCACTCTCAGAAACTCTCAAGACTGTCAGGAACAAACACGTATGTAAATAAACATTAATTTCTTTTTACCTATCTAATAAAATAGATAAAAAAAATAATGTCTTTAATATAAATGTAACTAGTTTATACTGTAAATAAATAGTAAGGCTCAAAGTTGAATTGAAATAAACCAACAAGTTGTTGGAATGTGAATTTTACTTATATTAATATCTATAATCTTATATTATTTAATACCAAAGTATTCACAATGTTTACATGAGATAGCGTTATTAAATAAAAAAAACGGGTATATAGTTAAAACGGGCGAAGCTGTGAGCGGGTCGCTAGTATATTAGTAAAAACGATTAATATATATATATATATATATGACTTGCTTTACTTATTGTGTTATTGTGTGTTCGATTCCTACTTGAGAAAATGAGATATTTATTATTTTTGTGTCTTCGCTATGGTAACAACAAGACATAGCATAGCATTGACGCGAATGAATTGGCGCGCTTTGGCCAAAGTGGTGGAACGGTGTGTCTTAACACTAGGTTCCCTCTGCCTACCCTGCTAGCTGCTCCTTTTTTAATAAATTATAGAGAATGACTGGAAAATTATTAATTTTTAACAAAAAAAATCGACTTCAACCAGATCTTATATAAGATATAATGAGGAAGTCGGTTTTTGTTAGCAAAAACTAGCAAAATTTTGATCAAAATACCCTTGAAATGTATCTTTTCCAGTGAAAAAAAGAATCATCAAAATCCGTTCACCCATTTAAAAGTTCTAAGGTGACAAACATAAAAAATACAGTCAAATTGAAAAAATCCTTCTTTTACAGAGGTTGTTTAAAAATATATTTTAGTAGCCGAGACGATACAAAAGTATTTTTTTACCACGAAATCTTCCCAGCTAACCTAACATGGAAAAAGTATTTAAAAAAATATCAAATAAAAAGTATCATTAGATATATTTTAGAATTTTAATGTTCTAATTGCAATAATTGCAAAATCTTTATAATTCAATAAATTGGAGAAAGCTTGATATTAATTTACTTGAGAAAGTAACAAGACGAAAGTAATGTGAATTTCCTACTTCAAGCAGCTTGTTACAGAGTAAACTGGTATATGTGTGCAAAATTAACTAGGGTCAACTACTTAAGAGGCCAGTCGTGGCGCAGAGGCACGAGCGACTGTAAGCACGACAGGTTATGGATTCAATTTCCATGAGAGGAAATGAAATATTTAATATTTTCAATATATACTTATTTAGAAGTGTGGAATAACACTTTAAAAATGGAAAAAATATTTAATATTTTCATTTCTTCGCTCTGGTGTCTAGGCAAAGCGTGGTGATGAGCTCCGCTACTCAACATGCAAAGCCTCCAGAAATCGGCTATTTCGTTTCCCTTAGAGAGTTATCTCTACTTACACTACTATCTACAGCAGGAAAGAAGCTAAAAAAACTACTAAATAAAGTTCTTTGTCAAATTTCTTAATATCATGATTGATAATAACATTTGTAAGTTAACAAACAAAATTATATTTTCATATTATTTAACTTTTTATTTGCCATTTTATTCAAAAGAAAATCATAACATTAAAATATTACAAAATTAAATCAAAGCCAAATTGATAATAACAAAATTTACTTTAATAATTACTTATTAGTAAATATTCCACTAATTTCCAATTGACCATGCAGAAGCCACAGCTATAAACTACTTATGAATATCAGCAATATCTCAGAGACTGGTTGACATAAATTAAATTTCAAGTAAATTTTTAATACTCAAATATAAATTACCAATGTCGTTGGTTTTGGTGCAAAAGAGTGATTTTTCGGATATAACAGAGCTCAGCCTCACTTAGCCTCGGTTAATCTTCTTTGTATTTATGTATTTTTGTTTTCTTTGTTAATAGATTGTCGAGGCTAATCGCGGCAGAGTTCTGCCACTCAACACGCAATGCCTCCAGAATTCGGCAGAAAGTGGGGAACGGAGTGTCTTAACACTAGGTTCCCTCTGCCTACCCTGCTGTGTGCGGGATACAGCGTGAAGCTGATTTGTTTTTTATTTTGTTAATAGATACTACTTTTTTATTAATAACGACCATTTTCATAGAAAATAGGCAAAGGCTCTATATTTCTGACTTATGAACTACGTAGTTCATAAGTCATAAATGTAGAGCTCGCTTCTTTGCCTATATTCTTTCTACTTCATTATAAATAGGGGCCGGTCTTTATTAAATGGTGGTAATCACGATACTACTTCCATATTCGAAATGATGATGTAAAGTTTAACATGCTTTCCAATATTAAATATATAATAAACCAGTTATTCTGATAACCATATTTTGGTCACTAATTGGTTTACCGTTTAGGTAAAAAATATATTTAATTTCACATCAAAATTTCCAATTAAGTCACAAATTTTTAATTAGCAAATAAGTATATTCGTGTATTTCTATTCAAAAAACAATAACAAAAGCATTGTTAATATGATTTCAAGTGTTGCTGACTGCTTTATTGTGTACGATGTATCGTGTTTATTTACTACGCTCGCTTATGAATAAATTCTTTCCTTATTATGTTTTGTTTTTAGCTTCACGCTGTATCCCGCATGTCTGCTACTACGAGTAGGCAGAGTAAGCCTGGTGTTAAGACACTCTGCTTTCCAATTTCGGCCGAATTCTGAATGTATATGGAAAAAAAAAATATTTCATTTCCTCCAGTGGAAGTAGAGTCAACAACCTGTCACGTTTACAGTCACACGCTTGTACCTGGCACGACTGGCCTCTACAATATTTTGTAATATTAAAAATATATAAGAATTTGATATATAAATGTTATTTTTCGTGAACGTGATACGAAAACGATATCCAGCTAAACATTTAAATATTTTAGGTCATTAATGCATATAGTATAGGTGTCGTTATTGGTACCGGGGCTCGGTGCCTACGTGACGTCGCCCTCGTGGCACCGCCGGGAGGGGAGCCGGCCGGTTTGATTTGCGCGCGCAGTGCGGGCCTCACTGTGTTTGTATCGATATTTTGATATATAATTGCTTATTGAATGTATATAAATTGAGGCCAGTCGTGGCGCAAGGGCACAGAGTGTGACTGCAAAAGCGATTGGTTGTGGGTTCCCCACTTGAGGAAATTAAATATTTATTTACATTTATATTTTCATTTCTTCGGTCAAGGCAAAGCGCGGTGTTGAGTTCTAGCAGTCAACAGGCAATGACTTCAGAATTCGGCGGAAATTGGAGAGCAGAGTGTCTTAACACCAGACTTACTCTGCCTACCCGTAGTAGCAGACATGCGGGATACAGCGTGAAGCTAAAAACAAAACATTGTATGGAGTATCTTAACATTAGGTTCCCTCTGCCAACCCAGCGTGCGAGATACAGAGTGAAGTTGATTTTTAATAATATTATAAAAAATATATTAACAAATGTGAAATTTATCAGAATAATTTCAATAAGCTATATAAAATATACATTAATAACATATTAACGCTTTTATCATATTAATTTATGTTAGCGTTCGTTTACTACACTTGTTTAATATAGCTGATAATAAACTATGTTCACGCGATGCATCACGCATTTCATAGAAACAACCAAGAGAAAATCAGTTCATTGATAGCCTTATCGATATCGATAAGACATTGTAAACATTACAAGCAGCTCTACAGCTTATTTCGAGTGAACCCACTGTGACTGGCAAGAGGCTAGAAGCAAAACATAACAAAGAATCAGCCCGCAGTCGGTCACAATTCGCCGTTGTGAACAGACGGTTTCTTTGTTTATTTAAAAAAAATAACTTGGATCATAAGAGTTTGAGAAAGTTTTATAAACAAAGTATTTGTAAAATAATATATACATTGAATGAAAAGCAGCAAGTTTTGAAGTTTTCAACATGTTCTCCCCTACCAAGAAGATCTTCGAGCAAATTTACAAAGACGTTGCACGTCGGCATATCAGCAGGACCACCAGCGTAACTAATTCCGACTCGATGGCTCCTAGACTCGACCAGCAAAATATCCAAAGTGATGATGCTCTACCTAAGAGGTTGCTGAAGTTGCAGAAATATCACAGGTCAGTGAACTCTCTCAACCGGAGTATCGGTTTGCGTAATACTAGAAGCCCTAGCGTGTACACTCTCATTGAATATCCATGTACGATTCAGTATCAGTAATCAATTTATACTCATATATTTTGGTATTGGTACCGCACCTCGAATGTACTAAGTCTTGACAAGAATAGTATATAAAGTCATTCTTTTTGTATTATTTTTAAAAGTATTATAAATTTAAATTACATACATTCAATTATAAATTAGCTTTAAATAAACAAAAAGAATCTATTAATAAGTAATGGTCGTTCATTCAAACAATTATATGAATCAAGTTTGTAACTATAGTTAAATTTTATCAGAAATAGGTTCCTTATCATGTCGACAGAAAGCAGTCAATCATAATGTTTTATCCTTAGATTCCTGTCGACTCTGACCCCTCAGCAAATGCCACTGGCAGCCCGTGGACTGGCCGTCTCCAAAGACCAGTCCCGGGAGTTCATGGCTTGCTTCCCGGACATCGTGAGGGACCTGACTGAGTCTGGCAAGCATATTGACGTGCCTGACGCCAGCAAGTGGTTGGCCAAGGTACGTTCTATGCTAGTTTTGTCTGTGTTTGGACAGAATGATATAGAACCTATTAGCAAATATAATGATGAAGTGGACGACAAAAACAGTAACCGGTTACGATAACGTCGCACATGGTTGTTTTTAAGTTTTGTAATAAATAATATTATTGATCGAGGCCATAATATCTTTACAGCCTAATCTTAAAACGTACATTTTTATAAATATCTCCATACATTTAGTTCTATCAATTAAAGTTAACGATAATATAATAATAATAGAGAAATCACAATAATATTTTCATTTGCTTAAACACAATATAAACAAGTACGCAGCTTTAAGTCTACGTCGTGAATAGTCAAGCAAAAACATGTTGCAAAAAGGTGTACCTATACATAACAGATACAGCCAGAGTTATTTTTAGAATCGACTCTACATTTATACCCTCCACTTGGCAATTAAGGACAAGGTTTTATTTAGTATTTCTTTTTACTATTTCATCTAATACTGTAATATATCAGTTTTTAAATAATATTTATAATATTGTTTATAAAATAATTTTATTATAGTAAATTTGGTTGATGGACCAGTCGTGGCGCAGCGGCATGAAGTGTGACTGTAAAACCGACTGGTTGTGGGTTCGATCCCCACTCGAGGAGATAAAATATTTACTTAAATTTATATTTCCATTTGCTCGCTCTGGTGTCGAGATTAAGCGCGGCGATGAGTTCTGCCACTCAACACGCAATGCCTCCAGAATTTGGTAGAAAGTAGGGAACGGAATGTCTTAACACTAGGTTCCCTCTGCCTACCCTGCTGATTTTATTTATTTTTTTAAATTTGGTTGATAATTAAGACATAAAAAAGTAGGTTTCACTTGCTTTCGGTTATTTAGTGTTTGCAATATGAGCGGAATAGAGATATCGGCAAGTGTTGAAATATTTATAAAAGAAAAATCGTTGTTAAGTAACTTTAAAGAAAACAAGTCTTGTGCAAGATATTTACTTAAGTATTTTCAATGCTATGAAGGTTGCAACTGAGTAAAAAAACTCATTTGAGTTCCACCACTTAACATGCAATGCATCTAGAAGCCGACGGAAAGTAAGGAGCGGAGTGTCTTAACACTAACCTCAATTTGTCTAACCTGCTAAGTACGGGATACTGCGTGAAGTTGAAAAAAATATATTAGATTTTCTTTTATTTTGTAAGAAGATATATTTAGAATATCACACCGACATGGCTTTTTTGCGTCTCTTTGTATTAGGAACAGGTTTTCTAATAAAATCAGCAAACCGAATAAAAGCAAAGCCAATGTTATTGTATTTACATCCTAAAAATATACATACCTTGCAATATGTTATAACTCTTTTGCGGTTTACTTTTCTTATATTTTTTTTTTTATTAAAAAAATTTAATTATTTATTTACATACTTTTCATATAGTTTTATTCAAAAAAGCGGCATTTCTAATGAGTAGTAAAAAATCTTGAAAGGAGCAAAATTGATCTAAATTTTGAAATATTAAATGCCATTCGAAATCCACAAGAGATACATTTTTTATTATTAATAATATATTATTGTTGCAGCTTCTCCAATACAACGTACCAAACGGCAAGAAAAACCGCGGGCTAGCAACGATACTTGCTTACAAAATGGTGGAAAAGCAACAAAATCTGACTCCAGAAAATATACATTTAGCTAACATTATGGGATGGTGTATTGAAATGGTAAGAATAATAAATATGTATCTGAAATAAATAATGCTAACAATAAAATATGTAAGTTAAGTAACACCACTTAACACGTAAATTCACGCAATTCCTCCAGAATTTGGCGGAAAGTGGTGAAGAAGTGTCTTAAGACCATTAGCGTATCTAGAGATGTTTAATAATGGGGGGGAGGGAAGTCGGGCTCCTTCCCTTCCTACGCCCATCCTTAAGACTAGACTCAATCTGCTTATCCTGCTACGCACGGGATACAGCGTCAAGCTGAAAAAAAATAAACAAACAAAAATGTTAATTTCCTGTAGTAATTAAAATAATATTAACACATTAGTCTACCATTACTATAATTACTATAGGAATAAAGATAAATCATATATTATCGACAAAATGATTAATATCGCAGAACAAGAACATTTTTACTAATATATATTAGTAAAGAAACACGTTAGCCGGTTTGACCAGTTGACATGTCTTTATTACTTAAGCAGTTTAAATGCGTCATTTCTTAGATATAGACAAAAAATAGAATAATAAGAGATAATTTCAGGCCTTCGTAATAGGTTTTGTCTTATTGTAAACGCGATGGTTGTGGTTTTGTCTGTGTTTTTGTCCAGGGAATGAATATATATATCTATCTATATTTTAACGTTACAACACGAAATATCTCGAATTCAACGGAATGTCTTGATTCCAACTCCTCTCTACCCACTCTGCCATGCAAGACAAAATGAAATGGACAACAAAAAAAAGATAATTAACTTTATGTAAAATAACAAAATAAATGTTAAGATTTTTTATTACCTATAAAAAATTACCTACGTCATAAATCTTACTGAATTTTGTTTTATATAAAACTTATAATATTATAACCTTGAAAATTTTTCATGTTAAGGCACTTCATTTGTGTCCTTTGTTCCGAATTGTTGCTAACAATAGATGCTTTCAAAGATATTTCTATTAGAACCAATTATAGAGAATACGTAAATCATTATAGTAAAACAAAAATATAAAGTGTTTTATGTATCTAAATACTGAAATGTAATTCAATTAGTAAATATATGCCAGTATTACATATTTGTTTAATGTTTAACACAACAAAACATTTAACAAATTAATAATTATCAATACGTACATAACGTATTGATATTTTGTGATAAAAATTAGGCCTGTCGTGGCGCAGGGGCACAAGAGTGCCGCTTTAATGGCAACGGGTTGTGTTTTCGATGTCCACTCGAGGTAATGTAATATTTTAATTTATTCGCTCTGGCATCAAAGCAAGTGCGGGGTTACTGCACTCAAAACGCAATTCTGCAAATACGTAATGCAGATTTGGCGGGAAGTCGTGAACGGAAGTGTCTTAATAAAAACGCAATGTCTTAACACTGGGTTCCCAAGTTCCCTCTACCTTCCATGCCTTGTGCAGGATACAGTTTCAAGCCACAAAAAAAAGATTCAAAATATTTTTTGCTTTTTACTTTAACTGAATATAAGGTAGTTACATCATTAAATATTAAATATAATTATTTAAATATCTGTACGAATAAGAAAATGGCATCTATAAAACTTTTAATTCTTACTGCTAATTACTGTTAACAATTATGTTGTAAGTAGGTATCCGTAATTACGGAAAACAACAATTAGTCAAATGTTTTTACATTAAAACATTATTTATTAGAAAATATATTCTTTGTCTCGCAATATTAAAAAAAAATCAGTTTGTAATGCTTATAATGATCGATAGAAAGAGCAAGAGTTTTAACGACAGGTTGTTAAATATACCTGCTTTTTAATGACCAGTACAAAAAAAATACTTTTAAAGTCATTATTATTTCGACAAAAATCCTTTTATAAAAAAAAACTTCTATATGAGTACTTATGTTATTCTTCTTTGACATATCAAGATAAAAATCTTTCTAAAAAAATTAACCTTCCTATGTTTGTAGACAAAAACTAAAATTAAAAAAAAACTAAAATTTTGACACATGTTGTTTGTAGCTAACGCAAACGCGCCAAAAGGAGTATAAGTTTAAGAATAGAAACGATATAAATTGATATCTGCGACTATTTTAGTATTACATAGCAAAATTTTGGTTTCATCATTTAAGGAATTGGATTAAGTTGAAAGAGGAGCTAGGACAGTGTCGAATAATAATTCTTAAGCCTTCACTTGGGTCATAAAGGCTGAACCTCGTTCAGTGAATCCATGAAGACCACGACCTAAGACCTTGTTATTTTAAAAGCCGTTTCTTTACAGTTCCACGCGCACCAACTAATTCTGAAGGATATAATGGAGGGAGCGGAAATGCGTCGGGGTGTACCCTGCTGGTACCGTCAGCCCAACGTGGGGCTCGGAGGAATGAACGACGCCAGTCTTGTTAGCGCGGCCATGTACTCCATCCTCAAGAGATACTTCTCCAACAAACCCTACTACAAAAATGTGCTGGAAATGTTCAATGAGGTTTGTATTGGTTGTTAATTTGAAATGATCTATTGGTTTCAATTAATATTGTGTATGATGCTTTACATACTTGGACAACTTGATTTTAGTGGATCATTTAATCAATATATTGCTAAGTTTCAATTTGTGCCGTCGTAGGCACAAAGGTGTGACTGTAATGCGACGGTTGTAGGTTCATAGGGGAATTCATATTATTTATTAATATTTTCATTTATTCTCTCTGGCACAAACACGCAGTGCCTTAAAAAATTCGGCGGAAAAGTGGGGAATGGAGTGACTTAATTTTCCTACTCCTAACTAGATTCCCTCTGGCTACAGCATACCTACAGTGTGAAGCTAATGTTTTTTTTTAATTTTGTATGGACTATCTGGTATTATGTAATTATGTACATATATATATATGTACATGTGACCGTAGCGTTTGGCGCTCCGTTCTCTCTGACTACCCCGCAAGCGTGAAGCTAACTTAAGTTAAGTTATATAAATGTATAATGCATACGTCCTGTCGACTTGTTTCTGTGTGGTATGATTTAATTTTTTCACATTAAAATCTAAAATAAATATTTTTCACACGTTATATCACAATGCTTACACAGTCAATTGACCCGCCTTGAAAGAAAATTTAAATGCAAACAATACAAAGTTCAACAAATATTTACTTGCTATTTTTGAATGATTACTTACTTAATGTAAAGATCATTTGAATGTCTTTATATTGTTTTTTTTATGTGCGTTTAGTTATAACATTTTTTTATGTCGAATAAAATTAAAATTGAATTGAGGCCATTAATATTTTCGTTTCTTCACTATGGTGTCTAGGCAAAAGTACGGCGTTGAGTTCCACCACTCAACACCCAATGCCTCCAGAATTCGGCGAAGAATGGAGAATAGAGTGACTTAATACTAGGCTCCCTCTGTCTACCTACTTTGCTACATGCAGAATCTGTATTCTGCATGTAGTATCTAGCTGTCTAGAAGCTAAA
The DNA here is from genome assembly GCA_021202915.1 of Heliconius himera. Taxonomy (NCBI): domain Eukaryota; kingdom Metazoa; phylum Arthropoda; class Insecta; order Lepidoptera; family Nymphalidae; genus Heliconius; species Heliconius himera. Next base: position 98,964 of record JAJHJA010000988.1, read on the forward strand.
AATATATTTAAATTAACAATATTTTTATTTTAGATGTTGCTAAAATGCTCCATTGGTCACCACTTGGAACTGCAGCTATCAAAGACCGACAAACCAGATCTATCTCTATTCACAATGGAAAAGTACGAAGCGATTACCAAATATAAAACGTCGTATTATACTTTCCAAATGCCGGTTAGCCTGGCGCTGCTTATGAGCGGAGTGGACGATCCGGAAACACACAGACAAGCGAAAACTATATTATTGGAAATGGGAGAATTCTTCCAGATTCAGGTAATTTTTTTTATTGTTATTAACTTTTTTTAGTGTTCAAAAATAATTTGTATATATAGATAACTTTAATTAATATAGACTTCATAAGTGCTTATAAAGTCTATATTAATTAAATTTATCTATATATGTATATATCAACATTCAATAATCTGTTTTCTTTCACTGGACATAGGTCTCTCCAAAAATTTAAAGAATAAGCCTGTTACCATTTTATAACTAATACCTGTTGTGTTTTGTATTATTTCCAAAATTTTTATGAGAATATTTTACTATAATTATTTAAAATAATAATAGTGAAAAATAGGTATTGTAAAACAAAAAAAATCGTATTTATAATATATTTACCGGATTTTCCTGTTTTACACTTTTTTTTTACAATTTTCGTGCGACAAAACGTGACTATCTTATCTTATAGAAATAAATGTTAAACTTGTACAACGTGTATTACACGTGAGTTTGTTGCCTACTGGACTATCATTAAATAGCGAAATGTTGAATAATATTATATTTATATTATAAATTCTCATTTATGATAACAGTTTTGTCGATATCGTAAGGATACTATAGCTATAGTATTACCGGCCGTATTCGAGGCGGTCGTCGTAGAGCATTGGCAAGCATGTAACTATAAACGCGGCGGTAGTGGGTTTGATTCCCACTTTTGGGAATAAATTATTATTTCTCTGGGTACAATGCAAAGCATCGTGTTGAGTTCCGCCACTCAACACGCAATGCTTCGTCGACAAAACCGTTATCATAAATGAGAAATAATAAAATTCAGGGGAAAGTGGGGAACGGAGTGTCATAACACTAGGTTTCCTCTGCCTACCCTGCGATATACGTGATACAGCGTGAAGCTGATAAAAAAATATCTATATACATATATTACATTTATTTGCAGGACGATTTTCTCGATTGTTTCGGTGATCCAGCTGTCATCGGTAAGAACGGAACGGATATACAAGATGGTAAATGCACATGGCTCGCAGTGGTTGCTCTACAGAGGGCGAACCCGTCCCAACGTCAATTAATAGAAAACCACTACGGCAGCTCCAACTTCGAAGACGTTCAGAAAATAAAGGATCTCTATGAAGAACTACAATTGCCTCACACATACTCCGTATATGAAGAAGCCACGTATGATCTCCTCAGGACTCAAATACAACAGGTCACCCGAGGCCTTCCACACGACTTGTTCTTTAAAATACTTGACAATATCTTTAGGCGCAGTATTTAAATATGTTTTTTTATGGTATTAGGATATTAAACTTATCGAGGAGGTTATAAAAGTTACAAGTTTTTTAGTTCATGTCCTATATATTAGGAAGAAGAGGTGAAGAAGAGATGATTTATTTATATGAAAGGCTTATTTAATGTATTCTCTGGACTAGCTTTATAACAGAATGTTAGGGAGGAGAATTTGTTGTTGACTTAATATAATCAGATAGGTAATTAAGAAAAAACTTAGAAAGATTATTTTTTATCTTGTAAGACTGTTTTATCAATAATTTCATAGTACTTTTCCAATGACAAAATATAACATAAATAATTACAACACTATATATATTATTTAATCGAATAGATCAATTTAAATCATCACAAAAAGGCACCAGGATAAGGGTGTGAGGTTGTGTTCGCTATATTTGTAATATATTAATACTTAAGTTTTTTTTAGATAAATTCTTATTATATAAAAAATAATAAATGTGATATTCAATATTGTGTTATTTTTATTCCCAAGGCTTGTCATAAAATTAATTCTTAAATAATCTTCATTATATGTAAGTAAATAGTTATACGTACAATATAGTTTTACGTACAAGATGCTTTAATAATATACATAATATGTAAAAATATAATAGCACTGGGTCAAATAAGCTTTTAAAGAAACATTTTTTTAGCTTCATGCTGTGTCCCGAAAGCCAAGCTACCACCGTCCTAAGCTACAAAATAAATAATAATATCTATACTAATATAATAAAACGGAAGAGTTTATTTGTTTGTTTAAACGCTAAGATCTCTGGATTTACTGGTCCGATTTATTTTCTTTTTGTTTTGTAAGAAAGCTGCATTCTTCAGAGCTACAGTGCTATAGGATATATAACATTACGGTGTAAGTCTTAGTAAGTCTTAGTTAGCTTAGCTATAACAATAATAAGGAACGCCATAGAATTACTTTTAAATTGCTTTAAGCGCGTGCGCTGCACATATAGCTATATATGTCAGAACGGTGTATCACAAACATATTCAATTTTATTAGATCTAAAATAAACTCCGACGACGCCATATATCTATTTCTTATAAATAAATGACAATAAGGCATTTTGTGAGAAAAAATATTTCAAAATTGTAAGGTGATTTCATCGATTTTTATTTCACATTTATAATGAAAGTTACGCTCGTAAGTTATTTCATCATTAAAATTTTATGTAAGTAGATAATCTTTGGCTTATATAACATGTAATTTGGACGTATACTTTTCGTGAAAATGTAAAATTAAAATAATTCAACGCTCTGTTACGGCCGCAAGCCTAGGCTCGATTCCCGCGAGGGGTGCCCTTACCGCCGATGACATCCTATCATACAGCTACGTAGTTTACATAATTGAATATATTAATCTGTTAGCAAATGCAGCATAATATAAGTGTTATAGGTGGTATGCAAGCGAAGCCGCCAGTGGGCCGCCGTGACTACATACGAAAAGCGTGCTTCGCGGGAAAAGAAATTGTCATCATACGACATAAGGTAAGTAGCCCCTGATTCTTCCTAGTACGTTATTTCGTTCTGGTTCTGGCAAAAAAATAAGTAATTTAAAGTATTATTTACGTAAACTATAAAAAAAAATAAAAATTAAATCAGCTTCACGCTGTATCCCGCACACAGCAGGGTAGGTAGAGGGAACTTAGTGCTAAGACACTCCGTTCCCCATTTTCTGCCGAATTTTGGAGACATTGCGTTTTGATTGGCAGAACTCAACGCCGCGCTTAACCTCGACACCAGAGCGAAGAAATGGAAATATAAATTTAAGTAAATATTTCATCTCCTCGAGTGGGGATCGATCCCAAAACCAGTCGGTTTTACAGTCACACTTCGTGCCGCTGAGCCATGACGTAAATTATATATTTGTGAAAAGTCTTTATAATTTCAATTATCTAAAAAAATCATACAACAACAACAACAATCTGCATTTTACTACCGAATTAAGGAGATGTATACTTTATATAAAATTTATATTTATATAATAATTGAGATAATTTATATTTAAAGCTTAAAAACAACTAAATGTATTTAGTAAAGTTTCTTGTAATCGAAATTCGGTATACTTTGTACAATTAATTTCGTAAATGATATATTTAAATTTATATTTTAATTTCTTCGGTTTGGTGTCGAGGCAAAGCGTTGAGTTCCACCACTCAACAAACACTGCCTACAAAATTCGGCAATAAGTGGTGAACGGAGTGTCTTAACATACTCTTCTGTGCGGCGTGAAGCTGATTTTTAATTTATAACAGTAAGGTACAGAAAAGGTGGAGAACAGATAGCATGTTTTATTTTCTGTGTATAAAAGTTAAAGTGACATTTACAATATATAATCTGTGCTATACAGTATATAACAAATATTGTTAACAAGATGCGAAGAGAAGGATTTTTTGTGCATAAAAATTTTAATATAAAACATAACATTAAAACTGTAACCATGACTTTACAAATGATTGTAAATATTTTTAAATAATACAAAGACGGAATGTTTTAGAAAGTTAACACTCAGCGGGTATGGTGTGTTTTATAATATATTCAACTAATACAAAATAGATATAGAAATAGAATAGATATATATAAGATGAAATGATATCAATAATAGTAACAATGCCATACTTTTAATCAAGCATTAACTACCTGTCATTTTAGACAATTTGTTTTGATTTTTGAAGTTTCAACGTCGATGCTTATTATTATCAACTTGTAAACGTCATTTTGGTACAGTATGTCTATGAAACATTTTTGATTTTATATCAGTCAAAGTCAAACGAAGCTACGCGTTAGATGTTTTCTAAATTATATATAAGTGATTAAAATCATTTTATAAATATTATTGTGTTAATTGGATAACAATACGTTATTTTAGCTAGTGAAAATCCTTACGTGCATACAAATTGAAAAAAAAGGAAGGTTTCTAAAACAAAATAAAATAAAATTTTACTAAAATATTCTCATTTAGTTAGAGAAAGTCGTTGGCGCGTAGCCTAAATCTAGCGACATGAATCCTATGATGATGATATTTGGAACAATGAAAAGGTGTGCCAGACTGGATCTCAGAACATTAAAGTAAGGATTTATTTAACATAATTGTTAAACTTTTCAAACTTGAAAAGTGCAAATTCTAATAAAATTTAATACTATTTTATTTCTTTTTCATGTTATTCATTACAGTTTAATAACACTGCTATACAATTATAGGATATCATTGTCATTCTAGTGAATTTTCTGTTCTACTTAAATATTTAATGTAAATGACAACACTCTTCCTAATAATATTATAAGTGAGAAAGTTTGCAAGGATAGATGTTTGTTCCACTTTCAGGCAAAAACTACTGAATGGATTTAAATGAAACCAGAATTACACATGATATATGTAAAACTTTGAATAATTTGGCTATAATACAAAAAAAGTTTAAGCTGGTGAAGTGTCTGACCACTAAACCATCATGCAAAGTCAAGTTTTTTATATGCTTATTACAACTAATTTATTTACAAAAAAGATTTTTTCTTTCCTGAGTGTAAAATAGTACAGTAAAGGGTTTTTTATATTTTTTTGTACTTTATGTTTTTTATACCATATGTTTTGTGTCATTAATATTCTTAGATAATTTTAAAATATTTATATTATGTAGTCACTTATGTATGTAATATATAATTAATAAAGTATATAATTATGAACATAATATGAATGTGTGTGATGTGAAGTGAATGTGACTGTAAAATGAACTGGATATGGGTTCGATACCCACTCGAGGAAATGAAATATTTATTTACATTTATATTTTTATTTCTTCACTCTGGTGTGGAGACAAAGCGTGGCATTGCCTCTAGAACTTGGTAGAAAGTGGTGAACAGAGTGTCTTAGCACTAGGTTTGATATGAATTTACTATTAAGCTGATTTAATATGAATTTACTATTCAAAATATGAAAATTATGTAACATTTTTCTTTGCTTTGCACTCATCATTGAGACATTTCATTTTTAGCGATGCAAATCAACTATACTTTTTGTCCTGCTAGAGCATTGAAAATAATTCAATACCCCTCAGTGAGGTTTAAACTGACAACCATTGTGTGAAGGTTGGAGTCACTGTTTTTATTTTCCGACTGATAAGTAAGGGTTATGTTTTTCACACATATCTTGTTTCTATGTATGTAATATTCTTTATTATCTCATACCACTGAAAAGATTTACATAATTGAGGTAACATCAGTATCTTCTTTACAGGCCAAATGTTCTTAAATAAGTTATGTTAGAAAAAATGAAACATAGTACATAGTAAAAAACACTTGTACATAGTAAAAAATATACCTTTTTTTTGTATTGCAACATGGGTACCAAATTAAAAATCTCAATAAAATTTTTAAAGTACCATAATACTAATTAAAAAAATAATTATTAAAAACAAAAAATCTGTCTGCTTAAAACTAAAAAAAAAATCAAGGTTAGTGGTTCATTAGAATTAACAGCTGGGACCTAAAATACTTCTCAACGAAAAAAAGACTTCCCACTAAAATTTAAATGAGTCCTAAATGTTAATCCTAATAAACAACTAAGCTTGTTTTTTTCTATTTTGTTTTTATTTTAATTATGCGAAAAATTCTTTATTGCAATGTAAAGTTGTAATATTTCCTGTAATAAAAACTTTACTTATCTGAATACATAAACTATAATCATATTTAATTTTAAACAATTTTTAATATAATAAGTATGCTCATAGTTCATGATTACACATAACAAAGGTTTGTATACCAAGGCATTACATGGGTAAACAAATTACGATATAATAAATATTCAAAGATTTTTTTTGCATACACACTAAATAAAGTATGTCAAAAATATAATTAAAAATGTATATATTAAATAATTAAAAAAAACGGCTTTATGCTCACAGCAGGGTAGATAGAGTGAACCAAGTGTTAAGACACTCTGTTCCTCATTTTCTGCCGAATTCTCCGAATTCTGGAGGCGTTGTAATGTTGAATGGCGGAAATCAGCGGCGCTCTTTGCCTGGACACCAGAGCGAAGAAATTAAAATATAAATAAATATTTCATTTTCTCCAGTGGGGATTGCACCAACAACCAGTTGCGCGTTTACAGGCACACACGGCGTCAAAAAATTAAAAAAAAAATCAATAAACAATAATTTAATCCCTCTAGTGGGGATCGAACCAAAACCGTCGCTTTACAGTCACACCCTTGTGCGCCTCGATGGCCTCTCTCTCTATAAAAGTAGGTATAGCGTAAGGATTTTTTTTTAAATAAAACCGGTTTGAAATTAGTAGATAACTTTTAATACAATGCATTATTAATGCATTATTCATATTTCTCAGTATGCCAAAAACAACAATTAACAAGAATGTCAACGAGTGCGTCGATATCTGAACTACAAAGAGAAAAGGATACTTTCCAAGATGTTTTACCTAATATCATTGAAACACTACAAAACAATTCGAAATTCGCTGAGATTCCAGAAGTGGCCGATTGGACAAAAAGGGTATATATAGAAGTTATTATTTAAATTATTTATGGAAAAAATGTTTGCTGTTTTATATTAGGTACGGTTGTAGGTTCAATTCCTATTCTTCTAAGGAAGTATTTAATATTTTCATTTCTGAACTGAAGTATCTTTATAAGAACGGAGTTTCTTAAAACTAAGTTCCCTCAGCCTACCCTGCTGTGTGCGAGATAGAGCGGGAAAGCAAAAAAATATGAATTGGTGATAAGGCTTATATGTTAAACAGAAAATACAACCGAGGCCGGTCGTGGCGCAGCGGCACGAGGTGTGACTGTAAAACCGACTGGTTGTGGGTTCGATCCCCACTCGAGGAGATGAAATATTTACTTAAATTTATATTTCCATTTTCTTCGCTCTGGTGTCGAGGTTAAGCACGGCGTTGAGTTCTGCCACTCAACACACAATGCCTCCAGAATTCGGCAGAAAGTGGGGAACGGGAGTGTCTTAACACTGGGTTCCCTCTGCCTACCCTGCTGTGTGCGGGATACAGCGTAAAGCTGAGAAAATACAACAGACTCTATTACAGAGTTCTCACTACTCACGCTTTTTCGGGGAACGTGCTATATAATTTTTTATTTTTTTTTTATTACTTTTATGCATTAACGTATCTCAACATTTATATTTGATTGCTTTTATATTCTTTTTTGCACTAAATAAATAAAATAAATACCTAATAAACTGTTTTATGACTATATATAGTTACAATAAAAACTTGAAAGTATTAACGAGGAAGCGAGACCAAGACAGTACTTACTACTTTTATACAAAAAAATGCTGACAAGGTTTTAAAAGCATCATTATTTACTATTTATATTTAGTAAGTCGTAATTATCACGTAAATATATCGTATTTATTATTATTTTATCCAAATCACTGCTAAGTGTGAATCGGACTCGCCCACCGAAGATTTCGTAGCAATTTGCTATAGGTCAACGGGAAGTAAGTATAAGCTATAAAAATTGACAAACTTAAGTATGCGGGCGTATGCATTTATTTTGTAATGAACAACAAGTATAATTTTGTAATATTTTTTTTTATGAAATACTTATAAATATTGACTTTTTTCCTTTATTTGTATTGCGAGCTATCACTTCGTGATTCTAATAACTGTAGGTCCGAAAGAAGTACGAGTATTTATCCAATTTCATACAATGCATTTTGTGGGTTCGATCCCACTCGAAGAAATGAATTATTAATTTAAATTTATATTTTCATTTCTTCGCTCTGATGTCGAGGCTTTTCCGCCACTCAACACGCATTGCTGCCAGGAATGGGCGGAAAATATGGAACGGAGTGTCTTAACATTAGGTTCCCTCTGCCTACCCTGCTGTGTGCAGGATACAGCGTAAAGCTGATTTAATGTTGATTTTTTAAAATTATAATTTTTTTTTATTATAATAATTCAGTCTTATATCGTAATTTCCCATACTTACTCTTTAAAATATACTACAAGAAGGTAATCTTGGAAAGAGTCAATAATCGTTACGATTATGGAGCAGGAGTCTCAGATATATTTTAAATTTCTAAATAGCACTCCTTTCTTATAAAATATTTACATTTAGGCATACCAGGGATAATTATCTAATAGGAAAAAATAATGTATAGGAAAGAATTTAATATATTTTTATTTATACTTTTTTTGTTATATTTAAGTGAAGTTAAACAAAAGTTGCCTTTTTTCAGGTACTGGAATACAATCTACACGGTGGTAAAAAGAATAGGGGACTTATGACAACTTACGCATACGAAAATATTGAAGATCCACAGAACATTACGGAGGAATCCCTAAGAATTAGTCGAGTAGTGGGATGGTGTCTCGAAATGGTGAGTACACTTATATTGAAATAATCCCTATTATCTATGGGGGACGGAGTGTCTTGACACTACTCTCTGCCTACCCTGCAGTGTGGGGGATACAGCGTGTAGCTGATTTTACTCATACTATCTTATATCATATAATCTAATTAGCCTATAAAAATAATTAAAATTTTATGTAATGATTAATCGAAATCTATATATTATTTGACGCTTATTCACCAATACGTATGATATTGCCATTGTTTCGAAGGAGTTTTTATATTATGGTACAACGAATAAGTAGTCTGACATGTTTTTGTATCGAATCTTCGCCTTATGCTAAATGTCACGCTTATCCATAACAATTAAAAATAAATTACAACTTTTCACTGCATTATTATTCATATGTATACCTATATAATACAGGTACAGGTAGTCGTAATCAGGTAGATACCAATAACGTAATGTGTTTACTACTACAAAAATACTACTAAAGGTTAATCAAATTTGAACTTTGCCGCCAATACCTACGACTCGATTTCGGAATGAGGCGTATGCGGCGGTTTGATAGGTTTATGTCTGCGTGCGTCGTTCTGACAAAAAAGGCGTTTTATATTATAATAATATTTCATTATTTATTTTGCTTAAAGAAATCACTTTTTCATTTGGAAAAAAAAATAATTGTATTAGGCTTTTATAGAGTAGTTAAAACTGGTTTCATTTAAAGTGGTGCTGACACTTCCACCCTGTATATATCACGGTGATATTATCATAAAACATATTTTTAAAATACAATATGGTTTTTAAATATTACAATACGCTACGATAAATAATCTTCGTTGATATCTTATTCTTCATTCATATTATAATAACCAGAGTGGTATTGTCAAAGGAAATAACTGTTTACTATCTGTTAGTGAACGCAAGAGGCTCGGTTGGGCTCTCATTTTATTTTATAATATGATGTATCTTGTATTTGCATCTACTAGAGAATGGCACACAACATTTATAAAAGAATTGGTTGAATAATTTACTAAATATAATATATATAACTTTACTATCTATACTAATATAATAAAGCGGAAGAGTTTGTATGTTTGTTTGTTTAAACGCTAAGATCTCCCGATAGTAGGTCCGATTTACTTTCTTTTTGTTTTGTATGAAAGCTGCATTCTTCAGAAGTGCTATAAGCTATATATACATTACGGTGTAAGCCTTAGTTAATCCTAAATAACAAAATAATAATAATAAGGAACGCCATAGAATTACTTTAAAATTGCTTTAAGCGCGTGCGCTGCACATATAGCTATATATGTCAGTACGTTGTATCACAAACATATTCAATTTTATTAGAGAAATAAACTCCGTACTCCATATATCTATCTGTTATAAATAAGTGACAATAAGGCATTTTGGGATTAAAAATAATTGAAAATCCTAAGGTTTCATTGATTTTTATTTCACATGTATATTAAAAAGTTACGAGCGAAAGTTATTTATTTTATCATCAAGAAAATTTAATGAAGATAATCTTCGGTTTTAAAGCAATGTAATTTGGACGTATACTTTTTGAGAAAGTGTAAAATTTATTAAACGTTCATAAAAAGCACAAACTACAAATGCAAGTAAACTTAGTATACATATACTTGAAGTATATAATTTATACTTATTTTAATGTTTCTGCTAGTTTAGAATAACATTATTTTTCAAAGTTAGCAGAGTAGGCAAAGGAAACCTGGGAATTTAATATTAAGACACTTCATTTCCCCATTTTCCGCCGAATTCTGGAGGCATGATGATTGAATGGCGGAACTCAACGCCGCGCTTAGCAACGACACTAGAGTGAAGAAATGAAAATATGATATATTAAGTAATATTATAATGCTACTCACTTCCTTTTTTAATATAGTTTTTTTTTTATGTCTATTTATTACATTAAATAATATTTAAAACAAAGGACAGTCTGTGAAGTGTTTAATTTTTATGACAATGTTATGTAGAATAATGGCGCATTATCAGAGATTTTATTTATACTCTACAACTTTATATTGTCCGCGTCTTTTTAAATTCAAATTTTGTTTAAGTTTAACTTAACTTAGCTTCACGCTTTATCCCTAGCGGGGTAGCCAGAGAGAACGGAACGCCAAACGCTATTCTCTACATACCTCTTTCGCCTCGTCCACTATCATCAACCTCTTCATACATGCCCTCCGGGGGGTCCTCATGCTTGTTACGTGACCTTCCTCCAATATATTTGATACTGTGTTTTCGAAGGTCAACCGAGGTCTCCCCCTATCTCTGTTACCACTCATTTTTCCATTATAAGCAATTTTTTAAAAAATATAAAGAGATACATTTATGTTTCTTATTAAAAAAATACATAACATATAAAAGATTAAAAACATTTTTTTTAACGTTTTTTAAAAAATATTTTAGTACTCTCAGAGAATCTATATTACCAATTTAATAGATAAATTAAAATGATATATTAAATCAACAGTTGCACGCGTACTTTTTGGTAATGGACGACATCATGGACGGTTCGACTAAGCGACGTGGTGTGCCATGTTGGTACCAGCTACCCAATATTGGCCTGGGCGCCATAAACGACGCGATACTGATACAAGCGTGCATATACGAAGTGCTACACTCATATTGTAAGCATATGCCACAATATAAACACATAATGGACTTAATTAACGAGGTGAGTGGTTTTTTTTATTTATATAATAATGATTTTGAGGCCTGTCGTGGCGCAGTGGCACAAAGTGTAACTGTAAAACCGACTGGTTGTGGGTTCGATCCCCACTCGAGGAGATGAAATATTTACTAAAATTTATATTTCCATTTATTCGCTCTGGTGTCGAGGTTAAGCGCGCTGTTGAGTTCTGCCACTCAACACGCAATGCCTCCAGAATTCGGCAGAAAGTGGGGAACGGGGTGTCTTATGACACTAGGTACCTTATTGATTTATAATAATGATTTTGTGACGGTTTAATGTGTTAACCTTGCATTATATTTTTTTTATGTTCTCCTCAAAAAATAATGTATATTAAATAAAAAGTAGAGAACCAATTGACCTGTAAACAATACGTGTTGCCATAGCAACGTGTGTTTCATTTTATACTAAAGTGTACATTGCAAATGTATGTTATGTTTATTTTATCATTTTTTATAACAGATATTAGTATTTTGAGCTCCTTCTCTATAAAAACTATAAGTTCTCTTATTCCTTTTATTTATTTTATTAAAGTTTACATTATTGCATTGTTCATGAGTCAAACAAATAAATTAAGAGTACTTATTAGTAGGTAAACGCTCATATTTCTAGCGTGTTATTATGCGTGCGTGTTATAAAATTAAAAACAAATCTTCATACTGTATAACAAAGGTAAAGCAAACATAAGTTAATGATAATTATGCAAAATTTTACACTCCTTCTAGGGCACTATTTTCGTAAAAATGGGTACATACGTGTTTCCTTCACATATTAATATATAAATATATATTAGTATTTTTTTTTTAAATTGTACTTACATTATATTGTAAAATTCTTTTATATAAACAATTTTTCAATATCTCTATCTTAAAATATAACAATAATTACCTGTTTTTAACGGACTTCTGTAAAACAAGGAAGATATCAGTTCGGCTGTTTTTGTTTTATGTTTGTTGCTTCAGAACTTTTGACTGTGTGAACCCGGTTCACTTGTGGACAATGGTATCTTATGAGAAAACCACCTAAGTCTTAAATTTGCATTTAGTATGTGCGCGCCAAATGGACGAATAACCTAATATTCCACCAACCTATTTCGATTATTCTTTTTTTATTGGAATTGGAACATTTCAAGGATACTTTCATTAAAGTTTGGTTCCATTTTGATCATGGGATCCGATTGAAATTGGAGAAATCGGCTTTTTTTTTGTTAAAAATTATAAACACTGAATAACTTATTCACTTATAGACAATTTAAATTCATTATTATAAGGAAACAGTATGTCTCGTGGAAAATGAAAATACAACATCATAAGCATCGTTATTGTAGATATATTTACTATATTTAGTTATTCATCAGAAATATAAGACCAATCACAAATATAAGAATAACTTACTAAGAACCAGTCGTGGCGTAGGGGCACAAAGTGTGACTGTAAAACCGACTGGTTGTGGGTTCGATCCCCACTCGAGGAGATGAAATATTTACTTAAATTTATATTTACATTTCTTCGCCCTGGTGTCGAGACAAAGCGCGGCGTTGAGTTCTGCCACTTAACACGCAATGCCTCCAGAATTCGGCAGAAAGTGGGGAACGGGGTGTCTTATGACACTAGGTTCCCTCTGCCTACCCTGCTGTGTGCGGGATACAGCGTGAAGCTGATTTGTTTTTTTATTTTACTAAAATTCCTGCGGCGTTAAGTTCCACCACTCAACCGGGAATGTCTCGAAAAATCAAATGATTTTTATATATTGTTTAAATTTTTTATTAATTAATAATCGCACATTTAGTCCGTACTCTACTTACCCCATACCTATTCGTTTTTAGTTATTTTATCGTCTATACTTGATGCTAATAGTTTAATATTAATTTATAACATCGTTAAAAAGAGCTTCAATGGAGCTTATTAATGTTTAATCTTACGTAATAAATCTATTTAGATTTATTTTGATACCTTATTGGTAGGAAAAATAGAGTAAAATAGAGTTGCAAGAAATAGGTAACGATTGTATAGACGTTCTCGAAATTTTCATTTTAAATATGTACCTATCTTTCTTAATTTCTTTTAATATTTTAAATGAAACTATTTTAACAGGAATAATCGCGTATTTAGGTTTATTTCCGGCAGAAAGTGGGGAACGGAGTGTCTTAACACTAGGTTCCCTCTGCTTACCA
>JAJHJA010000989.1:0-106933 GCA_021202915.1 Heliconius himera
TTGCAGCTGTTTCGTCTTTTAATATAAATATAACGATAAAAAAAAATATTTCGGAGGTCACTTCTCTCTGACTATTCCGCTTGTTGCAGCGGCAAAGCACTTGACTATAAGCGCGATGGTCATTGGTTCTATTCTCACTCGGAGGAATGAATTATTTTCATTTCATCGCTCTGGTAACAACAAAAACGCGGCAAAAAATAGGCAAATTAGACGGAATTCCCTCTGCCATATTCAGGATACAACTTGAAATTAAATAAAATTCTGATGGAATTAAAATTTGATATAATCCTCATGCACCGCACCTAACTCCTTACAAATAGCTTCTAATTTACATACTTTTAATTTCATAATTTCTTGTAAAATAATAAATTGTTGATAATTTCAAAAATCACGAGGCAAAAGCTAAGAATAAAGGGTAGCAGGATACGATAATATGCTATCAAAGTGAATTTTACATCAAAAATTCCGGATGCGGTATTTGAAATCTCATACCCTCATATATAATGTATGGAACTTGACTTCGATATACATATCTATTATATACGAGTATTGGTTATAAGACTTCCTTTGGCTCCAAATATTCTTGGTTTGTTTACTTTTTGGTTTTTTAACCATCACACTGTATCCTGCATGTAGCAGGGTAGGCAGAGGGAACTTAGAGTTAAGATACTCCGTTCTCCACTTTCCACCGCTTGAGGTATTGCGTGTTAAGTGGCGAAACTCAATGCTGCGTGTTGCTTTGTTACCAGAGCGATGAAATTAAAATATTAAATATACCATTCGAATCGATTCAAATAGTTGCGTCTACTGTCATATATTTGTGCCACTCCGTTATAACTAATCTCTGCAATATTTTTAAATTTGATGATGAGCGAAATTATTTATCATTAAATGCTGTACCTTTTTTACATGTGCAGTCTACTTTATTTTTATATGAGTTTTATATGTAATAAAATACTCTAGAATAGAAAAAAACTTTAATAAAAATACTAAAACAATACTATCACAGAATGTGTTTTGATAGTAGTATTTTCTTTTTGTCCTTATTTTTTAAAATATAAAAAAGTCTTTCATATGCAAATTATGCGTATATTTTATTCTTTACTTTCCAAAACTCAACTAATTTCCATTCAAAGTTATTTCAGACGAAAGCCTATTAAAATGTAAATTTATTTAAGCATTCAAACGTAGCCCAAAATATTACGAAACATCGATTTTTGTTGTGACTCTGTTATTCATAATGTAATATTAAAACACAGATAAATAAAATCATAAAAAATTAAAGAAATAATATTATTTTCTTAATATTTAAACAATGTTACTATAGGAATTAGAAACTTAACCATACACTTACAATCAATTCTCCTTTATATTATAGGTTTTTTAGTTTTTTTTTTAATTTTTTGTTTTATAATATCATATATTATATTTATGTTTTCTCTAGTAATAAGATAAAGCGCGACGTTTAGCTCCGCCACACAATACGTAAAACCTCGAAAATTGAGCGGAAAGCGGGTGGATGGTTGAATATTCATACTAAATTTCACGGTGATGCTAATATAATATGTAGTAACTAGCGACACACGCGCTCCTTTGCTTAAATTTATTCTTACATTCAACCTAAATTATAAATAATTTTCACATAAATTGTCAAAATATGTTATTTCTATTGGTGTATTGGCAATATAATTGCTAAGTTTCATATTAATTCTTTTAGAAGTTTTTGTGCGAAATTGGAACAACCACCCGTTTTCATAAAGTTTCACATTTATATAAGAGTAAGATACATATATCAAGTATAATAATAAAATTTATTCCAACAGGTATAAAACCCCGAATGAAGAATCATTTCCGGGCGCATCAGCTATCTGTGTGGCTTCGCTTAATCCCCGAGCTCCATAGAACCGGTATGGAAGACGTCTCAGCTCGGCATAATCTATTCAAAAATTACAATGAACAGGATCTATACGAGGGCATTATTAGACCGGATCCATTGTCAAGGACCGAAAATGATCAAATAAGGAAAAATATATCATACGATACCGCTTTGACTACAGTAGACACCATATTGGCTACATGTGTCACAATAATACCGAATAGAGACCTAAATTTCACCACTACAGATAATACCCTGGCAAATCTAGAAGCTGCAGGCTATGCGGCTTATTCCACAGCTTTGAGTGTAACAATCGCTATTGGATGCTCACTCCTCATTTTGAACGTATTAATCTTCGCCGGGGTCTATTATCAACGGGATAAATCAAGGTCACGAGGCAAACAGCGTTTCAACGAGAAACACTTTGAAACTATATCTGGAAAGCATTCGCATTATCATATAGATCCCAATATAGCGCCTAGTTTGGTTGTTGATATCGAACGTCAGAATAGAAAGAAAATAGATTTGGCCAATATGAACTTTAAAGGTCCTAAAACTCCAAGTCCCACTCTAAGTATAGATATGCCAAGCAAATTGAACAGTAGTTTTAGATTGCCCAACACTTATCCCGAATATGGGACGCTACCTAAGAATTTGAATCAGTTTAGTAATCAGGATATGAGGAATCCGAACGGCTCGACCGATTTTAATGAGCCAAGACTCCCTCACGCTACTCTAAGGAGAGGTAAATCAATACACTCGACCACTTTGCCACAGGCCGCCATAGATGAAATGAGAGTGTGATTTTGATATTATGACTTGTAAAGTGTATAAGTAAGAAGTTTTTAGGGAAGGACGTTAATGATTCAATTGTAAAGATTATTAATTAAAGAATCAAATGTATGGGTGTTGTTTTATTATCATTTTTCTTTTATTTTTACTTTTTTTTATTTTTTACTGATACTACATATTAATTAATTTAAGCAAGAAAGTATATACTTTATTCTAATACTGAGGCCAGGCGCAGCGGCACAAAGTGTGACTGTAAAACCGATTGGTTATGGGTTCGATCCCCACTCGAAGAGATAAAATATTTACTTAAATTTATATTTCCATTTCTTCACTTTGGTGTCGAGACAAAGCGCAGCGTTAAGTTCTGCCCCTCAACACGCAATACTCCAGAATACGGAACGGAGTGTGTAAAGACTAGGTTCCCTATGCCTACCCTGCTGTGTGCGGTGTACAGCGTGAAACTGATAAATATAATAAGTAAATAACTCGATGTGTGAATCTCTTTTATAACGGAATGAATAATATATTTTAGTTACAAAAGTTATCGTTCTATAAAAATGAAAAACACAGTTTATTATTCTTTTTATTAACTTTATTTAGAACTAATTTTACATATTATAATTAATTTTAAATAAATCTAGACACATATTAATAACAATTTTGATTGAGGCCGTCAATGCGCAAGGGTACAGGCCTGTGATTGTAGAGTGAAGGTTGCGGGTTCGATGTCCAATCAATCGTACGAAATATTTAATATTTGCATTTTCCCGCTCTTTTAAAAATGCAAACGTGGCGTTGCTTTCCGTCACTCAATACGCAATGCCTTCAGAATTCGGTGGAATTTCTTAACACTAGGTTTCCAGATTTCATCTGCCTACCCTGTTATGTGTGGGATACAGCGTGTAGCTAAAAAAGCATAACAAATACATAGTAAACTGTAGTAGCACAGGTTCTCAACCACTATTTAAAATACAATTTAAACATAATTAAAGAAAAATAACTCATTTAAAAACATTTTTTCTCGAGGCCAGTCGTGGCGCAAGGGCAGAAAGTGTGACTGTGGGTTCGATCTCGTGGAGATGAATTATTTACTTAAATTTATATTTTCATTTCTTCGCTCTGGTGTCGAGTACAAGCGCGGCGTTGAGTTCTGCCACTCACTGTCTCCAGAATTTGGCAGAAATTGACGAACGGAGTGTCTTAACACTAGGTTCCCTCTGTCTACCCTGCTGTGTGCGGGATACAACTAAACTCGTGAAGCTGAACTCTTTTTTTTAAATACAATAACTTTTGCAGTTTGAAAAAGTTCAGAAATTGAATAATCAACAAAATTTTAGTAACCATCATGGTTCAACAGCACAGCATTTTAATATAAGCGCGACGATTGTATAATTGATTCCCACTCAGGAAGATTAGTTATTTTTATTTCCTCGCTCTGATAACAAGAGAAAGCTCGGTGTTGAGTTCCGTCACTCGACGTACGGTGGTTCCAGAATCAGAATTATAATAAATTTAACTATTTTTGTTTTTGTATTCTTTCTAGATTACTTATTATTAATTAAAATTGAAAAAACAATGCAAACTTCCTTGCTTAATAATTAAAAATATTTCTTATAGAAATATATACAGTCTAAATTTATAATTGTTTAATTTATAGAAGCTTAAATAATATATTCAATACCATCAAACATCGTTTACAACCATATTGTAGTTAGTTCCCACAGAGTAGTCATATAATTTACAAATCTCAAGGACCTTTCGGATAGAGATGGCTTAAGCGAACATTTCGCTTGAAACGCTAGCGGTCGACGATAAACAAGACTATAAAGACCCTTTGTTCAGTTCAACCATACATAAAATAATGTTGTCACACACAACTATCGATGTTAAGCTATAAATTTATCGATTCGATAGACGCCAACGTCAATTTTTACGGTAGCGATAAAAGTATTTATGAGACATTCTACTATAACATGGAATAAATATTGCTATGGATTTCAATATACAAAGTTTGAATATTTTTTTCGTGAATAAAGTAGATATGACTAAACTATGATCATTTGTAGACCGTTTTGAGTGTCAATAAACGTTTTTATGATAGCATATTTTTATTACAACACTTTCGAACTTCTTTTATGTAATTGAATTGCTGAAGTAACTTAACGATGTCATAAATTATGGGACCTTAAGTAAGACGTTATCGTCGCAAAGTTGGAATGTGAAATTGTGAACTGGAGCAAGGATCAAAGGTTGAATTCTTGTTTGTAAAAATATACAATATTTTTATTTTGTTGATACAAAACAATGCTTTTATTTATAAATCTATAGAATTTCTTGTAATTAAATATCTATTACGCATTTAGGGATCTCAGTGATCTTTAAGAACAAATTTCTTTTATTATTAAAAACTGATTGACGTAAAACTAATATAAACTGTAAAAAAATGGAAATTACGCTTTTGCAATCACTAAAACACTAAAAAAATTCGTTATAAATGTATTTTTTTATTAAAATTAATATTTGCATATGTCATTTAAGTTCATTCATTTAACTATTATTAAAAAAATATCGACATTTGAGCAACTCTACATACTTCTAATGTTCTATCATATCTACATAGAAGTCTCGAGTTGTCTGTATAACGAGAGGGAAAGGACTGAAGTGAGTAACACAATGCCATGTACTTTTGTCTTATGGCTAAGAATAATAAACATTTTTTTTTTGTATTTTTATTGACAAAACAATTTTTTTTATTTTTATATGATGTAATTATCTAAGCCAGTCGTCATACTCTTAAGGAATTAACGCCCTAATATATTATTTTAGTTTCACGCTGAATCCGGCGTATAGAATGGTAGGCACAGGGAATTTAAACACATTTCGCTCAATTTTTGAGACATTAAACCTATTTTAAATAACATCAAAAATATGTTTTTTTTATAAAGTGTTACAATAAACTCTATTGCATTATTATGTAAATAACAACAAAAAGTTGTGAACGAAGTTAAATGTTTCTATTTTAATAGACAAAGCGCAGTGATGTGTTCCACCACTCAACACAATGTCTGGAAAAATTGAGGTAAAAATTAAAAACAGAGGGTTCCCAATATTGTTTTTTCTCTGTTGGCACACTTAGTATACCATAAAACCTAAAATATCGATAAACTTAATTAGTAACAATAACATCACTACAATGTTTCATATCTTCATAATGTCATAGTTTCTAGTTTGAGTGACTATGAGGGTAACAATACGCTTGTCTTGCGCGAGTATCACTGAATAACAAGAGTTTAGAACTACGAGATTAACTGTCTTCAAATTTAATAGAGTGTAAATAACATTTAGAGTAAGTGCTATCAATCATTTATGATACTAATTTTTATTGGTGGTTTCGTCTGTTTAGTTAAAAGGAAATAATTAAGTAGGGTATGGTTTTTTTTCGGACATGAGCTCGCCTAATTGACTTTTACAGTGACACCGGTTGAGTAGGGAAGAGGAATGTTGCCGCTTGAGAGGATGTCAGCGGCAAAGTCGTTCCTTGTGGGACGTCGATCGTGCTAGATTCTAGAAGGTAAATAAGAGCATAGGTGCAGTACATAAATGGACTGGACGTAAAAATATGTTTTCAAATAGATCCGAAAGTTCTTGAGATTAGAATGTGTGATCAATTTTCATATATTAGTATAGGTTGTGTAGCATCTTAGCGAAAGTCAAGGTTGTGGGTTTGATTCAATTTAAGAAATTATGTAAATAACAACAAAAAGTTGAGAACGAAGTAAAATGTTTCTAATTTTAATAGACAAAGCGCAGTGATGTGTTCCACCACTCAACACGGAATGTCTGGAAAAATTGAGGTAAAAATTAAAAACAGAGGGTTTCCAATATTATTTTTCCTCTACTCACCCTTTCATGGGGGATAAAACGTGAAACGGTTGGCATACTTGGTACAATAAAAAACCTAAAATATCGATAAACTTAATTAGTAACAATAACATCACTACAATGTTCCATATCTTCATAATGTCATAGTTTCTAGTTTGAGTGACTATGAGGGTAACAATACGCTTGTCTTGCGCGAGTATCACTGTATAACATGAGTTTAGAACTACGAGATTAACTGTCTTCAAATTTAATAGAGTGTAAATAATATTTAGAGAAAGTGCTATCAATCATTTGTGATACTAAGTCTGCTTGGTTAAATGGAAATAATTAAGTAAGGTGTGGTTTTTTTTCGGCCTAAATGGCTCGTCTAATTGGCTTTTACAGTGACACCGGTTGAGTAGGGAAGAGGAATGTTGCCGCTTGAGAGGATGTCAGCGGCAAAGTCGTCCCTTGTGGGACGTCGATTGTGCTAGATTCAAGAAGATAAATAAGAGCATAGGTGCAGTAAATAAATGGACTGGACGTAAACATATGTTTTCAAATAGATCCGAAAGTTCCTGAGATTATAGTGTGTGAGCAATTGGATGGAGTGGATTTGATTCAATTTCAGAAATTATTTCTATTATTTATATTTTATTTTATGCCATTTTGCGACGGTTTTAAAGTCGAAACCCACTTTCTTTTCGTTTCTTATTTTGTGAGTGGCCAAACTTAACGCCGAGCTTTGCTTTGCCTCATTACCAGAGCAAGGAAATTAAAATATTAAATATATCATTCTCCTGAGTGAAAATCGAACCCACACGATTAGTGGTTAATATTATTAGCATAAATAATTTAATATTTAAATAATTTTTAATTTCCCAGTCTGTGGCGATTTGATATGATTTGGGAAAAAAATGAGAAATGTGTTACCTTGACATTAGGTTACTTCTACCTATTTGTGCTATGCAGTAAAAAGCTTGAAACTCAAGAGAAAAAAGCTAAAAATAAGAAAAAAAAGAATCGTGATTTTAATACAAAAAAAAAAATAATAAAAAGAAGTGACTTATCTCTATATTACAGAAGACTTACAAATAATAAATCAGCTTCACGCTGTATACCGCACACAGCAGGGTAGGCAGAGGGAACCTAGTATTAAGACACTCCGTTCCCCACTTACAAATAATAAATAATAAAAAAATATATAAAGCTAACGTAATTCAATTGATATCAATGTTTAAAAATAAAAAAAAACTTACAAAGTAAGCTGAAAGGCGAATGCCGCACGCGATGTTCTCACGATCGGATAATACCTCGTGTCAGCATCTAATACGTAGTTGGAACTCCTTTGTGTAGTACGAAAGGAATTTTATTTAGTATAGATTGCGCTAAAGTAATAAGTTTATACAATAAAATAGGTTAGATCTAATATAAAAATTGTAGTATTTACTGTTTTAACGTGTTATTAGGTTGGCTTGTAAGTATAAAATAGCATTTAAGAAACTGCACTGCACTGTTATAATTGTTGGCAAAGCGCGGCGTTGAGTTTCGCCACTTAAATTGCAATACCTTAAAAAAATCAGAGGACAGAGGGGAAAGAAGTATCTTAGTAAATTACCTCTGTCTACCCTGCTATATGTGGGATACAACGTGAAGCTGAAAAAAATGTGTTAGTATAAAACTAACAGCTTCGTTACATAGGAATAGCTTAGGTTATAATACACGGAAAGGAAACTCTACAGCCAGACCAGGTCCACAATACATATGGTATTATCGACCTGGTCTGGCTGTTGAGGTTTTTTTCCTTTTTACCTTACGAATTAAATTATTGTAACATTTCTCCCTTCCCTTGGATACATCTTAAGTCTAAAAATATACGTAAATTCGTATAATGCATATATAATATGTATACATTGCACAAAATTAGTTCAAAATGATAATTTGTAATGTTTATTTCTATATAATACTTCTTTTTTTATCAGCTTCACGCTCAATCCCGCATGTAGTAGGGTAGGCAAAGAGAGCCTGGTCTTAAAACACTCCGTTCCCCACTTTTCGATAAATTCCGCGCTTTACTTGACCAGAGCAAAAATGAAAGTATTAAATGTTTCGTTTCCTCGAGTGTGAATCGAACCCACAACCTGTCGCGTTTATAGTCACGTACTTGTGCCCCTGAGTTACTACTGGCATCAAATTATTATTCCCGTTAATTACAAATTATTAGATATTTTTATTTGTATAAGGTTTTACTTTTCGCCATGTTTCAAGATACTAGGACATCTTTGATTACAGCAAATAGGTACTCAGATGTATATTGATTCCATAAAGGTTCTAATTTTTTTATATGTGGTAGGTGTAGGGAACTATTATATATATATATATATATATATTTATAGTTTATTTACTGTGTGTCATTTATCTATTTCAATATTGTAATTTATTTATTTATCATTTATATACATACATACATTTAATAGAATTTATCCCATATCAATATTTAATAATGGGGATCCATAAAAAGGTGTATTGACATCTACAATGGAGTTAGCTACGCTCAGTTTGCGTTCGTGCATGTATGGAATGTGAGCATAGCTGCACATACACCGGTCTACAATGTGGTATTAGCGCCGACATGGAGCTGTTATTACTACAATGATAAGTCAGTGTGTACATATGCAGAAGAGGAATAAATACAAGATGAATGTTAAAGGGTAAATAAAACTTTATGAAAAATATATTTCTTATAAATACGTATAATTTCGAGAGAGCGTCAATTTTGGGATTCATGATTATATTTATATTATTTTCATTTTTTCGATCTGATGACAGGGCGGTATTAAGTTTCACCATTTAACACATAATATCTCAAAAATTGGGTATAAAATGGATAACGGAATATAATAAGTTTCCTCTGCTTACCCTGCTATATGCGAGATACAAACAAAAAACAGCTTTACGCTGTATCCCACACACAGCAGAGTAGGCAGAGAGAACCTAGTGCTAAGACACTTCGTTCCTCACATTCCGCCGAATTTTGGAGATATTGCGTAATGACTGGCAGAACTGAACGCTACCTTTTACAGCGAACCTACACCCATTTGCGTTTACAGTCACACTTTTGAGACCCTGCGCTACGACTGGCCTCAAACAAACAAAGAATTAAAACAGTTATACAAACAGCTTTTACAGATTGGCTGGTAGAAAATGCTTTTTAGCGTTAAGCCCGCCTATTGTAATTTTTTTATGTATTAAATTTTGTGCAATAAAGAATAAAAAAACATATATCAAAATAAAAAAAATATCCATGAGCAAGAATAGAACCCATTAATATCACGTATACATACATCAAATCACTTCTCGTACAAGATGTCATCATCTAGAATAGAAAGGAACATAAAAGAGGCATGACCTAAATAGTTATTAGTCTGTTTATGAAAAATGTCACATAATTTATATAAATAAACTAGAGGGCGCGCGCGGCTTTGCCCGCTTATTAGGAGCGAATTTTAAAAAAACCACGAAACACGTGTTCAATAAAATATTTTTAACAGTCTGAATTTATTTTTTTATAAAAATCGGTGGCAATTTAAAGATTTTTCCATACAAACTTTCAACCCCTTATTTGAACCCTTAGGAGGTGAATTCTTAAAAACCATGAAACACGTATTCAATGAAATATTTTTAAGAGTCTGAATTTCAAATTTTATAAAAATCGGTACAGTTTTAAAAAAAAATCTATACAAACTTTCAACCCCTATTTCATCTCTTTAGGGTTAAAATTTTTCAAATTTCCTTCTTAGTGGATGTCCAGAATATACGGCCCAAATTTCACGTTTCTACCATCAGCGGTTACGGCTCTGCGTGCGTCTTACCTCAGTCAGTCAGCACAAGTCCTTTTATATATATAGATTTGTCAAGAATCAAGAAAAAGTACGGTAAGAATCCTCCTTATTAATTATAACGTGAGATGTTTGTCCTCATTGTTCAAAATTTATTTTAATAAATATTATTGAAATATAAAAGCAGTGAAGTATACAAAGTGTAATTGCTACTTAGCGAGAACAAACGACTATAATTCTTATAAAACTGCATCATAAAAGACACATTTCTGCACTCATTATATATTGTACTGTTAATGTATACCAGTTTATTACCAGAATCAGTCAATTTTAGTTCCTATTACGTAAGTAATAAGTATTTTTTTTCTAATAGAGAAAATACTTCTAAGACAACTCTATTATACCTACCTACCTTTTATTTCAATTAAAATATAAAGCTTGATATATGCATGTTTGCGGCGTACTTGCTTTTTTATTTACATGCTGATATCTCAGGCCATTGCGACTCAAAAGCTCAAGCGTGTAAGCGCAAAAACGAGGGTAGTGGGTTGTAAATATTTAACCCTTTACACGTATATGTCGCGGTATAGGCGGCACACTATGGTATTAAACTTTTTTTTTGGTTTTTTATACAATAATAAAAAAAATCATTTTTTACACTACGTATATCACTATTCAATTTAAGGGCAGTTAAAAAAACTCATATAAATAAATCCGAGTCGATAGATAAGTAAATAAAATAATAGTCCGAGTACAGTATAATCACAAAATAACCTATTATATAAAAAATTGAACATAGCGGGACTCGAACCCGCGCTTCCTGGAAACCGACTAGGAGGTTTCCAGGAGGCGCGGGTTCAAGTCCCGCTACGTTCAAATTTTTATACGTTTTCTAAATAAATATTTTTCTTTCTTAAGTGTTGAATAACACATTAAAAATGTTTAAAAAACCTATTATATGAGTGCAAATGGTTAATATTTTCATTATATCGATCTAGTAAAGAAGCAAAGTAAATCAAATCAATAAATCAATCAACAGCGTGAAGCTGAAGAAGCAAAATGATGCGTTGAATTTTGACTATTAACACTCAATGCCTTGAAAAATCGAAACAGGAACTTGAAAAACAAACTCACAACATGCACTTTTGTGTCCGGGATACGGAATACAGCCTGAAACTATAAAAAAAACAGTTTTTAGTTCAATCATCAAAAAAATTGTGCCCACTACTGTCTCCGTATGCAGATCCAATAACCAATCTTTAATTTCAATACGTTATACGCTCGACAGTCGCAATCATAGTGATGGAGGCTTAGACTACCTGCCAATTGGTATTGGAAAGCTATTCCGGTTCAAAATTTGTCTGGGTCAGACTGATATTGAAATGTATATTGATAATAATTTCTTGTACGGCATAAGAAAATAATTTCAAAAATGTTAAAGTTATTTTAATCTTAAGAAAAATAAGTTTTATTTTAGAAAGCTGTAAAGTTTAAACGTAGCGGGAGTCAAACCCGCGTCTCTTGGAAGCGGTCCAAGCGCTCTTAAGCCACACATTTTTTACGCTGTATCCCGCACATAGCAGGCAGAGGGAGCTTGGAAGCCTAGTGTTTAGAGTGCAATTAAGACTTAAGAAGAAAAAGTTAAAATATATTTCTCCTGCTTAATAAAAATGTTTCCTTAGCTTTTTTTACTTAGCTTTACACTTCTACCCTGTATATACTATACGAGGCAGGCGAAGGGAACCTGGTGTCAAGAACTCTATTCCACACTTTCAGACCATTTTTCGAAACATAGCATTTTGAGTGCCGAAACTGAGCTCCGCATTTTGTCTCGTTACCAGAATCCGCAACCATCACGTTTTTAGTCAAATGCTTTGCCGCTGTGCCACTATAGCCTTCTTATTGATGTTTTTCTTGAAATTATTGTAGTATTGCACAATATTTTTTACAGATTATTTATTGAAGTTTATAAGTAAATTGTTATTACTATTTCTATAGACAATGGGATATTACTTTCACTATCTTAGAAGCCATCGTCACTTATATAAAACTTATTTTTTTATGCCTTACGATATCGTAGTATAGAAGAATAGCGTCCGACTGGAAACTCAGTAGACGTGAACTCAATACCCTCTCAGAGGAGTCAATTGTTCCTATTTTACTGCTGTAGCAGGGCAAAATGCGGCGTTGAGTTCCATAATTCAACACGTGTGAGAACAGTCTACCTTCCTTACTTTATGTACTTTGAAAGGTGAGACCGGGTGTATTGAATCGATCGATCGTGGATTGGCTTGAGCTGACTAAAGAAACATAGAATCGGTCTAAATTTATGTAACTGCGTTAACCCGCCGTTGATAACCCTAGTTTAACTTATACGTTTGGAGACGCCGGTGTCACGAACCGGGGTCTTTGATGAATACTTATTTAGGTAACGTATAGCTAATTTCGTTTTGATCTTAAACATATATATATATATCAATAAAACATATTTTTTTGGTAAAT
The DNA here is from genome assembly GCA_021202915.1 of Heliconius himera. NCBI lineage: Eukaryota > Metazoa > Arthropoda > Insecta > Lepidoptera > Nymphalidae > Heliconius > Heliconius himera. The sequence continues at coordinate 12,871 of JAJHJA010000989.1, forward strand.
CACAACTCGTATATTAGTATTATACAATCATAGTCAAAAATCAACATGTTTTTTCATGTCTTATATTTTTTAAAAACTAACAACAATATTAATTTATGATTCTAATGACTATAGGAACTCTAGAAAAATAACAAAATATATATATATATCCTAGTAACACAAAAAAAAACACACACATACCCTCTAGAAAACTACTCTTCTTGAACTGTCAAACAAGTACTGAAATAAGGTACTACGTGCTCAAGGCACAAATATTTCTTGCTTTTGTAACAAGAATGTTTGGTTGTTTTATTTTTTCGTCACTTGCATTCTCGGCACTTGCCTTTTTGTAAAGCACCAACAGCCATCTCCTATCATCGATTTTCAAAATTTCATATAGTCTCAGTCTAAAGACTCTAGGCAAGTTCAACTGTGTCTGTAGTTCTCTTTTATAAGACTAAATAAGTTTAACTAACAAAAATTATTTTATAATATTGTAGTTGCTATATTTGGCATAATTGTCCCTTACCAAATAAAAAAGAACTTGTTGTCACTTATACATTCTCGGTCACTCAACGCTATTTTACTGTCCAAATCTTGATCTGGGTACGAGATATCTCGGTTTTACTTTGCTTTAACTTTCATTATTCAACAATGCCTGTGACAAATCTTGTTTAGATAGGATGGCCTCTACCTGTTGGATGACGATGCTATTCGTTTTGATTCTGAATCAAAATATAAGAATTTATTACATAATTTATAAAATATAAATAAAATTATACAAAGAACTTATTTATTAATTGACTCTATAATACCACAGTAAAATAACAATAAAAACACGCGTACTTTTGCTGATTTTGCAAATTTAAAAAAGACAATACAATTTCAACCTTGAATAATTTACTTACGTAATTAGTGACGCCGGTCTCAAGGGCCGGTTTTGTGCTTAAACGCAGGAATGTGCGTTCGAAGTGCTATTATAGAGAAAAATAACTTTAGAATGCGGCAGGTACTCGAAATCGCAGCACGCATCGATGGCGTGTCAAAAAGTTATACGATTTTTTCGATCCACCCGGTCTCATAGATATACATACACATGGCGTGTTAAAAATCACAAAAACAAGCCTTGAATGATTTTAACACAGTTTATAATAAATTATAAGCGACAATAGGATAATTCGAAAGCAAGATGAAGTCTTGCCTAGAAGTCTTATTTGAATTCCGAGCATAGCCGAGAATAGCCGAAATTTAAGCTAAGTCTAAGCTCTTGGTATATTGCGAAAGATAAGAATAATTTAATATTATCTTGATATATTGGCAAGCTTAATATGTCTTTCTTGAACTTTAAGTGTCACTGGCTTAATACTTTAGAATACATTTTTTGTATATGAAGTAAGTACAAGTAAAACCAGTTCATGTCATTATGGTACACATCATCACTATGCTACGTTGTTAAGAGCATTAAGCCAATTAATAAAATAGTCCTTATAAGATGTAATACTTTTTTTGTGATGTATAGAAGGATAGCTTCACTTTCAGATTTATTTATTTGATTTTAGAAGGATATCCTACCCTATGCTACCCATTTATGAAACTTCTGGTGACCTTGGCCAAATCTTTGCTAGACACACACTACACTTACAGTTCACAAATTAACTTTGGTATTTACTAACTTTGGCGTTCAGCTTTATAAATCTACACAAAAGAAACTACTAACTAATTTTTACACTCACCAAAATTGTAAGAGCTATTGTAGAGTAAAGTTAATAATGTACACGATAATTTTAACTTTTTCCTTCAATTCCTTATCTTTATCATCTATGTTTTTTAGAGACAGACATAGAGAACCTAATACCATAAGGAAGGGTAGAATTATTAGAGCAGAGAGAGGCCAAGTAACAACACTTGACCTGTCTCGAGCAAATGATACCATGCAACACATGCAAAACTCACTCCTAGAGTATACAGCAATTGTAAGGGAAACCATCAAAGTCAACCATGCAACCTGCGAATTAATTATGAGGACCTTTGAACTCGGAAGCGAAGATCTACCAAGAATTTTACATGAAGAAGAGAAAATATATGACAATAACAAATTGAAATACTTAAGGGGAAATCCACCTAAATCTCCCCAAAGAGGCTTACAGCGGGAAAGATGGCATTTTATACAAGGATGATAAGTCAACAGGAGAAAGTTTCTCACCCAGGTACGTCAACATCTTCGTACAACCCAATCCTTGTCGTACCTCGTACCACCATTCAAACTTCCAATAATTTAACCAGCATTTGGGAGCATTGGGAGCCACTTGAAATACAATGGGTGAATGGCGTTCCTGGCTGCGGTAAATCCACCTGGGTGGTCAACAATTTCGTCCCCGATAGTCCTATCAGATAGCAACTGTAACTACTGAGGCAACTGAAGACCACAGAAGTAGGACCCCTTTTAGTTGCACCAGGGAAAATCAAAGTCCGCACGATCGCCTCTATTGTGGTAAACAGTGTTGCAGAAAAGCCTGCAAGCTTTAATTAATTTTCGGGCAATCGTAGTGGCATCCATATTATCAAAGGCAAAGATACTTACATAAACCACCCTTTATCGACAGATCAAACCTCTTCCGAATGTACTATATCGGCCCAATCCTCGTGACAGCTATCAGTCAAGAGATAGCAAGATCATATAGATGTTCACTGAATGTGACATACGCGCTCAACGAAGTTTATAACGGAATCTACTGATAGCCCAACAAACATCTGGATCCCTGAGAAAGCCGCGATACACGGGTGCTTCAAGGGTGTGTCAAGATGGAGTATCTTGATTGAAATAAAATATAAAAGATAAATCAGTCGATATTTTTAAAAAATCCAAAGTATTATTCAAGACTGCGTAGTAGTAAGATATTCCAAATAGATGAGCTCAATTATAGAAAAAAAGAAAAAAGTTCTAAATATTTACATTCTTTCGTAATGTTCATTTGCCCTTTCGTTTATAGGATCACTTGAATTTATATGAAGTATAAAACTTTTTCTTTGCTTAGGATATCTTGTTTGTTTATTTCTGTAATTTAAGGTCTGGATTAATATATAACTTTTTTACACAAAAAGCGGTCAAGTGCGAGTCGGAATGTCCACCGATGGTTCCACACTGATTTCATGATTGTATGTGAACGGAAAAGACGACTAACGATCAAATCAGGCCATATACAGTGACCTAAGTTACATTCAGCTGCTTTATAAGCTCCATGCTGTAACTTGCACATAGTAGAGGATACCTGAAAACCTAGAGTTAAGACACTCCGTTTCCGTTAAAATAATTCTGTTCCTTACTTTATGGAGGTCTAATTATGGAGGCATTGCGTGTTGAGTGGTGGCACTCGATTTTATTTCCTCCAGTGGGAATCGAACCCACCACTCGTCTCGTTTACAGACATACGCTTATGCCCCTGCATGATGGCTGGCCTTTTTTAAAATATTATCATAATAATATCAAAACATCAACTACATTATACGAACAAAACTGTTGGAAAATTCCCAAAAGCTCTCTATAGCCTAGTATTCCTTTCTTTTTTAGCAAATGTATTTTTTACTTTATTTTCACACTTTTTCCTCAACTTTTGAAGATTTAAAGGGGCGCTGTAATAATAGGATAGAACTACGATTGTTAAGTCCTCGAATAAAACGAGTATTTTATTTATCTTCACTCTGTATCCAGCGTAAAGCCTACCCTAGGCAGAGGCAAACCTAGTGTTAAGACACTCCGTTCACCAAATTTCGCCAAATTTACAAGACATTGTGTATTGGGTAAAGAACTCAACGCCGCCTAATATATTTTTATACATTTACTTATTTAGAGAAAACGCTATGGTATCATAGTGTTTGAATGGTAACACGAAGGTAGTAGGTTCAATCTACGTAATTATTAGTGTCATTTCTCTGCTATATTCAGAAGCAGTGCGTGGTAAATATGATTTTTACCACGCGATATTTCGATTCTGATTGGAAATGGAAAACGGTCTTAATAATATGTCTTAACCCTGAGCTCTCTCTGCCTGCACTGCTGTATGCGAGATATAGTGAGACATTAAAAAAAAATTAAGAAAATATTCAAAATTAACCTATTTTATTAAACAAACTCAAACTGAGTCAAAATAAAGTTAATTTTATATAATCACAAGTACTACTGCAGTTTTGTAAAATTTTATTTGGAATTTAAGGAAAAAAATAACAAGGAAGTTCCAAATAATGGCTTTGATGGGCATTGGATCAAAGAAGGATAATTTCTATGACTATAAATATAAAGGACAAAAAAATATAAGTAATAAGTCTTACTAAGCGAGACGGTTATGGATTGAATTCCGACTTGGGAGAATGAATTATTTTTATTTTCCCGCTCTTGTAAGAAGACAAAGCGCGGTGTTGAGCTCCGCAATATTTTGAAAATAGGTAACACTTCCAAACATTTTAATGCATTCTTGTTTACAATGTTATTTAGTAATAAGTATAAAATTGTTTTTTTTTTCCTGTTTTGTTTAAACTTATTTATAACATTTGTAGAGATATTCCACTGAGTTATCTGCTTTCCAACAATTAAGCACATGTGATTCTAGAAAACGGACTTCAACGTCTTGTTTTGTATAACTAAAAAATAATGTGATTTATATTAAGTACGTTAAGTCACGACAACAATATTTGCATCTAAATAATAACAATTCAACAGAATTTATATAGAAAATAGAAGAAAAAAGTATAACATAAATTCAGTAAATGCCGGGTTATTTTAGACTTACCCTACTATCCCAATTTCCTTTTCTTACATTATACGAAACGTAAAATCCAGACAAAGCTAACCCAAATACGTTCTCGCTTAGTTCACAAAGAATCTGCCAATTTGATAGTATGGGATCGGGTGTTGGCCTTGAAATAAACTAATATGATGCTTAAACGAGAAAAGGACAGTCGTGGCGGAGAAGTATTTGTGCGACTGTAAATCCGACAGGTTGAGGGTTCAATTCCCACCCGAGGAAATAAAAAAATATATATTTTAAATTGTATCGCTCGCTTCGCTTCTGGTAAAACAAACTCGGCATTGAATTCCGCCACTCATCGTGGAAAATAGGAAACAAATTGTCTTACGCCCAATATTAATAACCTATCTCCAACGTCAATCTTAGATGGTTTCATATAACTATCTAATCTCTAGATTGGATAGATATATGAAACAATCTAAGATTGATGTTGGAGATAGGTTATTAATATTGGGCGTTAATGGGAACGGAGTTTCTTAACACTAGATTCCTTTGCCAATCCAACTACGTGCAATCTATAGTGTGAAGCTAAAAAACAACTGAAATAGAACTATATAGTGCTTTCGAGGGTCAACCAAGTTTTAAGTAAACTAAAAAAAAGCAAATACGTCTATATTAATAGAGTTGAAATGTTTATTTGGTTGAGCGCGATAATCTCAGGTTCAAATTGAAAAGATATTTTAATGTTAGACATTTCACTTAACGAGGAATGCCATAAGCTATATTACATACTGTTATGTAATCGTATAGATGTAAAAACACACAGTATCTGCGGTGCCAGTTACCTCGGGCGCTTAAAATGTATAATTTGTCATACAAACCTATTAATTGTTTCAACCGTGGTAACACAGCGGCGAAACCGGAAGCAAAAGCTAGTAATAAATTTTATTTAGCTTTACATTGTATCCCACATATACCAGGGTAAGTAGAGGGAACCTGGTAATCTTGTGTTAAAACACTCCGTGAACAAATGTGAACATTAAGGGATTTTCATTCCTCACTTTCCACTAAATTCTTGAGGCATTGTGAATTGAGTGGCGAAACTTAACGCTGCGTCGCACATTAGTGCCCCTGGTCAACGTCGACCTTAACTACTTTACACTACTAATCACTAACTAAAAAATAAATAAACCCAAAAATCTATTTATATTCATATAAAGACTTTTATCTTGAAAGTTTTTGTAAGTAGTTTATATAGCGAATCGACTGTCTGCGCCGGAATCCAGTAAATTACTCTATTAGACGGCTAGCTCTGTTCTGCGGCAATTTTTCTTCGAAAACGTAGATCTTGATAGAACAATATTAATCTTGGATTAAAAACTGTATAAGAAACTTATTCTTAAAATATTAATAGAAAAATACTCTTCATTTTATTTAAGAGAAGAAATAAACTTGTTGAAATAAGTTTGAATCATTTTGAATATTTTCTTCTATAAAAATAAGTGCTTCTGTAATATATTTCTAAGTTATCTTTTAATTAACGGACACTGTATATTTAGTGCCACGTAGAATTCGGCCACCTAATACGCTAAAGATTATCTTAAAAGGATGAGACCGTCGACGCGCAGAGGCACCCGCCAACAAATATAAACACACAATGGTTGTGGGTTCGATTTCCGATCGGGAGACTGAATGGAGTCAAAGCGCGGAGTTGAGTTCCAGCACTCTGTCTAGAAGTGTCTTAATAGGAACGGAGTGTCTCAAGGCTAGGTTCTCATGTCCCCTCTACCTACCCTGCTATTTGCGGGATACACCATGAAACCTAAGAAAAGGATAGATGTAGACTATAGACGTTGGGGTTCTATGGTACCTACTCGTCAAACCATGTCTATCATTTATATGGCTGACAAAGAGGGGGTTTATCCTCGTTCTTGAAATGAAATGAATGAAAGGTTTTTCTTGAACAAACGTGTGGTCTCCATAACCTTGTAAAATTATATAAAAAAAGATATTTTTTGCTGTTCCATATTTATAGTTTTACGATATTGGGACTCCGTTTAAGATTAATTGTAGCCTGCAACTTCATTAAGCAAAATATCGATTTTCTTGTTTTCGTAGGAATTTGAGGAAATCCCATCTTAGTGCTCTATGTCGCTTCACAAGGCATGTATGTAAGTGTAAAGGTTGGGCGTCGGGACGTCTAATGAAATATTGCTCTTCATGACCATTTAACACTGTGCTTAATTAGTAAAGATATAGTTATTTATTAGTACTCACATATACACGAGTATTCATACACTACGTAGGGTAGATGCTCAGGTTTCAGGGTTCTACACCGCTTTGTTTCAGCTGTACTTTGTCAACCAGTATCTTAGTAACGAAAGAATTTTATTGCTTTTACACACTTCTAACGATTTTATGAGCATAGAGAAAGCTAATATTTTTTTTATTATTTATATATTATATTTTTTATTTATTTATTTTTGCCAAATGTAGAGACACTGTATTAAGGATGATATAATACCACACAGTGATCAGCTAAGCCCTCTGTCGAGCACTTAGCAGTGTAGGCAAAGAGAACCTGCGAACCTAGTGCTAACACACTTCGTTCCCACTAAGATATTTCTCTTTCGACGGAACACAACACCGCGCTTTGCCGTGCTCGTAACCAGAGCGAGCGATAACAAATTACTCAACAAGGATGACAGAGTAAATTTAATAGGATATATATTATGCTTTTTGTTCAACCGCTAAGCGTCGCCGTTACGTAAACCGCATTTATTAATGTTTGCTTTCTCTTTCTTGTATCATGTCCCCTTTCGTTCGCATACAAATTTTCTTACTCTGTGCCAAAGTATTTACGTCACGATTGGTCCAAGTGTAATAGTTGTTACATACAAGTTAATTATTTAAAAAAAAATTATTGAAATATTGAATTCTAATAATAAATTATTTGGTTTCATGATGTAAGGACTACATGGTCCATTTCTTGGCAATTTTGAAAATATACATGGTAGCCCATGTAATATACATGTAATACACAAAAGACACAGAAACATCTTAATTTTAAACATTTCTAGATATATCGTAGCACATACTGTAATGTTTGGTTCTCCGTTGTTTCTGTTTAATCCCTCTAAGGATAGAGGATGAAGCTAAAAAACGCTTTAAGGGCACTTTTAGCAGAGTAGGCAAAAAGGGTACAGTACTAAGAGATTCCGTCCTCTTGTTTTCCTCAGACCAAAGACAGAATCGAAATCGTGCCGCAGTAAGACTATATCAGACTTAAACTTTTTCGAACATAATTTTAGAAGTTTTTAAGCAAAACAATATTTAATTTAATTTATTTCCATTTATTTTTAATGGTTTATGGGCCAACAGCATAGTGACCATCCAAAAAAAGGAAAAAAAATGTTTTATGCAAGCTGAAAAACAAATGTCCATATATATAGTCCACTACAAACAAACCCATAGAAAGTATATACTGTATAGCATTTTAACGCACCCAAGTCTAAAATCCTGGCAGAATCCTTTTCGCCGTGTAATTGTCGCTTTTAGCGCGAGTAGACCTCTGCTCTACTTTTTGAAATGTTCTTTTAATGTACTCTTAATATGCCTTTACGAGAATTTAATGTACTCAAAATGCTTGTAAAATATATAATTTTAGCTAGAATATAATTTTAATTATAAAATAGTTTAAATTTTAATAAAATTATATTTTATTATTTACTAATATTTGAAAAGTTCTAAGGGCCAACAAGGGAATATATTGTATTAAAAAAAATCTTTAATTATTAGTATCCAAAAAGTGTAAGTGTAAGTCTTGAATCGATAAATGGCACCAAATTACTTTTTATATAATAAAGTATATATAAGAATTTGATTTGACCAGCGTGGCGCAGGGGCACAAGGTGTGACTGTAAAACTGACTGGTTTTGGGTTCGATCCCCACTCGAGGAGATGAAATATTTACTTAAATTTTTATTTTCATTTCTTCGCTCTGGTGTCGAGGACAAGCGCGGCGTTGAGTTCTGCCACTCAACACGCATTGCCCCCAGAATTCGGCAGAAAGTGGGAAACGGAGTGTCTTAACACTAGGTTCCCTCTGCCTACCCTGCAGTGTTAAGAATTTATTAATATTCGCTTATTTCACAACAGTTCCAATATCGAATGTATGTTACATTAGATATATCACTCCCATAGATAACTTAGGTACATAGTAAATGCGCCTCGCTACGCTATCCAAGTGGCAGCACACAGTAACGTCGATTCCTCACCGGCACCTATGAGGGAGGCAGAAAGGGACTCGATCTACATAGATGTGAGTTCGATCCCTACTCGAGGGAATGAATTATTATTTATTAATATTTTCATTTCTTTGTTCTAACACTAAGGCACAAGTCCGGCGTTAAGTTCCGCTACTCAATACGCAATGCCTCAAAAGAATCAGCGGACAGTGGGGAACGGAGTGTCTTAGCACTAGGTTCCCTCTGTCTACCCTGTTTTGGGTGGGATAGAGCGTGAAGCTAGTTTTATATTTAAGTCATTCTTCTATCTAAGTTATCGCTGCTCGATCATAACTCGTTCGTCTCCAAAAGGAAACCGCGCGAAACATTTCATATACGTTATACGGGAGCGCCATAAATTATTTCCCTATATATAATATAGAAGGCCGAAGGATTGAAGACGCGACAAACTGGAATAATTTCACAAGGAATAGTGATGTTCCTCTGACCTAGAGGGTTGAAAAGGTTTAGATTATGAAAGAGTTTAAAGTAAAGGAAATAATAGCACGTTACTAGTTTTGAAAAATTTATTGTGTTTGATATTTTTTTATGAAAGGTCGAACATGGATTGAATGTTTTTTGGACGACTATGTTTTATTTTATTTATAACTTAAGCTATATATAATTTTTAAATATTTTCTTCATTCTGTCAGTGAAGTGTCATACAAATCGCAAAGTAAAATAGCAAAGTATCTTTGTTTCACACAAATATATATCTTAGAGGTTGACGTGGCATAGTAGCACAATCGTGTGACTGACTGTGCACGATGTTTGTGAGTTCGATTCCCATTCAGGAGAATAAAATGTTTTATAATTTTATTTTTATGTTCTGGCAACAAAGCAAAGAGCGGCGTTAAAGTCCGCCACTCAACACACACAATACCTCTAGAGTTCGGTGCTTTTATTTATTAATAATTCGTTTTTGAGAAAATAAAGATATCCATTTAAAACAAACTGTGTTTTGAACGTTGTTAAAATATAAATATCTCGTAAGTATTCAGCTCACGGTAAGTGTTGGTAGAGTGCTCAGTTGAGAGGCAGTTATGGAAAAAATGCAGGTAATATCTATCTTATCTATATTTGGTGATGAAATTGAAAAATTACATTTTGCTTATCTATCTATATTTTTATCTTTACTATAACAATAATTAAGTAGCGAGATTTTAATTCTTATACATTTCTAAAATATTATATTTTTTTAAAAATGTGGAATAAATATAAACCAAAGCTTATTATTCTTAAATTTAGTACTAAATTTGATAGTTCCTTTACAACTATATCATGACTACCTGAATGTTAAAGTTTTGGCACAGCGCCTAACTTTATCATGATTTCACCTATAATATGAAACGATATTATTATCTTTAAAAGATTCTATAAATTTCTTCAAGGTTAAAAAAATTTTGTTTGGAAAATGTTTAGACTGTAAATTTAATGGTAGTGGGTTTTATATCCACTCAGGCAGCAAAAAGTGAGACTTGGGAACTTGGTTACCTGTTAAAACACTCTGGAACCTTAAATTAACTTGGCTTGGATATACTATATTATTTATATGAATTTCTGACAATGTTTCATTACCCCCTCCGCTCGGATAAGGCAAAGTGCGCCGTTGAGTTCCGCGACTTATTACGTAATTTGTGGTGTTATCTCCGTTTTCTTAATGAAGGAGAACAAGTAGACAAGATCAATTATTTCAGAATATTTTAAGTGATTGACTATTCTTATTTTTTCTGTGATACAGTACACATTTTAAATTTTTGGATATATTCGTTTATTTAAGCAGTAATTTCTAAATTCTTGACAAATTTAATAACTGTTGGAATTTGTATCTCCGTCCTCTATGGAGAGGTAAAGAGAGGCCTCAATTGACATTTGAAAACACAGTATCAAAGATACTGGAGGGAGGTCACGTAAAAAGCATGAAGACCCCCGAGGAGGTAAGCGTGAGCGAAATATTTGAAGCTGTTAATGACAGTTGACAAATCGAAAGAGATATGTAGAGATCGTGGCTCTTTTTGACTACCCGTCTAGGGATACAGCGTGAAGCTTAAGGTTAAGTAAGTAAGGTTAAGTTAAATTAGTTAAGTTGGATTTCGATATTTTTTTACTATAATTATTTATTTAGGGTTCCAAGCCTTTTTTTTTTTTTTTTATCGCTGGGAAATGCATTTACGCAGACCGCCCACACGCAAGACAAATGCCTTACGGATGAGCGGTACTGTGGGACTCACCGGTGAAACCGATCCTACCCACTAAAACCCAGCGGAAACCCTCTCCACCAGAATGAGACGCCGCAGGATCGCTCACGCATACTACTACGACGCCTCAGTGGAAGGCCCGCCTAACGCGGGCCACCGTCGCCTTCAGGGTGCCCTGGGGTTTCTCCTAGGGCACCTGCAGCCTCGATGGCTTGCAGGAGGATCACCCTGATCCTCCCGCAGTAGCTCCTCTAGGGTAGGGGGAGTAGAAGATGCGCGTACTGCCTTCTTCTACCCCCTGGCCTACGGCGGCGGAGCGAATCTGCGTTCGAGCTGGACTCACGCACCCGCTCCGCGGCCTCCTTCAGTGCGATTACTGATTCGCAGAAGGAGACCATTGCAGACCAGTTTCTCTCACTGTTCAGCAGGGCCCCCACCACACTGGACAGTGAGAGGTCCCTACCCACTACAGCCATCAAGACTTGGCGTTGTGGGACCCAAGCGGGACATTCCGCCAGAGTGTGATGCGCCGAGTCAACGGAGGCATCACACTCGTGGCACACCGGTGACAGCTCCCGACGCACAATTTGATACAGGTATTTGCCGAAGCAGCCGTGCCCCGTCAGTATCTGCACCAACCTGAACGTCAGGACCCCGAAACTCCTATTAACCCAGCGCTCTAGGTGAGGGCGGACTGCCTCCACCGTCGCTAGGCCTGCCGCCGGAGACCCCAGGTCCTCCCTCCATCGCCGGATCAGGGCTTCGTCCGCTCTCCTTCTGATCCGCGCGATCTCCTCCCACGATGGTTTTACGCCTCGCGACCGCTCGCTTGCACAGAATGCATGTACTCTGGCAAGAACTTCCGCCCGTAGTTCCTAAGGCGGATCGCTTGCCAAGAGAGTTGCCGCCGTCCAGGACACTGTACGGTACCCCCTGATTGCTCTCACCGCTATGACCCGCTGTGCTTTCCGCAATTGAGTCTTATTGCGAGCGGTGAGAGAATCTGCCCACACGGGGGCGCCATACAGAGCCATGGATCTCAACACGCCGACATAAAGTTGTCGGCATGGAGAGTCCGGCCCTCCGACATTCGGCAATAGCCTGCCAAAGGCCCCGGCGGCGTTTACCAGCTTCGGCGCAAGCTGAGCGAAGTGCGAAGCAAAAGACCATCGTCCATCCAGTGTCAGACCCAGATACTTTATCTGGGTCCGTACCTCCACCTCCTGTCCCTGGATGCTTAGAGTAGCCCCACGGGGGGGACCTCTACGCGGGCCGTGGAAAAGGAGAGCCTCGGTTTTGGGCATTGAGACTCTCAGACCCAAAGCTTTGATGCGGTCGATAATGAGACGAGTTCCTTCTTCGGCTAAGCGTGCGGCCTCCTCGTAATTCGATCCCCGGAATGTGACAAGAGTATCATCGGCATAGCAAATGATGCTCATCCCGGGGAAAAGGCGGCAATGCAAGAGCCAGTCGTATCCGAGATTCCACAATAATGGGCCTAACACCGACCCCTGTGGAACCCCGCAACCGACCCTTCTTCGACCGATCCGACCGTCTCCCCCAATCCATAAAACTACTCTATCCTGGAGGTAGTCATCTAACAGCCGCCGGAGATAAAGAGGCACTCTGTGATATCGGAGTGCTTCTTTTAACGTCTCAAACGGCAGGCTGTTAAATGCGTTGACCACGTCTAACGAGACGGCGAGAAGCACATTTTTCTCTGCCGTAGCGGCCAACGACCGAGTCTTCAGAGCGTTCAGGGCGTCAATAGTTGACCGACCAGCCCTGAATCCGAACTGAGCCTCTGAAAGGCCCGGTCCTACCTCCTCTAGGTGCTGAATAACACGAGAGGCAACAATCTTCTCAAAGATTTTACCCGTCTCATTCAGCAGCACTATGGGCCTATATGCAGAAGAGGAGTCCAGAGGTCGACCACTCTTGCGCAACAGACACAGTGCTCCTTCCTTCCATATCTTCGGGAATTGTCCAGTTAAGAGGCATTGGTCAAACAGTTCCCGAAGATTATCGCCTAGATATTCCAGGATAATCGCTAAAGCTTTCCCTGGAATACCGTCCGGACCTGGAGCCGTCTTCTTAGCCCTCAGTCTTCCGAGCGCCAAATGCATCTCCTCGTCTGTTATGGGGGGAACCACCGACTCTTCCTCATGCGTTGAAGAAGGGGCCATAACAGGGGGGATATGCCCAGGCGACTCCGGAAACAATTCTTCAACAAGATGGAGAACAAATTCCGGTGACAGTGTTTCCGTCAGTGGGGCTCCCTGCGCACGAAGTTTATTTCGCGCAGCAAGATAGGGTAGCCCCCATGGATCCTTGTTCAAGCCTGCCAATAAGACTTGACGGGCCTCGGACTTTGCCAGGCTTATGGCATGCTGTAAGGCCTTTTTCTTTTCCTTATACATGCCATACAGCCGATCCTCGAGAATAGGGTCGAAGCCATTTCTTCTCCTGCACCTTGTATAGGCCAGACGAGCCCGAATGCAGGACGACCGCAGCTGCGCAATTTCGGGTGTCCACCAGCACCGCCGTCGGGCTCTTGGCATTGCCGCGTCGCGTAAGCCTGTCAGAGTATCGCACATCTGCCCTGCCAACTCCTCAACGCTAGAGTTAGCTTCCACCACTCTACCCTGGGAGCACCACTTAGCCACAATGGCCGCCTCTTTGGCCATTTCTATGTTCATCCGGCTGAGGGCCCATCTCGGGAAACTACGAGAAGGGCCTCTAGATTGAACCACTGGCAAGGGCTGTGTGGAAACCTCATAGGGTTCCAAGCCTGTACACTAGTGTATGCTTGTAAAAGTTGTTTGTATATGTTTTCTATAAATTTATCATAAAACAATAAATAGGTTATATATTAATATAAGACTTTTAATTTAAATGTGTTACATTCAATCTTAGGGAATCTATAAATCGCCGGAATCCCGTATATAAATGTATGCTGGATATATCCAGCATACAAAAATAAATTAAGAAATAAAAAAAAAGAAATACAAGCTTAGGTTAGCCAGAGTCCTTTCATCTTATACATCCTTGGACTAGCGTTTTCAGATTTTTTCCTAAATTAGTAATTACTACCTGTAGATGCTAAGTGCCAAATTTCATAACTCTAGGTTAACCGGAAGTACCGTATTAATTGCTTCAGTCTCCATTACAAACAGTCGCTGTCCGGCGCCACGATGTTCTCACGACGTAAATATATGAAGCTACCTATATCATCTAAGAAACATACAGTCACTTTTTCATACCTTCCTTATTTCCCTTATGACATCGACATCTACCTTAATCACGTTACTACTCACATGTGTTGTGGCTTTTACTCAAGTGGTAAGACCGAATACTACAAGAAGTTAAAGGTTCCTGTTCTGTAAGATTTACTAGAGTAGCGGAACACAACGCTGCGATTTTCCTTCTTTCCAGAGTGAGGAAATAATTTATTCCCCCGAGTGGGAATTATTTATATTCAGACACTGACAGTGTCTACGTCACTAAAACGCGTATCTATGTTATATACCTTAACACCGTGAGCGATTTCGAGATGCCGTTTTCATTCACAAATTCTAATCTATGATGGAAACGGTCGGTATCTCAAGATCGCCCTCAAGATCGATCTTTGAATTGATGGCGATTTATAAAATTCAGGCCTAAGCCAGTGAAGCTGAAGGAAAATGTGGTACATATACGGAAACTTACATAGAAATATAGAGAGAACCTAATACTAAGACACTCTGTTCGACGCAACCCGCCTAAATTGGAGACACTGTTAAATATCGTAACTCAACGCAGCACACCACTAAATGCATATTCACGCAATATATTATGTAATATAATTTGTATATGCGTTGATCATTAATAATGTATAAACAGTTAAAATACAGCAACAGCATAAAGTAAGCTTGTTAGTATAATTAGTTTTATTGTGGAAAATCCACGTGGAAATACATTTTAAATGAGATCTGACCGATAATGCGATTGTGACTGCTTTGCTGCGTCACTATAGTGACTTTTATAATTGATTTTTTTTATTTTGAATATAATATAATATAAATAAAAAAGTGGTGCAGGGCGCAATATGACTGTAAGCACGACAGGCAGTTGGTTCGATTCCAACGCGTGGAAATGAAATATTTAATATTTCCATTTTTTCCGCTCTGGTGTCGGGACAAAGCACGATTAAAAATGAAGGAGGGAGTGTCTTAACACTAAGTTCCCTTTATCTATTAGCATAAATGTCCATTTCTAGTAAAATTTAAATACTTTTATATCATGAACCTGACATCCGTCCGAGAAAGACCGATATGACTAAAAATGTTGACTTTTTTGTCTAATTTTTTTTCCAGATTTTCAAACATTTTTTATTATTTTATATCACTATTCGTTTACTTATATTTTACATAACAATAGATAACGATGTCAACAATACTATTTCAGAGCTCTGATAGTAGAATCGCATCTCTTTAGAACGGCTTAATGATTGTAGTTTCTCAACGTCTGCATAGAAGCTGGGACTGTTAAATCGTATTTTCGGTTAGTTTAGATTTACTTGTAAATATTTGCTGGTGAATTTTCGAATTACATTGTGTTGTATAAAAAACTATATATATTTTGGTTTTTATAAGTTAATAGTAGGAAAAAAAATAAAATAGAATTAATTTTAATTTAAAATATTAAATATACTTAAATTTTGTTGATACTTGAACTGTTCCACGCTGTAGCGTGAAGATGAAAAATAATAATTACTTATCAGGTGTATGATATGGACAAAACACTAGATACCATGTGCCTACCCTACCCTGCTACAAGCGGGATTGAACCCACAACCATTGCGAATCGCCCAAAAATCCAATACTATAAAACAAAAGCCACAGAGCCAAAAAGAAAACTCTCATTAAGACTAAATAACATATTGATTTGACTCTCGAACCATTACGCTCAGTACTACGAACACGAATACAGTTTCAAGCCATCCAAAACTAGGGCGTATCAACACTGGCAATCGTATATACGCGTACGCTTGCTCTTGCTGGAAAATGGCAATTGGGTCAGTGACACTCTTACCTGACGCCTGCCGGCATATGGCTGGAAGTTATGTGACGTTTTTATTATTAAAATGTTATTTTGAGTGTGATTTCTTATAAATTTTATATGGTAATGTTGTTTTTTTTAGTTTATGTATGAGAGGTATATGATTTTTGTAGATACTAGTGGATCATTAATTCTGTTTCTGTGGAATTAATACGTTAAATTATTATTTTTTTCATTCATGTGGAATTTCTAGAAGTTCTTCTTAATTTTTAACTTTCTAGGTTCAGTAGTTTCGTCTGTGTGTTGTCAGTGTACTTAATTCTTAGTTCATTAATTTGCTTCATCAACATTTTTGCCAAAATTGAAGAAAACCTTCTATCTAATCCTTTTCTTACTATAAGTTTTGATTTTGTTCGATGTTTTTAGTACTTATCTCTGAAAATAATTCTTTTCTAAAACAACAATTTTGAAATAGTAAGTATACCAGTATCAAAACTTTTACTTATAATTTTTTCATTTTCTTTACTTTGAAGTAATAAGTTAAGTTAAGTTAAGATATAAGTTTATATTATTTTCGAGAATTAAGTTTTTGCCAAAGTATATGCATATGCTCCTAGTCATTGAGATGTTGGATCTTCTATGATCATTATCTGCTGAGTTCAGTTTATATCAACTTATGATGACTACGAGAAGCAAATATTTGATTATTATAATAAATTCTATAAAGCACATGTCTATAAAATTCAAGGGTTTTCTTCGATTTCAAGGAATTTCTTTATCAGATCCTGACTTGGTGTTAATGGGACCAATAGGAAAGTACGCTCTCTCAAGCATAACAAAGACTCTTAAAATCGGTCTACAAATGTCAGAGTAATCGACGAACAAATAATAACAAAATAGTTAACGAATATAGAACCTCCTTGTTTCCGAGAAAAAAAGTCGGTTGAAAATGTAAAAATGAAGTAAAAAGTATCCATAGAAAATATTCGTATTTGCTTGCTACGATCAGTTCGTATACTACAAGTGGTCCTTTTATTACATTAACAACGGATTGTTCGGTGAATTGTTTAGAAGTAGACGTTAGAAGAGCGCTCTGCGCGACAATACTGTACAAGGTACAAAAAAAATGTGATACAAAATTTTAAGCTAAAGAGATTTTTTTAAATGAAAAGTTTATAATTATAAACTTTAAAAATTGCATCTAAGCTCCTAAGTTTATATCATAGACTTTTTACCTTCAAATACTTTAATAATTATAAATAAAAATATATATGTATATGTACATATATCATAATCACTATTAAAGCTTGTCATAGCGCAGGGACACAAGCGAAAGACTTATCGCATTTAGCGACAGGTTGTGAGTTAGATTACCACTCCAGGAAATGAATTATTTAATATTTTAGATAAAGTAAAACTAAGCGACATTAAAATACTTTTGCCTTACAAAAAAAACTTTACAATTTTTTTGTGTCACGCTGTATCGCGCACATTCAGGGTAGGCAGAGGGAAACTGGAAACCTAAACACTTCCGTTCCTTATATTCCATCGAATTATTGAGGCATTTAGAGACTTGACCGGCGGAACTTAACACGCAAGGAAATGAAAGTACTAAATATTTCAGCCCCCAAATGGGAATCTAATCCTCAATCGTTGTGTTTACAATCTCACGCTTGTGCGCTATGCCGCTATGTCGTATGTGTGCCGCCGCTATTGAAAGTATAAAAATCATTCGCATATACATATTCTTCAAATAATAGAAACGTAATTCTCTTATAACTTGTTCCATCACAATGCTATGGCTCTTCTAATGCTGAAGCATAGTCCAGACTTGCTTTATTTACCTAGCTCAAGCCTAACCTGTCACCGGTCACCGGTTAACCTATATCGGTCGGCGAGACCAAACCTAACTAACAGAATGGCTCTATTAGATACAGCTAGCTTTTTTAATTGATGCTATTTGTATAGAATTTTATTTTTAGCTACAACTTTTGCTGCGGCTATAATTTTTTTTTAAGCTTCATGCTGTATTCCGCATATAAATTAGGTTAGATAGAGTGAAGAAAGAACTAGTGTTAAGACACTTCGTTTCTTACGCAGCGTCCAATTTATGAGACGTTGCTTGTTGAGGCCAGTCGTGGCGCAGGGGCAAAAAGTGTGGCTGTAAAATCGACTGGTTGTGGGTTCGATCCCCACTCGAGGAAAGGAAATATTTATTTACATTTATGTTTTAATTTCTTCGCTCTGGTGTCGAGGCAAAGCGCGGCGTTGAGTTCCGCCACTATACACGCAATGCCTCCAGAACTTGGCGGAAAGTGGGTAACGGAGTGTCTCAGCACTAGGTTCCCTCTGTCTACCCTGCTGTGTGCAGCGTGAAGCTGATTGATTTTGCTTGTTGAGTGAGGGAATTAACTATGAGAAATTTACATGGTAACGGTTACCTAATTAATGATTTTATAAACGACAACATGAGAATGAAAAAAAACCTTGTGAATGCAATGGTCGGGCTAGTCTATTTCAAAAATATCATCGTCACTTAACGTCGCGTTTTGCCTTGTTACCAGTGCGAAGAAATGTAAATATTAAATATTTCATTTCCGAGAGAGGGAATCGAACCCAAAACCTGTCGACCATATAATCTCGCGCTTGTACATCTGCGCCATGACTGGGCCCAAATATACCTTAAATAATATATATTAATACTATAATTATTTGGATTTACAATCGTAATATCCTGTCAGTCACAAGCCACTCGACTTTTAGTATGTATGTAGGGGAGAGGGGGGCACATTCGAACGATTTTTAAACTTTGTGTCATATCTAAAAATTCTACAGTTTTTAACTTCTTTACTATTTCACAATGCTTAGTCCAACTATTGTGCCACAAAATCGTAGCATCATATGTAGAAAAATATATAAGTTAAAGGTGCAATATCAACTTTAGTAGCAGTAGTCAAATGTTCAAAGCTGCCCCCCTTCCGGGGTAGCTTTGAACATATATGGGGCAGTTTTGAACTATCATCGAATTCAATGAAATTAAAAGGCTTTTAAGTAATTTTATCAATAAACTTAACATTAGAAACGATGGAGATCAAATATCAGTACCATGTTAACTTAAAAAAATAATATACCTAGTTTAATATTGCGATTGTACTAGTACTAGTGTTAAATAACTTTAATATTATTAATAGACTTTAAAAAAGGTAAAAAAAAAACAAAATATTTTTTTAAATAAACATGATACTACCCTAATTTGAACTTAGAAAAATTAAATTTAAAGGAAAACATGGATGTATTACGTGACGTAACCAGCAAATGAAATTGGGGGAAGTAGTCTACGTAAGAAATAAAAATCAGCTTCACGTTTTATCCCGCACACAGCACGGTAGGCAGAGGGAATCTAGTGTTAAGACACTCCGTTCCCCACTTCCTGCCGAATTCTGGAGGCATTGCGTGTTGAGTGGCAGAACTCAACGCCGCGCTTAGCCTCGACACCAGAACGAAGAAATGGAAATATAAATTTAAGTAAATATTTCATCTTCTTGAGTGAGGATCGAACTCACAACCAGTCGGTTTTACAGTCACACTTCGTGCCGCTGCGCCACTTTCGCAGTATTATTTTACATATAATAATATTCAAAACTGCCCCCTTTATTTTGTTCTGCCTCAGTGGTATTTAAAAATTTCCAAACGTTTTTTTTTCAAGTAAAAGTGTAAAAATTGTAGTCATTTCTAGTTTATTGCATGATATACGAATCATTCTAACTAAAAGAGGAAAAAATAAAACCATATACCTTGAATTGGATCCCTGCGATCCTTATGCGTTTATTTAAAAATGCATAAAATTTTACTCAAAATCAAACACTCCTCGTGACTCAACAACTGGCTCTCATATATCACCGGTGACAAGTGACACGTGTGCAGATAAGTGATGCCACTACTAAGAAAAAATCTACCAAAATTTCTTTTTAAAATAGGTCTGTTAACACATATTTTCAAAGGTGCCCCTGTTCTAAGCTACCCCCCTCTCCCCTATTTGTTGAGATACATAAGCTCCGACTACTTATGTATCTCAACAAATATAATACATACATACTAAAATATAACGAAATCAAGAAGCAAATGTAAATTAAAACCATGAAGACAAAGAAAATGAAATGAGTCAAGTTAAATATTTAGAAGAAAGTTATAGGAATAGTTTCCCCGAAAATCTCGAAACGGCGGGCTTTTGTTACGCGGCCGCTACCTTGTCTCTTACAATGGTTGAATTTTATATGTATTTGATTTGACATGACTATACTTTGTACATTTCTTTAGAGTATTTTTTACGATATACCACTGAAGAAATGTTTTTAAAATTTCACTTTATAAAAAGTTTGCTTGCTAAAAGATGAGGCCGGTCGTGGCGCAGCGGCACGAGGTGTGACTGCAAAACCGACTGGTTGTGGGTTCGATCCCCACTCGAGGAGATGAAATATTTACTTTAATTTATATTTCCATTTCTTCGCTCTGGTGTCGAGGTAAAGCACGGCGTTGAGTTCTGCCACTCAACACGCAATGCCTCCAGAATTCGGCAGAAAGTGGGGAACGGAGTGTCTTAACACTAGGTTCCCTCTGCCTACTCTGCTGTGTGCGGGATACAGCGTGAAGCTAAAAAAAAATAAATCTGTCCTTATTCTAAGTCAAAAATATATTAGACACTTACACGTACTTTTGAAAGAAATACATCAGAAAGAAAGTTATATAGCTTCACGATAGGTTTCGCACAAAACAGGATAAGGTACAGAGGGAACCTAAGAGCCTAGTGTTAAGACATTTGCGTTCTCCACTTTCCGCCAAATTCTCGAGGCGTAAGGGACTTAAAACCTTGTAATCCTACTAATGCTGACTAAAAAATACATTTATGGGTTATAATCATTATTTTAATATTACTATTGTCGGTAGGTGGTATACTAAATTATTGAAATATTGTAAAAGATAACACTGCCTAGTCACGTAAATCTGAAGGCTAACCTAATTTTCCACTGCCTCATACAATAATAATACGTAGAGTTCTATTGAACAGTGATTATAATAAATTCATTCGTATTCAGGTCCCACGTTTCAAAGGGGCCTTTCTTTACCACACAGACGTCGACGAGTTAAATGTTTAAGTAGTTATATAAAAGGCTTTTGTGTGATAATTCTGAAATTTTGATGTAGGTATTTCTTGAGTTTTAAGGGTATTGTTCAGTCGCGGAACTTAACGCCGTAATTTGTCTTACTTTAAAATCCAAAAAACAAATTTACAATATTAAATAATGCCAAAAATTGTTCAATGTTATTATTTTATTTTCGTTTCTTGAGGCCAGTCGTGGCGCAGCGGCACTGATTTTTTTTTAAATATATTATTTTCTTTTCTCATAGTCGTGGTGCACGAGCACAAGCGTGATACTAAATTACACTACTATGTGCGAGATGTAGCGTGAAGCTAAAAAAAATTCTTACCTTACAACGTTTATTTTTTACTACGAGACGTGAAAGGGTTAAATATTTAACTAGCTATGGAACAGTTTGCTATGTAAAGCTTTTGTGCCAGAACGCTGTGTTCTCATTACGTTTTGAGTGATAACGGCATCGTAGACAATTTTTGTGGATAAAAGGCCTTTTTTTCTTGATTAAATTAGTTTTTCTTTTAAGATGCTAATTAAACATCCTTTGTTTTACATATTTTTGGTATTTTGAAATATAAGCAGAGGCTGTGGTGATAAGTCATGTTTGCCTATTTTAAAATATTTACACCAGTTTAATGAAACCGTGGAAAACAGAATATTTTTTATAATTTCACATAGACAAAGGAAACCTGGGAACTAGGTTCCCAGGTTTCCTGTTAAGATACGTTATTGAGTCATTGCCGTTGCCCATTTTCTGCCGAATTCTGAAGGCATTCAGTGGCGAAACTCGACGCGTTTTGCCTCGTTACTAATAGCGTAAACACATACTACTACAAAATACTACTAAGGATTACACAACTTTGAACTTTACCGCCAATACTTATGACTCAATTTCGGAATTAGGCATATGCGACGGTTTCCCTTTGATAGGTTTAGGTTAGGTTAGGTTAGGTTCTTTGATTATGGCGTTCCGAGCGTGCCAGTAGAGCACATATCACTTCGCCAATGTCACGTTGTGTGGAGAAGACACGAAGGAGGTTGTACGGTAAAAAAGAGATAATATTACACAATAGGAGAATGCATGTTTAAAAAAAAAGATCCAGTTAAAAATTGCCTTCATCTAAAAATATATATATATATATATATATATATATATATATATATATATATATATATATATATATATATATATATATATATATATATATATATATATATATATATATATATATACATTATATACATAACACAGAGAGTTAGTAATAAGAAATATAATACAGAGGTGTTAGCTTACAATTTAATTTTGTTATATCTAATATATTTACATAAAAATTTACAAAGAGGACTAAACACAAACATTAACAAACATTGAACATTAAGGGGGCGGGGAACTTTATGAGGAAGGACATCGTATAAGGGACGGATCAGCTTAGGGCAAGTGAAAAGTATGTGAGGAGGGGAACCGTCGTCTAGGCCACATTCACACAGTGAGTGGTCCCTGACCCTGATCTTAGCTAAGTGCACAGGTGTACATGCATGTCCAAGGCGCAAGCGACAAATAGTTGATATAATTCTCCGTTCAGTAAATTTTTGGGAAAAAAACCAAGGTCGCCTGGGGATATTAGGTTGAATCGCAGCATAAAACTTACCTTTCTGAGATTTTGATAGTTCCCAGAATTCAGACCATGACACATCCAAATGAGTTGATGCAAGAGACAACAAATCCTGGGCCGAAACAAAAAAATGATCTAAATTACCACACTGGATGGCTAATTTTGCGCACGAGTCTGCAGATTCATTCCCACTTATTCCAGAATGACCTGGAATCCATGCCAAAGTAACATCCAAACCCTTTAAATAGCATAAGTACAATTCTTCACGAATCCTTAAAATAATTGAAGACCTTAATTTACTATGAAATGGATTTCCCTTTATAGCCAGTATGCAACTTAAAGAGTCAGTACAAATGACAGTCTGTTTAAAGTCATGGGAGTCTGTGAACCGAATCGCTTCTAAAAAAGCAACAACCTCTCCAGTAAACACAGATGATTCGGGAGGACATTTATATTGCAATATAATTTTGAATTTTGGTATCCAGCAAGCTGCACCAACACAGCTATCCTTCGAAAGCTTTGATGCATCTGTAAAGATGAGGATGTGATTTGAAAAATTTTCATTTACTATGGATTGAAATTTTGTGTTGGTGTCAGCAGCTCCCTTGGTTAGACCAAGATTAGTGATAATGGAAGGATGGTGTACTAGTGCCTTATAAGGCGTACAGAATAATGGGTTAGACGGATAAGAGGACAAGGGATGAGGAAGGGAGGTAAATCTCAGGAAACTATTGAGCAAGTAGGGTAGGGGCCCGCTCCGAGGGATGAGGTCCGCTAAATCAGACAGCTTAGACCATAAGGGGTGGGAAGACAGCTGTAACATTTTACCAACAAACCGGTCAGATAGGAATCGGCGACGGATAGGAAAAGGTGGATCTACACACTCCACCTGCAGTGCGTTGGTGGGAGAAGACTTCATTGCACCTATAATAATTCGAAGGCATTTGTATTGGATTCTATTGAGTTTTTCAGTAGCAACTTTATTAAAAGGGTCTAAAACAAATAATCCATAGTCAATGTGACTACGGATTATGGCATTGTACAGTAGTTTCAGAGTATAAGGGTGTGCACCCCACCACACACCAGACACAGCTCTTAAAGCATTAATGCCTTTTTCACATTTTTTACTGATATGTTCAGCATGTGCAATTCCGTTCAGTCTTTTATCAAGAATCATGCCTAAGAATTTAACATTCTCTGCTAATTGGATAGTATCATTACCGTAAATAATTTCGAAATCAGGAGTTACTCTCTTTTTGGAAAAAACTACAGCCCGGCACTTTGCTACTGATAGTGCTAAGCCATGGTTAGAGAGCCACTGGTCTAGATAGCGTAAAGCAGTATTTAAGCGATAAGTGATGTCCTCCACAGATTTTGAGCTGTAGTAAAGGACGATGTCGTCAGCATACTGAAGGATATTACAAAAACTATTGACAGACAATTCGAGGTCATGAGTATATAAGTTATACAACAGTGGACTGAGAGCTGAACCTTGAGGCAAACCTTTCCAGACAAGTCTGGGAGGTATAGTAAGCAGCGGATGTTTTACAGATATCGATCTACCGGTCAGCAGATTACATATAAAATGAGCCATCCTCGACGGAATACTCAGCTGGTGCAATTTCTGCCTGAGTACCGGAAGAAGAACATTATCATATGCAGATGCAACATCTAGAAAAACACCAACCAAATACTCTCCTTTGGCATATGCTCGTCGAATGTCTGTAGTAAAAATACTGAGACTATCTGTGGTACTTAACCCCTTTCTGAAGCCAAATTGAGAGGGAGCTAAGATATTTCTGCTTTCCACTATCCACTCCATACGATTTTTTAAAAGCCGTTCCATAAATTTTGATAAAGCAGAGGCTAGAGCAATGGGTCTGTATGAATTAGGATCAGAAGGACATTTTCCAGGTTTTAGGATGGAAATAACATTTTGGAACTTCCAGGATTCAGGAATGTTACCTGATTGAAATATGTTGTTAACCAGATTTAAAAAATGCAGCTTAGATTTCTCATTTAGTCTAGCAATAAAATAATAAGAGATACAATCCTCACCTGGGCTAGTATCTCTTAAATCCGTTAAGACATTTTTGAGTTCTTCGAACGAAAAATTAGCATCCATTTCATCCAAAGATTCAATCAGAGGGGAAACAAATAAATCACAAGAAGGAACAAAGGGAGGCGCCAGTTTGTTAGCAAAATCATTAAGCCACAAAGAGGGATTATTGGAACTAGGACTGGGACTACTGCTAAGAGAACGGCGAAATCTCTTAACATTTGTCCATACAAGGGAGGAAGGGGAACAAGGACTAAGGGATTCACAAAAATTAGTCCATCCAAGTTTTTTCTTTTTCCCAGTCAAATTTCTAAACTTCGCATCTCTGCGCTTGTACTCAATGTAATTCTCCATAATCATACAGGCAGCATATGACTCCTCGGCAGATGTTCGCCGATCGACAGAATCAGAGCATTCCTGATCCCACCAGGGATTGAAATGCATCCAATTCTGAATGGAGTGTTTTTTCGGGATATGCAAGTCAGCTGCAGACAAAATGGCAGAGACAAAACGATCATAGCAAATAATGATATTCTCAGAATTACCGAACTCAGGAAGATTGCCCAACATGCAATCCACAGAGTCGGCGTACTCAGTCCAGTTGGCTTGTTTCAGGTTATATTTAGAAGAAGAATTAAGAGGGGGAGAAGGGGGATGTCTATTATGTATAAAAAGGAGAATAGGGAAATGGTCACTACCATAGGTAGAAGGAAGAACAAACCATGATAGCTGGGAAGCAAGAGAAGGAGAAGATAAGGAAAGGTCAACAGCAGTCCTAGGATTCTGATTAGGATTAACTCTACGAGTCGGAGAGCCATCATTGAGAATGCAAAGAGATACATCATCAATCATGTCTACCAACGAAGGAGAAAATCCATCACAATAATAACACCCCCACAAAGAGTGATGAGTGTTAAAATCCCCCAGGACCAACACAGGACTAGGAAGTGAAGAGATAATAGACTTAAGCTCAAGGAAAAGAGAGGAAGAAGGATGAGGGATATAAACGGACAGAAAGGAGATATTGAAAGCCCTCACAGCAACAGCATTAATCTGTTGGCTGTGAGGAGGGAGAGGGATAAGGGAATAAGGAGAGGAGTGCTGGATAAGGATAGCACAACCTCCATACCCGTCATTTCTGTCCTCCCTTAAACAGGAGAAACCTGGTACCCTAAAGCGGGAATCAGGCACCAACCATGTTTCCGAGAGGGCAATAATGACAGGTTTATACAGAGCAATAATATTAAGTAATTCGTGCTTTTTAGCACGAATACTTTGACTATTCCACTGTAGGAAGTTCAGTGGCTCCATTGTTTAGTATTTTGAAAATTGTTAGTAAGTTTTTGGCAACGTTGGACGGTATAGGAAGTTCATCAGCGGTTTGAAAGATGCTCACAAGGGTTTCAGTTAGTGCAACCAATAGATCTTTTCTAGATTCTATTGGACTGTCAACACCTTGATTTAGAGCGCAACCATTAGGAAGGGAAGAGGGACAATTGGCAGTTAAGGCTTGATGAGCTTGTCTGTTATATCCCTTCGCTAAAGGAGCGCGGGGACGGGGAGACTGGAAAACTGTCTTTCGGTATGATTTATACGGAGTGACAGGGGCTGATGATATTGGAGATAAGGGGAGAGCGGGACGGGAAGATATTTCCTTAGCCATGTCAGCATAAGATCTGCGGACAGGAGGGAAACGAGCGGAAGCCTCTATATAAGATATACATTTCTGAGACATTGTAATTTTGATGGACTGTTGCCTTGCAAACTCAGGACAGTCCTTGTCTGTTGCAAAATGTTTACTCTCGCAGTATAGACAAAAAGAATTTTCCCTGCTAGTGTCACATGCATCACCATTATGGGACTCGGAACACTTGTAGCATCTTGGCTTCGATCTGCACTGTGATTTTATATGACCAAATCGACAACAGTTAAGGCATTGGATGGTGGGATATTTGTAGGGTTCAACTGAGAGAGAGGAATGGTACGAAAAGACCCTTTCAGGCAACATTTGGAAACGCCTTACTTTCATCACCTGTACACCACCTGAGGGAAATTCCAAAGAGCTTACAAATTCGTCTAGCGAAAAATCTACTGGGACATCTCTTACAATGCCCATTCTGGTAATATTGAAAGTAGGGATAACTGCAACATACTTACATAGACTAAGAATGGGATTAGATAAAAATGAATTCGCTGCAGTAGCTGATGAGAATTCTACGCTTATTTTGTTGCGACCAACATTTTTCACACCATCGCTGGTGATATTAGATATTTTATTAATATGGAGGAACTGGCCAAATTTAATGGCTTTCATGGAAGTCCCTGCTGCAGGGTCTGGAGTTTCCCTCGACACATACACTATAAAAGGGCCTTTATCCGTATCTAGATAGGATTTAGGACTTTCAGATAAGGAAGGATGTATGTATAAGTTTTGGATTGACGGAGTAGCTGTAGCTGGGTCAATAATTGTTTTTTTAATTAAATTATCATTGTGGGTAGGTGTGTCATCACCTTGCCTTTTTCTTGAAGAAGTCTGCAGATCGCATATGCCACCACCAGGATCAGGTGGATCAGGCGGATGCTCAGCATCCATTTTAAAATTAACTAACCTATCTTACCTTATACCTAATCTAGTTACTAAAACACCACAAACACTAACACCAACCGAACACCTTAATAATACAAATCTTTTTTTTTTTAAAACAACCGCAATTTCCACTAAAAATGTACGACAAAAAACAATAAAGAACTAAACCCTCACTAACACGTGTGTTAACCAAAACAAACGTCAGCAAAGTCCCCTTGATAGGTTTATGTCTGTGTGCGCCGTTTTTGACAAATGGTTTGACAATGGAATGACGTTTTATTTTACAACGACAATTTTATTATTGATTTAAAAAAATACTTTTTCTTTTATACAGACTGGAAGTGTCAGCGCTCCTTTCACGGGAATAGCATATAGGGTATATTTTAAAACCATACCTAAAGAAATTAATCAAGATACCTCAACATATTTAGACATATGATTTTTTTTTTCATTTCACGATGTTTATCCATACCTATATCTCATGTGACACAATAACGCATATTTACTAAGAACGTAAACATATACTACTACAAAAATAATACTAAAGGTTAATCAACTTTGAACTTTGCCGCCAATACTTAGATTTCGGGATGAGGCGTATGTGGCGGCTTCCCTTTGATAGGTTTATGTGCGAGTGCGTCGTTCTTGACAAATGGCGTTTTATATTACAACAGTAATTTTATTATTTATTTTGTTTGAAAAAATCACTTTTTCATTTTTGGGAAAAAAAATAATAATTGTATTAGGCTTTTATAAGGTAGTTAAAACTGTGGTTTTATTTAAAGTGGTGCTGACACTTCCACTCTGTAGAGTAGTTAAAACTATAGTTACATTTAAAGGTGCTGACAAAAACACTCTGTATATCAAGGGAGGAAATATGTTTAAAGCATACTTAAAGGATAAATTGAACTCAAAACTATCCTAGTTATTATTAGTCTCTTCATAACTGTACAGAATTTGTTGCAATAAAAATTGAATCTTTACTTTATAGTTTAAAAGTTATCAACTAGACAGCTTGTCTATTTAAATTGACTTGCAACCTTGTTCTACAAAAGTTCCCAACTCCAAGGAATACCTCGTTTTATAGCTTTGTCATAGTATTCTCTGAAGACATCTGTTTCGGAATAAATAGAAAAACAAAATTCTATCCGCTTTTAGGATATATATTTAAGATTATCCAATTTGGCTCTCTTTTTTATTAGGGTATTGTACCTGGAGTGTTAATGATACCCTATTACGGCTTATACGTGTTGGTTATAAATTGTTCTTCCCGTTTGTCTTTTATCAGATAGATGTATTTTTTACGTATTTTTCTTTTTTCGGTTTTAGGCATCTTCAATATTGTATCAATGTTGTTTGTGTGGCATGTCCAGAACATTTTAGTAAGTAGTAGGGCAAGCAGGGATAGGCTGGTATAGTGTAATCTTTTTTAGCCAATTTGAAATCATTAATGTTGGGTGGTGAAATTCTATGCCTCATTTCGTCTTTCGAAAACGGAGAAATAAAATAGTCTTTATTAAGACTTTTGAAGAATTTTTTTTTGAAACGTGCTAGCTACAATTTCTATATCATTAATTTAACATCGCTTTAATATTTTGTACTAACACGAAAAATAGTAATAATTGTGTGTGTGTTTTTTTATTGTTATACAATTAAAAAAAAACACTAAAGCAGCCCAATGAAACTATCAAATTCCTTCAAGATTATGAGTTATATCAGTGAAATACTTATATATCATATTTTTTTAATTTCCCCAGTCTGATAATTCTTGTTATACAAATCAAATCAAAAACAGTTTATTGCACAAAAAAAATAAGATATACAAAATTTACAAACTTGACCAGTGTAAAGCAAACGCGGCCTTATTACTGCATATAAGAGATTCAATTCAAATTCAAATTCAAATAATTTTATTCAAAATAAGAAGTTACATGCTTCATTTTTTGAACGTCAAATAATTTACCACCAGTTCACTAGAATTAATGCCTCAGACCTGAGAAGAACCCGCGCAAGAAACTCAGCGGGACTTATTTTTTTAAAATCAATTATACAAAATCACATTTCAACGTTTCTGACAATGATACTTTGAAATAGACTGGAGCGAGCATTTCATTCCCAAGGCGTGTTATCATTTATATTATAATCATTAATTTGGTAATAACCTTTAACACACAAACGTCTTTTCACAACTCTTTTAAATTGTGATATAGAACATTCTCGGACGTTTTCTGGGATCCTATTGATTATAGTTGGCGTTATTCAACATCCAATAGATATCCGAAAAGTAAAGAATGGAGTATCTTAACTCTGGATTTTCTTCTTCTGCCGTAGGTGGCAGCTTCACGCTTTTACGCGAAAAGGGTAACTATCCTAATGTTGAGAACCTTTGTTCACTTTCCGCTCAATTTCCAAGATCTTTTCGTCTTCAGTGGCGGCCCCGACTGCTGAACGACCGTGATACGTGCAAAAATATCGTTAAGCTAAAAATACAAATTCAAAATGTCAACATTATTAATATAATAACTTTGTACATTCTTGTTCCTTGGTGTATGTTTGGAGTCCATTAATTTAATTTGATATCTATTTTAGGTTAGATGTACAAAAATTAATAATTCATCATTTTGTTTCGGTGCTAATTTTAGTTTAACAACAAAATAGATTATACTATGTAATTTAATTCAGAACTGAAGTCGAAATTCAAACTTCTACTCATTCAGATACTGGGATAAGACAAAATTGAGCTAGCAAGATTTCACACACACCCACTAAAACGAAAAGTTAAATAAAACTTATATTAACTTTCATTCCATCTGTGTCATTTTGCCCAACAGCTCGTGTTATTAAAAAAACACAACGCAACTTACTTTCATCCCCACAAAGTCTAGTTAATAATCACAGTTAAAAATAACATAAAAAATAACGGTTTCGTTGAACAAACCTATTTTGGCCGCTTGCCAGTAACCTCGTATTAACCCTGCGTAATAATAGCTCGATTTTTATTTTTGTATTTGTATAATATTAGAGTTGTATATAAATTATTTTGTACTAGCTTTTGCTGCGGTTTTATCTTTAGCTACACGCTTTACGCTGTATGCCGCATGTAGTAAGGTTGGTAAAGGGAGCCTAGTGTTAAGAGGCTCCGTACTCTCCGTCGAATTCCGGAGACATTGCGTGTTGAGTGGCAAAATTTAACGCCACGCTTTTGCGTCAATCCCGTCTACAGAAAAAATATTATGAAATTTAGCTTGCAAGATTTGATGGAAAATGAGGCGCACAAAGTGTGACTGTAAAACCGACTGGTTGTGGGTTCGATCCCCACTCGAGGAGATGAAATATTTACTTAAATTTATCTTTCCATTTCTTCGCTCTGGTGTCGAGGACAAGCGGGGCGTTGAGTTCTGCCACTCAACATGCAATGCCTCCAGAATTCGGCAGAAAGTGGGGAACGGAGTGTCTTAACACTAGGTGCCCTCTGCCTACCGTGCAGTGTGCGGGATACAGCGTGAAGCTGAAAAAAAAATTTGATTACAAACAAACAAACATCGGAACAGGTGAAACTAATTAAAGGTTGTAAAATAGATATTTTAGAAAATATCAAAGTTTTATAAGGCGCCGTATGCCACACCACGGCGTCGAGGCCCGTACTAAGCTGCTTATAATACCTAATTACCTATTACCTAAGTACTATACTAATATCACGAAATGCCTTAATCTCAGAAGAAACTGGCCTATATTGACAAAAATCTTTTCAATCCATTTATCGAAGAGGATCTATATTAAAGATATACCCTGTAATCTCAGAAACAAGTAAAAAACACGAAGCTCCCTTCGTGAAAGGAACATGGAACAATAATTTGGACAGTTAATGTCGCTGAAATTAATTAGGTGCTCTGACTAGTACAGTTTAAAACTCTAAATTTGAAATGTTGGAATTAATGGAACGGCTTAGGAACAGACTCATTCCTGTTTAACAGCTAAGACTGTCTACTCGGAACTGTTCCGGAACAGTCATCTAACGTTTTGTGTTCCGGAACCATGTTCCGACCACAACTAAACATCATTACTACAAAGTAAGTCATAAAACGGTTTAATGCACTTCCTATATACATATATACATATATATACGTGCACGTTACGTTTGTGGAGTAGGCAGACCGGGCGTAACGCCAACATCGGAGAGTAATGCTTTTTGTTCTTATGATGTCATAATTTCTAAAAAGATATTTTGCTCTGTACTAAAAAATTGAAGCCGGTCGTGGTGCAGGGGTACAAACGAGCGACTGTAGATGCAACAGGTTGTGAGTTCGATTTTCACACGGGGAAATTAAATCTCTACCGGTATAATCTCTATATATAATAAGACAGTAAAAATATTTTGTGTGTACATTTAGTAATTTTGACTGAAATGGACAGAGGGACACTTAAAAAGAATAATAGAAAGCAAAAAGATTTTTTTTGAATTTCTTGTCTGTCTGTCTATCTGTCTGTCGACATATTTTTGTCCACATTTTTCTCTGAAAGTACTGAACCGATTTACTTGAAAATTTCACCAATTGCTTTGTTTTAACTCAACTTAACTACTAAAGTTCATCGTTAGTTCATCAAAATCGGTTCATTAAAAAAAAAGTTATCGTCATTTGAAAGAAGTCGTAATTAATTCAACACAGAGATAAAGAACGATCTTGAAAAAAATATCAAGTAAATACAAAGATTTTTTGGTTGGTTCGTTCATATAATATATGTAACTAATTTAAAAACTGTACAGGAGTTAATATGCAATTATTACAGTTATTTTACAAATAATATTATGAATCCTTCAAATCAATAATTTAACATTTAAGGCTGTTTCTGAATGAGTAAATTAAATTATACACTGACATCAGCACATTTAACCGAGTATATTATATAGGTAAAAAGAACATAAAGTTACAAAAATATATACGTGTAATAAATAATTAGCTTTATATTTTATAAATATCAAATATGGTTAGCAATGGTCGTATTTTTTGATTTAAAACAATCAAAAATTCTTTGACGATAAAAAAATCATATTAGCATTATAGTTGTCAATCAATTCTGCTTATTAAATCAATAATCATGTATTTTAAGCGGGCGAAGCCGTGGGCGAGCCGCTATTGTTTAATATTTTAATTTATTATTAATTTATGTAGTTTAGACAGAATTTTTCCTTATAACTTATTATTACATAAAACTCGTGTTGTGTTTTATTGTTAAATAAGAATCAAAACCCTTAAACTAATTGTCAAAGTTGTTATTAATCATTAGTCACCACACCACTAAAATTTCAGCCTAAACAAAACATAAACCACTAATAAATGCCAAACGCACGTGTAACTAAATGTATTATGCAAAATATTACAACTATAAACATGCAAATGAATATGTATGTAAATCTAGATTTTTAGTTTGGCAAATCCATAATGTTTTAAAGCTAAAGAGTTTGTTTGGTTGAATGTTCTTATCTCAGAAACTACTGATTCGAATTGAAATAATATGTTTATGTTGATATAATATAGATTACAATTAACCCACTGAGTATTCAGATCGTAAGTACCTATATTTACGTTTAGAGCTGCCTCGGGTACTTTAAATGTATCCTGTTTCATACGCAGCTCTTTGTTACGACCAAATGCAGGCGAAGCCTCCGGTATAATCTCTATATATAATAAGACAGTAAAAATATTTTGTGTGTACATTTAGTAATTTCGACTGAAATGGATAGAGGGACACTTAAAAAGAATAATAGAAAGCAAAAATATTTTTTTTTTAATTTCTTGTCTGTCTGTCTGTCTGTCGAAATATTTTTGTCCACATTTTTCTCTCTGAAAGTATTGAACCGATTTACTTGAAAATTTGACCAATTGCTACTCCGTTTTTCACTTTCCGGCTAGTTTTCGAGACATTACGTAATAAGTAGCGGATCTTAAACAATCTAGATCTTGTGAAACATAATCTGCCACAAAAGTGAGATTGAACCCACAACCACCAAACCACGATGACTTCTAAATTTATATTCATAACCATAGATTAATTCATAAATTCCATAGAATATTTATGTCATGCTGAGAAGGAATACACTCCGAACACGAAACTCGCCGTTGTTCGAATACATCTCAATAGATCAGTGTCCACGTCGTAGTCAGATTGGAAATCCTTTTACACAGTACGATACGATACAAGCATAAAATTTGCATATTTTTTTAATATAGATTTTTTGCGCAGTTTTCGCATGTAATTTATTGATAAACTAATTAAAAACATAACAACATGAAAACTCTTTATTTTATACTTCAATACACAATATAAATATACAGTTTAAAGATACTTATAAAAAAATAATAGAATGTGAATGTTAACATTTTCATGTTAACACATATTTAAAAATGTTATAAATGTTAAGATAAATATTAATGATATTAAAAACACTGTGATGAACATAATATTAGAAATTAGGTCAAATTTAGCGCTACCGTAGTTCACAATTCTTTAATGAGATAATGTGTGCGCTTTTATATAGGATCCCAGAAACGTCCGAGAATGTTCAATATCACAATTTTAAAAAGGTGAGGCCATCATGTCGCAAGGCCATAAGCGTGTAATCGCGTCGGTTGTGGTTTAATTCCCACTCAGGGGAATGAATGTTTAGTATTTTCATATTTTCGCTCTGATAATGAGGCTAATAGTGGCGTTGATTACCGCCACTCAACATGCAATTCCAATCAAGAATTGGAAGTAAAATGGGGAACAAAAGTGTTTTAATAAGAACATAGTTTCTTAACATTAGCTTTCCAGGTTCCCTATAACTGACGTGCTATCTGTGAAAATAAAACGTATCGTTGAGCTAAATGATCGCTCCAGTCTATGTCAAAAAATACCGTTGTCACTAAATGAAAATCTAAATTATTATTCATTTTTTAAAAACTCCCGCCAAGTTTTCTTTGCCACGTCGATTCTTCTCAGGTCTATGTGTAATGTATTTTTTATATAATGCAATACATAAAATTCATTAATAAAATAAGCTTCGCAGTATATTAATAATAAAATGACGATTCAAGTTTTTTATAATTAGATAGATAGTAAAGAAAAATAAAGATTAAATATTTTTTTAAGATTTAATGTTATAAAACTTAAAATAACAGAAAAGTATAGAGTATTTGACAATTTTTACAAACAAATCGTGATATTGCGTATCGAATGTCGAAACGGCGGCGTAGAAACACTGCCCTGGTAAGTACAAAAAATATAATTCGCTATTGGGAATCGAAATCACAACCATTGCCTTTATATATTATAAATGCTGCGCCGCTGTGCTACGAAGGCTCTTTGTAAATATTATACAGAAAGAAAATATCAAAATCGTATTCATATCGTATGCTATAAATTACTCTAATGGCTGCAACAGAGTGGTCGTTACGTGACCAGAAATGGAAAATGGAATGAACTATGGGTGTACTTTACCCCTTTTGTCGTGGCTTTCAAAAATAACATAAACTGAATACCGAAACGACCATTGATATATAGATTAGATACTTTGAAAAATATTCTCTTTTATATCCTAAATAACGCAAAAGGACCGTTTCCTTTTTATAAAAACACAATGTAGATTGTATTGGCTCTGGATATACAATCGATATATTATATTATAATACTAACGGCTCGCCCACGGCTTCGCCCGTTTAAAATACATGATTATTGATTTAATATGCACAATTGATTGACAACTATAATGACTTCTAATATGATTTTTTACGACATTATCGTCAAAGATTTTTTGATTGTTTTAAATAAAAAAATACGACCATTGTTGATATTTGATATTTATAAAATATACATAAAGCTAATTATTTATTACACGTATATATTTTTGTAACTTTATGTTCTTTTTACCTATATAATATAATCTGTTAAATGTGCTGATGTCAGTGAATAATTTAATTTACTCATTCAGAAACAGACTTAAATGTTAAATTATTGATTTGAAGGATTCATAATATTCTTTATAAAATAACTGTAATAATTGCATATTAACTCCTGTACAGTTTTAAAATTAGTTACATATATTATATGAACGAACCAACCAAAATATCTTTGTATTTACTTGATATTTCTTTCAAGATCGTTCTTTATCTCTGTGTTGAATTAATTACGACTTAAACTTAACTGTTATGATTTATGAAGGTAATCTCCACTAACAATTCAATTTTGTTTACTTTATTGTATAAAATATTATATAATAGTGCTTTAAAAATATATATTTTTATCAACAGTCATATAACCCAGACGTTTCGGACGTCATTCTTTAGCCAGGGTCATACCAGCGCGATTGCTATATAATATTCGCAGGCAAGCTAATGCCTTGAGTTCATTCAAATGACGATAACTTTTTTTTTAATGAACCGATTTTGATGAACCAAACTTTAGTACTTAAGTTGAGTTAAAACAAAGCAATTTTCAAGTAAATCGGTTCAGTACTTTCAGAGAAAAATGCGGACAGAAATATGTCGACAGACAGACAGACAGACAAGAAATTCAAAAAAAATCTTTTTGCTTTCTATTATTCTTTTTAAGTGTCCCTCTATCTACTTCAGTCAAAATTACTAAATGTACAGACAAAATATTTTTACTGTCTTATTATATATAGAGATTATACGAGTATATTATATTATATTATAAAGAGGAAAGATTTGTTTTATAAATAGATAATTTCATATTAAAGACTGTTTCATTACCTTTAGTTTAAGGTTTGAATTA
Source organism: Heliconius himera (assembly GCA_021202915.1). Classification (NCBI taxonomy): domain Eukaryota; kingdom Metazoa; phylum Arthropoda; class Insecta; order Lepidoptera; family Nymphalidae; genus Heliconius; species Heliconius himera. The sequence goes on from JAJHJA010000989.1 coordinate 49,300, forward strand.
TTTAAGACAGACATTCTTTTTAAAAGATTTAACGAATATAAAAATGTCGATCTTAAGGAAATGGATATCTTCTCGAATAGGATCTCCCGAAACGTTAACGTAGTTGTACAGTGAAGTTTTAAGGTAAATTTGGAAAATAAAACAGTCAAAACTTGATGTACTTATCTTTATAAATATAATATAGAAAGGTTCACTCATTCATCACGAAATTTCAAAAATTACAAGTACTAGAAGTTTCAAATTTCACATAGGTTCTCATTAAGACCAGTATATGCGATATTCGACTAAGAAATTGTTTTGGCGATTGATAGTTAGTGTGAAACTTCGCTGCTACAAGTTCTAGGAGTCTCAAATTTTACATTGGCGTTATTTACAGAACGTAGATGCTCACGAAGATATGTCCTATTGTAATATTTATAAATATAAGTTTTAATTAAAAAAAAAAAAAATTAGCTTCACGCTGTATCCCGCACACAGCAGGGTAGGCAGAGGGAACCTAGTGTTAAGACACTCCGTTCCCCACTTTCTGCCGAATTCTGGAGGCATTGCGTGTTGAGTGGCAGAATTCAACGCCGCGCTTAACCTCGACACCAGAGCGAAGAAATGGAAATATAAATTTAAGTAAATATTTCATCTCCTCAAGTGGGGATCGAACCCGCAACCAGTCGGTTTTGCAGTCACACCTCGTGCCGCTGCGCCACGACCGGCCTCTAAGTTTTAATATTCTCATAAGTTTTAATATTCGCAATAATTTATTATAAAAATGTAAATCAACCTTGAGGCCGTCGTGGCGCAGAGGCACAAAGTGTGATTGTAAATCGACTGGTTGTGAGTTCAATCCCCACTTGAGGAGATGAAATATTTACTTAAATTTATATTTCCGTTTCTTCGCTCTGGTGTCGAGGCAAAGCGCGGCGTTGAATTCTGCCACTCAACACGCAACCTCTTTATTTAATAAAAAGATGTTTTTGAAATAAGTAAAATAACTGAATAGAACTATCACCAGAGGACACTTCTAAAATGACACTTTATATGGTCGGAAAACTCGAGATATATATACTTTTAGACCTTGGAGCGGAAGAAGAATGAGGTCTTTGCTCTGAAATAAATATAAGTTCTGTAAAAACCTCGAGGTGTTTGATTTCTTTACATAATGTCCTTCATCACGTATAGACTGATCGCTGAATGATGGACTGACGTGCGGTATTACACAGTACGTCAGACTGACGATGAGTCTAACCGAAAATTTCTGCGCGCTAACACGCATACGTATACATTTTAACAAGAAAAATAATTAGATCTTAGGGCATTTATTTTCTTTTTCACATCTTCTATATTGACTCTATTTTATTTAAAATGGCAACAATCATGGACTGAACTGACGTCAGAATGGGCGTGTAACCTCCGTTTTAGACAGATATTTGGGATATTTGATCCTAAAGAAGTTGTTTTGGGTGTTTTTATTATACTTAGGTATTACAAGTGCTAGTATTTTCAAATTTTACCCCTATGGAGTTTTTGGAGTTTGAAATGAATTTTGAATTTAAACAATAAAAAAATCTTATAACAATTACGATAATATGGTATCAAAGTTTTAGAAGATTTCACATTAGATATCATTATAGTGAATGCGCTTTAAACATAAAATAGAGGTTGATGACAGTGGACGAGACGCAAGAGGTATGTAGGGAACGTAGCGTTTGGCGCTCCGTTCTCTATATTCGTACATAAATTACAAATTCGCATTTATAGTCATTACAATATGGATCATCTACACACCCTTTAAAGTGGGTTAATTTCTAATAGCTAAATAACTATCAAAGATATGGATAGGTATGTAAGAAAATAAATTTATTTGAACGATATTCAGGATTTTTTTATGGAAAAGATAAGGCAAAGGAGTGTACGGGTTACCTGATAGTAAGTGATCGCAGCCACCCACAACCTATTTAACATCAGAGGAGCTACAGTTACGTTGTCGGCTTTTGAAGGTAACATTGCCGCAGGTACTTTACCATTACCCATTCTACAGTTACAAGGCCCGTGGGAGAAAGTTTCTGTGAAACCGCACAGTAGTAGAGTCAGGTATCTACTAATTCGTTCCCCTTACAAAATTTCCATTATTTAATATACAATAAAAAATCTAAACAAATCAGGTCCACAGGTTTGTTCGTTCTGTGGTGGAGCTCAACGCCGTATTTGCTTCGACACCAAAGCGAACAAATGAAAATATATATTTAAATAAATGTTTCATTTCCTCGAGTGGGGATCAAGTCCACAACCAGTCGAGTTACAATTGCACACTTGTGTCCCTGCGCCACGACTGGCCTCTATGTACAATATATGGATTTAATATGAAAAAGTTAAAACAGAGTGACTTATCACTTCATTCCCTCTACCTTACAATCTATGAACTAAATGTGCTATTATTTAACATAACAATCTGTTAGCTCGTAATGGCGTCATTTAGCAAGGCGTTAGAGTAACATTACGGTTTCTAACATTAGAACCGAGCTAGCCTTAATCTTCTCTATTAGTGTCTCGAACATAACTGAAACACATTATTTGATTTCTAAAATTATATAAAATGTAAGATTTTTAAATATTTGTTATTGTATGAAAAGTATAAAAAATAACAGAAATAAATGTCATTTTAAACATTGCTCTTAGTACTATTCCACAGTGAGCAAACAAACGTTTTTAGAAAATGAATAAAAAATTTTATGTAGAGCAAAACTATCACAATTCTTTCTCACCGTTGTTAAATATAATAAAATAAAGTTTTTAATTGTTAATTAAAAATGTTCAAACTCTATATTATATATGTTCAAAAAAATGAAAGATACATTAAAAGTTCTTTGGTCAGATATCCCCCATTATCTTTAACTTTATTATAAAGTCTTCTCCTTCCTTTTGGGAAATCTATATCACATCTGTACGGCAGCGTTGAGTTTTCGCACTCAATACACAATGAATGCCTCGAATATTTGGCTGAAAATAGGTAAGTATATAATAACACTAGATTATTCCAGACAAGTGCGTTCCCTGCTATGCGGAAAAAATTGAGAAGCTGATTTTTCTTTTCTATAATATTAATATATTATGTAATTATTACTTAATAGTAACTCCCTTCTTTATAACAGCTTTTAAAGGTAATAGACAACAAAGGTAATTTACACCAATGCCGCTCTAAACTTTAATGTTAATCACAATAATCATAATAAAGTGGCTTAATGTTTGAATTTGTAATAGGAACTGTAAAAATTATATAAGGCCGTTTTGTTAAACGCGATGGATGCCATTTCGATTTCTACTCAGGTATTTAATAATTTTCATTTCCTGTACTGTGGCAACAAGACAAAGTTACGTCACCCAACTGGCGATACCTCGGTAATTGGGCGGCTAAAATGGAGTGTCTTAACTCTATTCTGCTGGTTCTCTCTGTCTAACCCGATATATGCCGCATACAGTGTGAAGTTATTTATTAGTAGATATTATTTTGGGCCAAATTTTCTAAATCGTTGAGGTATCTTGATTAATTTCTTTAGGTAGAGGTTTGAAATATTTTACCCTATATGCTGCTCCCGTAAAAGGAGCGCAAACGCTTCCACCCTGTATATGGATTATCCGTCACAAAAAGATTTTTTAAATTCAAGCTATAGATCCTAAGAGTATTTATTCAAACAAATTGTTCAGCTTTATAATTTGTTGATATCCTTTTTTCAGTTTGACGCTATATCAAGTATGTAGCAGGTAGGTAGATAGATGGAGCCTAGTGTTAAGACACTTCGTACCCGACTTCCCCCACTTACCGCCGATTTCAGGCGGAGGAACTTAACGCCGCGCTTTGCCTCGACACCAGACCAATGTGAAAATATATTTTTTTTTATTTTCTCGAGTGGCAATCGAACCCACGCTTATGATCCTGCGCCGCTACTGACCTCAGATAGCTATTATAAATATTTATTATTGCTTGAACACTTCAAAAGCTATCCATAGCAATAGCACTTTAATTTAAGTGGACTTTCTACTTCCAATAACGCGCAATATAAACTTAATATATCCGATGTGTTTGCGGAACTAGGAAATCTTTGAAAGCGCTCGAAGCGAAGCTAATGAAGCATTAGACGACTTGTTGTTTCTTGAAGTTCATTAAAATTGTTGATGTAAAATCTATTTATAATGTAATATTTTTGTGCAAATTGTAGATTAAAAATTAATATAATATATAATTATTACATACTTATAGTGTGCTTTTTTTATTATTTTTATATATAAACAAGGCATGTAAGGTTACAGGTTCAATTTTCAAAGCACAAAGCAGGCGTTGAGCGCCGCCGCTCAACAAGCAATGTCTCCAAATTTCGGCGGAAAGTGGTGAACGGAAATATATTAATGGGAACGGAGTGCCTTAACACTAGTTTCCCAGGCTTCCTGTGCCTACCCTGCTATGTGCGTGATACTACGTAATGCTAAAAAACATTAATATTGGAAATAGTATCTCGATAAAAAAAAAATGTAGAACCTATAACGTACATACGTACTGAGTGGAAATCGAACCCAAAACCGTCGTGTTTTCAGTCACGCGTTTGTGCCCCTGCGCTACGACGGCCCCAATTGGGGTTTCCTATCCCACTGTCACTCTCAAGAACTTACCATCAAAGAGCGACTATTAGCTATTTTTGAAACCCGTATTCTTAAGTTTTTAGATCATATATCTAGGAAAGGAAAGAACTCCATAGAACGGCTCGTGGCGCAAGGGAGAGTAGATGTTGCCAGACCAAGAGGCAGATCACCTATGCGATGGACCGTAGGACGGGAGGATGGATAGGATAGGTAGGCGGCAAATTGCATGAGTGCACTAGAATGGTGACCAACAGAAAGAAATGGCGTGAAACTGTGGCAAGAATAACAAAAGCCAAAAACGTGACTGCATGATGGCCACGACCGCTCTATTAAGAGCGTTACGACTAAGAAGATCCCACTGTACATCAATATGCCAATTTATAGAAAATTCACAATCGTGTATTTATTTCTTCCAATTTTATTTCTTCCAATTTAAAGTACTGTTTTATTTCAATAAATAATTTTCTAATTATAATTATTTCAATAAATAAAACAGTACTTTAAATTGGAAGAAATAAATACACGATTGTGAATTTTCTATAAATTGGCAGCGGGATTTTTAAGATTTTTAACCTCCACGCTATTTGTGGCATACAGCAAAGTAGAAAGAGGGAACATTTTTTTTTTTTTTCGTGAGGAAATCCTGTTACGGATACCGGCCCGAGTGGGGACTCGAGCGCGGTTATGTCGGACTCGCGGACTGGCAGATGTTAGGCCGTCCGAATACCCACTAAAACCTCACGGTGCTCCTCCTCGAACGCCACTGGCCGCGAGACGCGGGGACAATAGTCGTCCGCGAAACGAGGCGGAGAAAGAGGGAACCTAGTCTTCCTCTTAATGTCACTGTCATGAGCCTTTCGGGGGAATAACATATACTTTCATTTGCTCGCTCTGGTGGACAAAAAGCGACGTTGAGTTCTGTCTGTCTGAGTAATATCTTAAAAGCTGGCTGGAAAGTGTACAATAAAGTGTCTTAACACTAGATATTCTCTATAACCTCCTCCTATTCAGGATAAAACGTGAGACTTTTTTTTTGTTTCGTTCTTTAGATTAGCCTTTGTTCCTTAAAAGCAAGTAAAATGACGTTCAGTTTAGATAATTAAAATTGTTTCCATGCACGTTTTGATGCTTTGGCTTAAAACCAAGTAAAAGTGTAGCTGATTGTATAGTTCTAGTGTTGCCAATAAACGTTATGGTGTCCTGCATTCTGATTCAACTTCAAATCAGCCTATTTTGGTCCACTGCTGGACATAGATCTTTATATTATCTTCTATTAAATTTAACATATTTCTATTAAACATATTTCTATATTTACTTAGAAAAAAGATATGGCCGTTTATTTTACAAAAATCGCGTATTTCGTCACTATAAAATCAAAAGTTATAGGGTACTTCCGGTTCACCTAGAATTTTAAAATTTGGCACCTAGCATCTGTTAGTAGTACTAGTTTAGGAAAAAATCTGAAAACTATACATTTGTGGTTAAATCCTAAAAAATTATAGCCTTAAAAAACAAAACACGCGTATTTCGACACTATAAAGGGAATCAAAATTAATAGGGTTGACCTAGAATTATGAAATTTGGCAGCTAGCATCTACAGCTAGCATCTTTAAGAAAAATCTGAAAACTGTTTAATTATCATTATTTTTTAAAAAAAATAAAAACATTTGTAAAAATAAAATGTTTGTTAAAATAAAAACGTTGCTTTTAGATTTTAACGTAAATTCACTTCCCTATTATTTCTTTTAGACTAGCATTTATCTGCATTTTTGCCCGTCAGGTTATATAGAAGTAACTAAGACTTGTGTATGGAGCATGGCTAATTCTATGGACACAAAAAATTAGTAACTTTAACGAAACGAGAAACGTGATGTTAAATAACCCTTAGCCTTTTTCTTTAAATATCTAACACAAAAATCTTTTCCTTTTAAAACTTGATAAGCGCGATCGACTAAATACATTTTTGAGCTTTATAATATTAGTATACAATGAGTGGCGGAAATACTATCGTTCTATATAAGTGAAAGAGTACTCAACTGAATCACGGTGACGTCTACTATACTAAAAGTGTGGTATAAACACAACTTGACGTTGCTGCTTCCGGTATCAAAATGTATTTATATGTTCCTGTTTTCTGTCCATTTCTACGTTATTACTGACTCGGCCATTTTATTTTGTAGCTTGTCAAAATTTTCTTTACAATTTATATTGTATTACAATATATGGCAGAGAGAGAAAGAGGATTAAATTTTTGAGGAAAAAAATAAAACTAAAAGTTTTTCCACTACTGAGTGACTATAAGTGATAACGCACAAACGATACTACTGAATTTTTAAATTTGTCATGTAGGTTAGGGGAGAACTAATAAATTATTTTGATCGATGATTTACTTGACTCCAATGACTGATAGAGTGATTTACTTGACCCCAATGACAATGATGTTTTATTTTAAAACGATATTATTTATTAATTATTTTGTTTGAAAAAATAACCTTTTTGTTTTTGGATAAATATATTTTGTTTTAATTGTAGAAGGTTTTTATGGAGTTGTTAAAACTGTGATTTCATTTAAAGTGGTGACGACAAAAACACTCCGTATACTTATAATAAAGTCGTAATGTATCGGTGTCTGTACATGGAAGATGTTTAAGAAAGAATATTTTGGGGACCTTTATTTGATGTAGTAGAATACAAAACAAGGATTTTTAATTTTTTTTGTCTCACAGACAAACGTCTGTGCGTTTGTTATCGCTTATCTCAGAATCGGCTTAACCGATTCAAATGCGGTATTCAGTATTAGATTCTACCTAGCTTCCGTTAATATACAGATTATTTTATTACAATATGATAAATAACGCCAAGATTTCGAGTCGATATCGGAGTTTATGCGGGAAAAACTGCGCTTGCCGTCTTTATTGTCTATCTAAATACCATATAATTAAATATTTGTCTTTAAATACAAAAAAAATACTTAAAGAGGTCGTCGTGGCGCAGGGGCACAAAGTGTGACTGGAAAATCGACAGGTTGTGGGTTCGATTCCCTCTCGCTTTGGTAACAAGGCAAAGCGAGGGGTTGAGTTCCTTCACTCAATACGCTCCAAAAATTACGAGGAAAGTGGCGAAAATAGTGTATTAACACTAAATTTCCTCTGCATCTAAAGCTGAAAAAAAAAAACTTAAATTACTACGTTTACCTATATCTATACATACATGATAATATTTTTATAGAATCTGTCTCTGATATCAATAAAACTGTGTTTAATCAATTGCATATAGCCATTAACACGATACCAAAGCAAAATTAAACAATATTAACACTGTCTGCTTAACTGAAGCGATTATTATGGGACTAACATGGAAAGATAGAGGCGATTGTGGAGCAACATAAAGGCTATATATCAATATATAGCCTTTATGTTACATTAAAAAAATTATATCTATTTAAAGTATATTATTTGTCAAAATTGCTACTTCCTAAAAGAGTTATCTTATACAAAAGTTTTATTGAATTGGCTGTCTTTAGTTTTCAATGTTTTGTTGTTTGATATTGTTTGTGAATTATTATTTGTATAGTAATAAAAAAACTCGAGATTGTATATAAGAGTACTTAACTTCGGTCTTTATAATAAAGACCGAGATTAAGTATTTTCCAATGTTAATTAATGCCCTGTCAAGCCACGTAGTGCTCGCAGTTTATCAATGATAGAGATTTGTGTAGCATTAGTTTGATAATTTGTGTTTTAACTCAGAAGTTTTGCGGAGTCACAATTTATGTAGAAAAAAACTACGTCTACAGTTTGTGCGCAGTTACGGTTTACTTAGACAGATGTGAAATAACTATTTTTTTTTCTATACGATATTCAATTTAATTCCCAAAACACTTAAATTTTCATTTATTTAATGCATAACCAAACTAAAATAATCAATCATTTTTTAGGGTTTTGTACCTCAAAAGAAAAAAAACGGAACCCTTGTTGAAATTAATATCAGATATTCAGTAAATCTAATACAACACAGTCAAAATATATGAGCATTTATGTATCGTTTTTGCTTTCTGAAACAAAAAATTTATGTACTTAAGGCGAAATAAGATCTTACAATATAAATAAGGAAACATTTCGAAAAGTAACAATTTAATAGTATTTCATAGAAAAAAAACATTACAAACTTATATCTGTAGTTATTTTTATACTAAATAAGTGTATATATGAGAAAACTTAAAACTTGAAACTGAAATTGATACAGAACCCTCTGTGGACGAGTCCGACACGCTCTTGGCCGGTTATTTTCTTAAATACACATTTGGACTCTATTGACACTACTTTTTATCTAAAAAGTTACGACTACAAGTCAAATCAGTAATTTTTTATTGTATTTTTTCACATAATAGCTATAAATCAAAATGTAATCATTACAAACAATTATTTATCTTTCAATATAATTATATAATTATATAAATAAAAATATTAAGCAATTGAAATAATTAATCAAATTATCAATACTATTTAGAAATAATTTCTAAATAACTATTTATTTCGCATTGAGTTTTCCTAGGTTCCCATGTGTTATTATAAGACTGATTTCTATTTATTTTTTATAAGATTTTGTATCAAAATTATTAAACAAATGTAAATAATAGTAAAACTCTTAATTAAATGTAAAAAAATATGTATGGGAAATATTTTAATCAATTGCACTACCATGTACTTACTATGAACTATTACAATAGTTTTTAAGTATCTGTATAATAATATCATTTTTTGTGCTTAAAATTCTGAATATAGTTTTGTGGATGGTTCAATAACCATCCATTATTTCTAAATAATTTCATATAATAAAGGAGATATAATAAATCGCCTTAAAATAGGATTTTGTTAAATAATTTTAATAATCGCTTTGAACGTTGATTAGATTTATTGTTCAAAATAGGAGCAAAAGGATATAGGGTAAAAAAAAACGAGAGATATCTCTTTCTCGTTCGGTTATGTTTTGTACGAATGAACTTTAGTAATACTTTTGTAGAAGATGATGTTTTTTTTTTCGATGTCATTGATGTCTATTCGTAACTGCGTCACATTCAATACAGTCTGGATATTTCCCAAGAAAAGGAAATAACAATCCTACGTCTAAACAGTTGAGGAATTTTGAAAAAAATATTTTGATAAGAATTTTGTATGCTTTCCATAAAAAAAAAGAAACATCGAAGTCGGTGCCAAGTAAAACAAACATGCTTAGTAATTTGATAATGTAGTAAGGTTAATAAAAAAAAAGTCATGAAAATCGGTTCACCCAGATTCAGATAGATTACAGACCCAGATAGATTTATTTCAAACGAACGAACGAACCGAAGAATCTATGTATTTACTTAAAATTTATTTAAAGATCAAATCGGTCTTTATCTATATGTTCAATTAATTACGACTTAAACTTAACTGTAATTATTTATGAAATATTTTTTAACCTTCACTAACAATTCAATTTTGTTTACTTTATTGTTTGTACTTTGAACAATAGTGCTTTAAAAATAGTGCATTTTCAATTTACACAGCTACCGCCGTAACTATAATACAGTAAATTTATTAAGTAAGATATTTTAAGAATTTCTTAAGCGTTAAATAACACTTTAAAAATATGAAAAATTTAATAAAGTAATAAAAAATCAGTTTGTCGAAGCCAGTCGTGGCATATGGGCGTGCGACTATAAAGACGACGGTTGCAGGTTTGTTTTCCATTCGAGGAAATGAAACATTTAATATTTTCGTTCGCTCTGGTAACGACGCGGCTTTGAGTCAACTCAAGCACGCAATGCGTCCAGAATTCGGTGGTAAATGGGGAACGGAACGGAACGGTCTTCTTAATGAGAATGAAGTTTCTTAACACTAGGTTCCCGACTTAGGAAAAGGAGGCATTGCGCCTCGACTCGCCTCACATATAATTATACTATATATCCGCATTTTAATTTTTTCATACTTTTCACCGTTCTTTTCAAACTGCTGCTCGCTCTACATATATGTGGAATACATATATACTTTCTGCTTAATCGTTGAGACATTGTTGAGCGGCGATACTTAACTCTGCATTTTATATTTTTAACCGAACAAATACAGAGCAATTATAAAAAAATATGCCACGAGTAGGAATATAACCTATAATAACTGTTGCGTTAATAGTCGGACGGCTTCAACCGGCTTTTAAGCAATAATATTTTATGTGTATTTTTAATATAAACATCGAATGTTGTTTTACTATTACGATACGCTGTCATACACTAAAAGTTTTATTCCCTTATTTATTGATATTTTACAGTCTTATAAATTCTTTCGTCAGAAGAAATATGTACAAAAATACAGCTTTTCTGTTTTTTTATAGTATTGTCTACAATGTACTATTTAACATACTAAGTAAGCAGAAAGAGAGAAGAAGAGAAATTACACTTTAAGCAACGTAAGTACAAAACTATAAGAATATGTAAAGAACCAAATAAAAAACATGCTTTTCTATGTATGTAAACTCGTTTTTACTAAATAAGCTAAGGAGTGTACTCGGAGCGATATAAACCTAAACTCCAATAGTTTAGTAATAAATACCGAAGTGTTCCATTATTTAGATCCTGGCATCATCAAACTAGCTCAATGATACCATATTATTATATTGTCATGTAAGCTACGCGCAATTTTCATGATGCTACTGAGTCATTACAAAAGAATAAAATTTTATTTCTTAGACTTTATTATACAGAGTGTTTTTGTCAGCACCACTTTAGATGAAACCACAATTTAAACTACTCTTTAAAAGCCTAATAATAATAAAAATATTATAATTGTTAAGAACGACGGACATATGGATAAACGTCGTGAAATGAAAAAAAATCCTACGTCTAAGTTGTTGAGGTATCTTGATTAATTTCTTTAGGTATGGGCCTAAAATATTTTACCCTTTATGCTGTTCCCGTAAAAGGAGCGCTGACGCTTCCACCTGTTTAGTTACAAGCCGACCTAACAAAAATATATTAAAAATTTTACCTGAGGCCAGTCGTGGCGCAGTGTTACAAAGTGTAACTGTAAAACCGATTGGTTGTGGGTTCGATCTCCACTCGAAGAGATGAAATATTTACTTAAATTTATATTTCCATTTCTTCGGTCTGGTTTCGAGGCAAAGCGCGGCGTTGAGTTCTGCCACTCAACACGCAATGCCTCCAGAATTCGGCAGAAAGTGGGAAATGGAGTGTCTTAACACTAGGTTCCCTCTGCCTACCCTGCTGTATGCGGGATACAGCGTGAAGCTAATTTAATTTTGTTTTTTTTTATTTTACCTAAAAACTCAGTTTATCATAATCACTGTACCATAATAAGTACCTACTCCGTATCCATTACATTCAAACTCTTCAACATGAGAAGTTAGATAAACCTGTCTCGAGCGAGAGATCACGATTAATCCGCATTTAAGACTCATATTGACGTCAGTTCTAACATCTTTATCTTGCTCGCAAGCAGACATAGTCTAAGGGGTAGTTGTATGAGTCTAGCGCAACTTATAGGAGATGGAATATAATTTTAATTTCACGCAGAAATAATTTACTTTAAGGTGAAGAATTTGTTAAATACAAATATTTATTATAGTTATAATATGTTTATTACACTACCAAACGCACGCAATCAATCCACAGATTAAAAATATATTGTTAACGTTATTTTTACGTTACGTTATGTGTTAACGTTATAACGCATGTAGTCATATGCTGAAGCATATGACTACATGCATTTTAACGTCTTATAGGCGTTGAAATGCCTTTTATATTAATATATTACCTTTTTTATTAAATTTAACATAAAAACGGATTTTTTAATTACCGAATTCCAAATAGTTACAGTTTAACTTTAAACCCAATAGATGGCACTGTGGCAATAAGATTCTTGGCTAAAGAATGGCTGTGGAAATGTCGTTGTATGACTTTTTCTAAAATATATATTTTTAAAGCACAATTGTTCTTAATACAAAGTAAACAATTGTTGGTGAAGGTTACTTTCGTAACAGTTAAGTTTAAATCGCAATTTATTCAACACAGAGATAAGAAATGACATGATTTTCAAGGAAATATCAAGTAAATATATAGATGCTTTGGTTCAATCGTTTGTTTGTAATAAATTGCCTTTACTTTTTTAGAAAATGTATGGAATTTCACCGTAGGCGGATTTGAACTTTGATTTTGAATTTAAACCACTTTTATTGTGGCGGCCATCTTGGATTTATTTTATAGTGTGCCGTATTATTCTAGTCAAGTCCAAGTCCAAGTTTAATTTAATACCCATATCGAGAGTGATTTAAAAAATATGTAGGCCACCATTTTGTGGTAAAGACTATCTTGGATTATTTTTCAACATTATTTTATATTGGCTGTAATTAAAGCAATGATAAGAGACAACAATAATAAAAACGCAATGATGAGCTCCCTCTAGCAATGTGTTAATAGCCAATAGTGAGGTCTGACAGCTAATTAACTAACGTATAATTATATGAAATATTGGAACCAACATTAACGTAAAATAGGATTTACAAAATAGATAATAATAATGCTTGACAAGAATTTAAATTTAAAAAATGATATCGGGTAATATAAGAAAAGGTAACGGAAAATACTTAAGTATATACAAATAATATAATATATTTTAAATGAATGTAAAAATCAAAGATCTTAAAATATAACATATTAAATATAAAAATATGTCTAACGCTCAAAAGTAGTAAGCTTTGTATTATTTCATAAACTGATTTTGGCTTAAAGTTTAAGCTCGTTTAACCCGGCGGGAGTGTGGTGAAGAAAAGTTACATATAGTATGTGGCGGGGTGTGACATACCCGAAAATAAATCGGCACTTAAAATAGTTTTTTCAATAAAATTAAATGAAATAAGTGGTATATATTATATAAGGTATATATTTACGTGTAAAGAAAATAAAATATACAGTAAATTCAATTTATTTTTATTAATTCACATAATGAGATCTAAGGCACTTGTTTTTGGTAACAAAAATAGTAACCTCTATTTAAAAATTGATAAAAAAATAACAAGTCCTATTTAAACAAAAAAAACTCTAAAAACTTAAAAGAATATGAGATCTTACACAAAATAAGAGCATAAAACATTATAAAATAGTTTAGGAACACTTTAGTATTTTCATTCAAAATCAGTACTTTTTTTGCAAGAAAAAATTGCATGATGTAGGCATGTGGCTTTTCCACATCCAGTTCTGGCGTATTTTGTTTTGCAATTTTGCTTGCGTGGGCAATCTGCACATCGAGTATATCGTCCGGGTTAATTTTGGGCTACTGGTATGCATCGGTACTCTTAATATTGAATATTTTTTTGATCTCCTTGTAACTGCAAATACGTATAAACCAAATTCAATCCCAAATTGCGGAGGAATTCTGTACGTTTGTTCCTTTTATTGGCACTTTCTTGAAATATAAAGTTAGCATTGATAGCTACCATATTTAAAAGTCGCTAAAAGATCGTCAATGACCAGCGTTTGCTATTGCGAGAGACATCATAAGTTGCGCTCAGTCAGTCGACAACTGTCTGTCTTCTCCAGCTTTTGTCGAGCTATAAAACGTAATAATTTTCGGCTTTTTCTCATCTCCAGTGCTCTCATCAATTTTATCATCACGGTGAGGAGTTGAGAGCTGGCTTCATCTGAACAATGCTGTAAAACTTCGTTAAGCAATGATATAAGTCTTTTTTTACTGCTTACCACTGACATTTTTGTTTATAACCTTAAAAAAAGCAATAATTGGCAAATAAATAAAGAGCATTTCACGTAAAATATGCTGTTCTTTTCGAAGATAAATAAAAATTAAATAAAAAATAAATAAAACCAAAGCAAAAGATAAAAAAAATTGTCACAAAATGTATACACAAAGTATGTGGCGGGGTGTGACTTACCCCACACACGTTTGCACGCATGTATTCCGAGCACTGACCGGCGCAACACTGCGATGACGCCACTTTCCACTCTCACCATCCTTTCCCTCCAGCTACACAAAACCGCTAAAACTTAACATCGCGAATTAAAATGATATAGGGTTATGAACTGTCCTAGGGGTATGTCACACCCCACCACACTCCCGCCGGGTTAATAAGGTAGCCAAAAAAAATCTCTTTGCCCTCGTTCTCTACATTCCGTCTAACGATTCAAGACGATTCGAGAAGAGTCGCAGAATCTAACGCTGCAATTTGTATTTTCAAGACTGAGATTGAACTCCACCACTACCGTAGTGATTACAATCAAACGAAAAAATTAAAAATATAAAGTAAGTAGGTAACAATAAAATTTGTTGTCTCTTCACGGTAGATATTAATACGTTGAAACTTTTCGATACACGTACTTTGTTTTATGCAACCGCCTCATAGACTATACCAAGATATAAAAGTTTCCATGCGCAAGAATATAATCTCCTTATGAAATCCTTTACTTAGCTCCATATTGTATAATTATATTGTTCAATATATTTTAATAAGAATCATAATGTTTGTATAATATTAAATTATTTCAATCGCAAATTCAGTTGAATAATTTTACTTAGTTTCTTTGGTCGCGTGGTTTTCGATTTTTCTATGTTAGCAAGAGCACAAGTGTGCGACTGTAAACGCGGTAGTCAAGGGTTCGATTGCCAGTTGAGGAATGCAATATTTAATATGTTCCTTGCCTCGCCCTGGTTGGAGGCAAAGCGTTGCGTTGTGTTCCGCCACAAGCAACGCTTATAGAATTTAGTGAAATGGGTTTAAGTGTCTTAACACTAGGTTTCCAGATTCTCTCTGCCTACCCTGCTAAGTGCAGGGTACAGCGTGAAGCTGAAAAAACTAATAAATAAAATTAAAATAAAATAATTACAAATACATTAAATTCCAAGTATAATAACACAGTACTTGACTTTTGAACTGAACTGAAATAATTTCCCTCACAACGATATCCATACAAGTACAATACAAGAACTCATAAGTAGGTATTAAACCGAAATTATGAAAGTTTCCAACTTCAAAGCTGCGATTTCATTTAACTTTACGCGGCGTGTTGTGTGAAATGTTACAATGTAGATCGAAAAGATTAAGCTGTCTTTCATTTCGTATTACTTTTCACTCTTCAAATCTTTTTATGTCGCTTTTTTTTAGTGTCACGCTGAATATAGCACATAGCGATGAAGGCATAGGAAACCTGGGAACATAATGTTAAGACATTTCATTCCACTTAGTCAAATTGTGGAACTCAACGCCGTGATTTGCTTTGTTACCAGAACGTGTAAATGAAAATATTAAATATTGATTCTTTTTGTGCTTACTGATTTTTTTATTGAACAATGGAAGGATTGTAGTAGAATATTTATTGACAAATTGTAATTAGAATCACTTTAATTATATTAAATAATACTTTTAAATGAAAACTTAAGCTTCATTTAAGATGTTTAGAAGTATACACAACGACAAACGAGAATATGTAACACTTTTTATTTTTAGAACAACCATTCGTCCGTATAAATGTAGTCATGTGGTGTAGTAGTAAATGCCTCCGTTGAAAATATTTATTCTACCATCACGCTGTATACAGCAAATAAAAGGGTAGGCATGAGCAACCTGGGAACTTAGTGCTAAGACACTTCCGTTCCCTACTTTCCAAGGAATTCTAGAGGCATTACGTGTTGAGTGGCGGAACTCAACACGTTTTATCTCGTTATCACAGCGACAAAATGAAAATAATTAATGTTTTATTTCCTCGAGCAGGAATCGAACTCACAACCAGTCGTATTTACAGCCGCAAGCTTGTATATATATATATATATATATGTATACAGGGTGGAAGAGGCAGCGCTCCATTTACGGAAACAGCATATAGGGTAAAATATTTGAAACCTATACCTAAAGAAATTAATTAAGATGCCTCAACAGTTTGGACGTAGGATTTTTTTTTCATTTCACGATTTTTATCCATACCTGTATTTCGTGTGACGCGATTACGTATAGATCCCAATAACATAAACACTTACTACTACAAAAATACTACTAAAGGTTAAACAACTTTGAACTTTATCGCCAATACATACGACTCGATTTCGAAATGATTCGTGTGCGGCGGTGTTCCTTTGATAGGTTTATGTGTGCGTGCGTCAACCTTACAAATGGCGTTTTGTATTAAAATGACAATTTTATTATTTATTTTGTTTGAAAAAAAATTTTTTTCATTTTTGGGAATTAATTTATTTTTTTCTGAATTATATTAGGCTTTTATAGAGTAGTTAAAACTGTGGTTTCATTTAATGTGGTGCTGACACTTCCACCCTGTATATATATATATATATATATATATATATATATATATATATATATATATATATATATATATATATATATATATATATATATATATATATATATATATATATATATATATATATATATATATATATATACAACATAATTGGCCAAGAATTACGCACACAGCCACAAACCTATCCAAGCGATAACGCCGCACACGCCTCTTTAAAAAAATCGAATCGTAGATATTGTCGGTGATATTGAAATGCGTAAAATAGAACGAGAAATATCACTTTCTCGTTCTAGTATATTTTTTGAGAATAAAAAGCAGCAGATTGGTAACGATTAGTAGTATTTTTATAGTAATATATATTTACGTTATTGGATAAATATCGTGAAATAAAAAAAAATTCCTAAACTGTTATATAGAATATACCTCATATTCTTGATTAATTTCTTAAGATATGGGTTTGAAATATTTTACCCTTTATGCTATTCCCGTAAAAGGAGCGCAGACGCTTCCACTCTGTATACAATTTTTCCAGCATAGTAGTGTAGCAGAGGAAACTTAGTATAAAAACACTCTGTTCCAGACATCTTTCGCCCAATTTTCGAAACATTGCGTATTGTGTGTCAAAATTAAATACCACGCTTTTTTTCGAGTGAGAATTAAACCCACAATCGTCGCATGTACAGCCAGAAGTAATACCGCTGCGCCACGACGGACTTGATAAAATAATTTATGCTCACGTATATTATCCGTAAGTGAGACAAGAACGCAAACATACTCTACGTACATTTGTATAGCATTGCATTAGTGCATCTAACTGCGTCTAATGGTAATGTAGCACTAAACTTTATCCTTTATTGAGGCCAGTCGTGGCGCAGCGGCACGAAGTGTGAATGTAAAATCAACTGGTTGTGGGTTCGATCCAGAGTAGAACGTGTATATCTCGCACATAGCATGGTAGGCAGAGGGAACCTAGTGTTAAGACACTCCGTTCCCCACTTTCTGCTGAATTCTTAAGGCATTGCGTGTGGAGTGGCGGAACTCAACGGCGCGCTTTGCCTCGACACCAGAGCGAAGAAATGAAAATATAAATGTAAGTAAATATTTTATCTCCTCGAGTGGGGATGAAACCACACGATTCTACCAGTCGATTTTATATCACACTCTATGCCCCAGCGCCACGGCTGACTTCAAATAAAATAAATGTATATTTGTAGTTTATTTAATCCAGAATGTACGTAGGTATGTCTTTAACCTTGAGTTCTTTGCCCTTTACCACTCACGTTGCCGTTGATTTGCAATAATAAAATTGATACAGATCTATTAAGATCCGTTCCCCGTTTTCTGCCGAATTTTAGAGGCATCACGTATCGCCACTTAACGAATGATACGAACTCAACACCGAGCTGTCAATATAATCTTTCGCTCAAATAAGATTTGAACACACAACTCCTCAAATATACGCATGAAAGAAAACGAAAAAATAAACTAATAATAGTAATAAAAAAACTAAATTATAAAATGAAAATATTCTTTGTAAAAAGTTTTCCTTTTCAAGCATCAAGTAATGTTAAAAACGTCAAAGCTGTCAGTCCAACGGGAAACTACAGGGCGGAAGATAGTTCTGGAAAGAGTCGACGTGAAACTCAATACTCTTTCATAGTAAACTGTTAGCAAGCGAAGCCTATGACAGTCTATAAATAAATAAATATATTTTTTATATTAAACATGTATTTATTTATTTATTTATAGACTGTTCAGTCACTGTTTCGCTGCTGTATCACACTCATCTACCGCGACGTGATGAGTTTGTTGTCCATTCGTTACATTAAAAAAATGTAACGAATAAATGTGCATATTTCATCGGTCTGTGTAGCGCTAGGTGCGGCGCTTAACTCAGATATTAAAAAAATCGTTCTCTCTTAATTGGGATAATCATTCGCCCGAGTAGATATCGAACCCACAATCGCCTTGCTTACAGAATACAAGGAAACAATTTTATTTTATTATTTCAATACACAATAGTATAAACAGTATCTTGAATTCCTATCAATTACAGCGTACATTTATTGCTATGTAGTGTCAAAGAACATGCGGGAATTCATGTTTAATACAAAGCTTTGTTGCATTGGAAATGGTAAATGTATGTTGTATTCAAAATAACAATCTAGGGACTATTGAAGGAAAATATTTTACTTTAAATCAA
The DNA here is from genome assembly GCA_021202915.1 of Heliconius himera. Taxonomy (NCBI): domain Eukaryota; kingdom Metazoa; phylum Arthropoda; class Insecta; order Lepidoptera; family Nymphalidae; genus Heliconius; species Heliconius himera. Next base: position 68,445 of record JAJHJA010000989.1, read on the forward strand.
AGAGTGATAAATCAATTTAGTATTGTTCTTTAATTTCACGCTGTATTTCGCATATAGCATGGTAGGCAGAGGAGACTTAATAATAAGACACTCCATTCTCCCTTTTTTAACTGAATTCGAGACATTTTTCATAGTAGTGTAGCGGAGCTCAATAATTCAAACAATCTAAAATATTCATCGTGTTAAATTCGAAAGTTATTTTAAGATTTTGACTTCTAAGGCCTTTTAAAATGAACAGCAATATTTATTATATATAATATCATTCTCATCAAATCTAATATCATAATACTAGTTTCAGCCCAATCGGACCATGGTAAGTGTCTCAAATTGAGTTTTCAATATTTCACATACTAACACGGCAAGTTAAATGAAATCATGTAAAAAATCTATCTATTTTATCATACAATCTTTCAATTCGGTTTATGTATAATATCACTTAATGACTATTCACGAATAAATTATAGTGGACAGTATGCATGTAATCGACAGTATGATGATAGCGGTTAAAGAGTTTTGAACGCGTTTATTCCATAAAATTATTTTATAGTAGCTCATATATATGTACATATATCTTTCAGTATACGCTGTATCCCGTATATAGAATACGGGTAATATCAGCGTAGGTGGAGGGAACTTCATGTTCAAGTTCCACTCTGTTTCCCGTTTTCTGCTCGGTTTTTGAAACATTCTGTGTTAAATGGTGGTGCTTAGCACCGCGCACTGTTTTTTCTCGAAAGCAAGGACAATTATTAATTCCTTCAGTAGGAATTAAACCCACAACCGCCAGATTAGAGTAAGCACTTCGTGTCTAAACATAAGGATTATCTTAAGCAAAATCTTCAAAGAAAAAAAATATATCAAAATAATAGATTCGACTTCTTGTATTTCATGTATAACAAAAACATTACAATTTATTCTGTAGACCTCGCAAATAAGACAAATGATTGACAATACGAATATAAACCAACATAGCATTTGGAATTAATAACATATTAATTTTATTTCTTTACTTGTAACTGTATGAAAGAAAGGGTTACACTAAGACGCTAAGATACTCTGTTTCTACATGTTCCATCATATTTTCGAGACATTACGTGTTAAGTGACGTAGTTCAATTCCGCGCTTTATCATGTTACCAGAGCAAGGAAATAATAGAAATAATTAATTACTTACCCTGAATGAGAATCGAACCCACAATAATCACGTATACAGCCAGACGCTGCACTACTGCGTCACAACGATCGACGCTTCTCTTAGTGCTTCCGCAAGCTCCCTAAGAAATCTAAATATTAGACTTCTACCCCTCTTAGTTTCGGCTGGGCGTTATCTGTTACAAATAAAAGTTTTATTTTTGACGTGATAATGTCTTATAAATCGATGAACGTCGGTTGCGCACACGAAAAAGCATAACTCATTGTCACGTTCCGCCTGAGCTGAGCGTGCGAGTGAGAGAGCGGAACAAGCTACAGAGAGGCACGGTCAGTCTAAGCGTTCGTGACGGATGTATTCATTCATCGTTACTAACATAGTAATCATTTGTTACTAGTAATTGATAAGTGAACAAATATCTGAATTATTAAGTAAAAATAACTGTGAAATTATCGAAAAATATGTAATTTTCAGATAACTCCTTTGTATTATACAACATATTGATCATTCAATTATAATAATTCAATTCAACTCATAAAAGTATGCAATTTTTCATGACTATATTCTTATGACGTTATCACGTAAAACTGTCGTCCGTAAACCGACTTTATAGATAACCCGTTTTAACTAGATTTTATCTGCGGTAACTAGTAACTCTAATTGCTGGTACAGTGGGTTACTTCGCAACGATTAACATTATTAATAACATTCTTCCGAACATAATAATATATATTCAAAACATTAGTTCCTGAGATAAGCGCGTTCAACTAAACTGAAGAGTTATGTTCAGCCTTATAATATTAGTAAAGGTCTATATGTAGACATTCGAATAACACAAAAGAAATTGTATCAATTAAGACCAGTTGTGACGCAGGGGCACAAGAGTGTGATTGTTAGCGCGGTAGGTTATGACTTCGATTTTCACGTGAAGAAATGAAATATTTAATTTTTCATTTCTTCCCTCTTAGCAATAATTGGTGCTTAGCGAATTTGAGCTCCGAAACAAATAATTACAGTAAGAGAAAGTACGGTAGGCGCTTGAAGTGTTTACTTTTGAAATCAGAAGTAATAGTTCATTTAACATGGTACACTTAAGCTTATAAGATTATTTGAATATTAAATTATGATTGTTAATTATATACATAAACGAATAAGCACACAAATAAGCGCACGACTCTAAATGTGGCAGGTTGTGTGTTCGTTTCTCACTCGAAGAAATGAAATATTTAATATTTTTGAAACGAATAATGTCATGTAATATAGCATACGGGGTGGAAGTCTCAGCGCTCCTTTTACGGAAACAGCATATAGGGTAAAATAATTCAAACCCATACATAAAGAAATTAATCAAGATACCTCAACAATTTAGACGTAGGATTCTTTTTTCATGTCATGATGTGTATTCTTACCTGTATGGATATACAGGTATGAATAATGACACATGTATGAGTGACGCAGATACGCATAGATATCAATAATGTGTTTACATTATTGGTATCTATGCGTAATCTACTACTACAAAAATACTGCTAAAGGTTAATCAAATTTGAACTTTGCCGCCAATACCTACGACTTGATTTCGGAATGAGACGTGTGCGGCGGTTTCCCTTTGATAGGTTTATATGTGCGCGGGTCGTTCTTGATAAATGGCGTTTTATATTACTACAATAAATTAATTATTAATTTGTTTAAATAATCACTTTTTCATTTTTGGGAAAAGAAGAAATATTATATTAGGTTTTTATAGAGTAGTTAAAACTGTGATTTTATTTAAAGTGGTGCTGACCCTTCCACCCTCTATAGCCCTGATAAATAGTACCAAACCAACTAAGGTCTGATTGTTATCGTGACGGTCTTGGGTTCGACTTTCATTCGAAGACATAAATGAGTTTCTTTACTCTCTCCCTCAGGACAAGAAATCATATTGAATTCTGTTACATTATAATATCTCAAAAAATAGACGTATATCAGTTTTAGGGTTCGATCGATTTCAATTGAAAAATATGTCATATTCTTCTGTAAATTAATAAAAGTCTTACAAAATTTAGTACTTAAAAGAAAAAAACAAGTAAATTAAAAATATCTTTGTCTCTTTTGAGCGTCATACATAACTTATTTGATGGAGCGAATTATATCTTCTCAAATATTAAAAAAGATTCTATAGGACCTATATCGAGATTAAATAATGTTTTAGGCGTAAGAAAAAAAATTATTAAGTTTTTTTACCGATCGAAATGGACTCTTTATAGGATAAAAAATCTATAGATAGCATTAAAGCATAATTTCTGGTGCATTATGTATGTAATTCGCCGCTTAATCCAAACCTATATGGTGCTTCCCGTAAACAAAAAAAAAATACGAAAAAGTCAAGAAAAAAAAGGGAAAGTGAAAGAAAAAGAAACATTATAACTTATAGTATATTTGTAGTTCATTGCATACAGTATGAGTGCATGTGCCCCCAACCTTAAGTTTGTCAACTTTTATAAGTGCAAACAAGTACAAATAAGTTATGTCAACTGCGGAACCGCTTAAGCCAGAAATTACGCAACCCTTCTGACCCATGGTATTTGCAGTTACTAACAGAACGGATTGCACACCCCATGTCAGTTACGCTATTAGTCATTACTATTATTGGTGTTATATTTTCACATTTTTCGTAATAACGCTAAAGCAATGGCCCTCAGTGTGGTCAACAGGAGCCGACCACATACTACGCCAAAAGGCGGCAGTAGCATCTGGATTGAGGATCTCACGATTAACTATACTATCCCCATAACGTTTCCATTTCCTGTATATACTCCGTTGCTTTTTTGAAAGGTACTATTTTAGTTGTATTGATCGTACCGTTCTATATATCTTCTAATGCATTTTGCCAATGCATAGAGTTTCTGTTTCAGGAAGTCAATACGATCTGTGACATTAGCCATATATCACTGGATTTTAAATTTGTTCCTAATGATTCCGCCACAAATCGCATAAACCTCGCTTGCTTGACCTAAGGACCTGACGCTTTTCAGTATCATACTGACATACTGGAACTATATGCTATGATATCTTAGCACCTCTTTTATTTGGGAACTGTACACCAGCAACACGACACACTGCCACAACACCACAATACAAAACTGAATGCAATCATTAACATCATTACAATTGTTAAAATGACACGGTAGGTATTGATCTAGAATTCCCTCTAGTCCTATATTACGTCTACGCATACACAAACGAGGTAATTTTGGTCTGAGATTTATCGGTATAGAAATATACTCCAAAATAGCAATAGCATTCAAGCTCCTGAAACATAGACAGTCAGACAGTCTTTATAACCGGACTTGCGCTATCTTTAAATAATATTTTTTAAAATTTTATTGCTACATAGCATATTATTGTGTTCTACTTCGTTTTTCTATTACTTTAAATTTGTTTTATTATTTTATATTATGAGAAAAAAGAAATTTGACGACGGTTGCTGAGTTCTGAAACACTTCTTCCACATTAAGACACTTCTGTTCCTCTCCACTGTCCTCTGAAAGCATTGTGTATTGAGTGGTGGAACTCAACACCGGGCTTAGCCTCGTCGCTAAAGCGAAGAAATAAAATTATAAATATTTCGTGGACCTTGAGTGGGAATAGAATCCACCACCGTCACGCTTACAGTGGCACTCTAGTGCTCCTCCGCTAGGGTAGCCTCAAAATAACAAAATTCAATAATTATAGTAATCATAAAATACTCCACTAGTCTAGTTATAAACAAATAAAATTTGAGCCCTCTTAGCATCTTAGTGGTGGTTACATAAGTAATTTATAGAGTACTGTCTTGAGCACTTTTCTCGAGAATTCATTATTAATTCAAGATCCCGCTAGAATACTAAATCCTACCGCACTTATATCAATGAATCAAGTGTCATGGAGTTCTAGAAAGGAAGATTATTGTCATTTTATCGCTTCCACGAGACAAAATGCAACGTTTTTTTACTTGACGCTGTATCTCACGTATTGCAGAGTAAACAGTGAGCTCAGTCTTAATACACTCATTCCGCCACGACGGCTTCTTAAACTTTAAATATTTTATTGCATCAGAAATGAATTTCTGATATAATATGAAATTTATTTCTGGTATAAAATAAATTCTGAGGCTAGTCGTGGCACACGCGTACGAACTTCGAACGAATATACAACTACTGGAGGAAGGACACGTAAAAAGCATGAGGACCAGAGGGCATGTATGAAGAGGTTGGCAGTGGACGACGAAAGAGGTATGTAGAGACAGTAGCGTTTGGCGCTCCGTTGACTCTGACTACCCCGCCAGGGATAAAGCGCGAAGCTAAGTTAACTTTAAGTTAAGTCCAAGATGAAGTGAAGCGTGGCGTTGAATTTCGCCACTGAAAACGCAAAGCCTCCAGAATTCGGCGAAAAATGGAAAACGGAATTGTCTTAACACTAAGAGTCCACTTTACTGCCTGCTTTGCGCAGGATACAGTTTGAATATAAAAAAAGAAAATATTTATTACAAATAAAAAAGATATGTAGTGAATATTATCTTTTAATAAAATTAATTCATAATCATAATAATAACTAAAACTATTTTATTCTATATTTACATTATATTCTTACACTACGTTCTATTTTCAAATTTACTTAAAACTAAAGTGTTAATATTTATATTTATTAAAATCATCCGCACGCAGCGCATTCGCATGACAAACTTGTTTCGAGTTTTTTTGCTGTGCGTGACGTAGCCTGCTTGCTAGCTACGAGTAAAGAGTCGGCTACTATCGCTTGCGACGTTCACTTGTTTAAATATTGTACTCATTGCTTGTATTCAATTTTAAGCCTTATCTTCTTGCTAATACGTATCTGTTTCGCTTATCTATTTCTTTTAGTATTTCTTTAAATTTCTTTATTTCCTTCTGTGATTGTGTAAAATTATTTTCTTTGTATATCTTCTTAAGTGTTAATAAATTTGGACAATTATTCCACAAAATTTTGGAAATTTAATTTCACTCCATAATTAAAAATATAAAATATTATTAAATAGCGTATTTCACAAAAACCGCTATATTGGTGACCCCGAAATTAGTGAACACTACATTAAATATCTACGTTTTCTGCTGGCGAGAAGATTAAAAACGGCAAGAGGCCATTTTGACGACCTTTGCAAGGTGACCTCTAGTACACGATGGAGGACGCGACTACATCCAACGTTTGTAGGATTGGCGTGCGTATTCCACCATTCTGGCCGGAAGAACCAGCCCTTTGGTTTTCACAAATTGAAGGTCAGTTTGCTTTATCTAATATAACAAGTGATGCTACAAAATTTTATTACGTTGCCGCTCAGTTGGACAATCAATTTGCTGTCGAGGTGAAGGATATAATAATTTCTCCTCCCGAGACGGATAAATACGTCACTATTAAAACGCAGCTGATTAAAAGACTATCTGCGTCTCAAGAAAAGAAGGTGATGCAGTTGCTGAGGCATGAGCAACTAGGTGATCGCAAGCCATCGCAGTTTCTGCGATACATACAAGATCTTGCGGGTTTGTCTGTTCCCAAAGATTTTTTAAAAACATTATGGTCAAGTAGATTACCACAAAATATTCAAACTGTTATAGCTTCGCAGCCTGATCTACCTATAGAAAAATTAGCTGACCTGGCAGACAAGGTGCACGAAGTAGCACCCTCATCACCACAAGTCGCAAGCACGTCTGCGATAGCCACATCCCCTGCACCCTCCATGTTGGAAGAAATGGCCAAGCAGATCCAACAACTGACCAAGCAGGTATCTGAACTCTCGACCCAGGTACGTCACAATTCGATACCATTCAAGTTCAGAGAGCGTTCCCGGAGCCATTCCAGGCATCGTCGGAAGTTAACTTCCCATCAAAAATGTTGGTACCATTTTAAATTTGGTTCCAACGCAAATAAATGTATACAGCCATGTACTTACGGAGAGTCGGAAAACTCTCTGGGCAGCCGGAAGTAGCGGCCAACGTCTGCCCTTTACCTACAGGCCGTCTTTTTATTACCGACCGTATTACAAAAATGCTTTTCCTCATAGATACTGGTTCTGATCTCTGCGTTTTTCCACGGTTGGCTACCAAGGCGCCCTGTACCAAGACGAAGTATGAACTTATGGCAGCCAACGGTACAGTCATTCACACTTATGGTCCTACATTATTGCACTTGGACCTAGGACTGAGACGTACTTTCACCTGGAAATTTACCATCGCTGATGTTTCGAAACCGATTATTGGCGTAGATTTTCTGATATTTTACAATCTTCTTGTAGATTGCAGATATCAGCGCCTCGTCGATGGAACTACTACTCTGTCAGTGCAAGCACTACAAGAAAATATCTCCGATGACCTTGCGTCAGTCAAAGCCATTTCGGGAGAATCAAAATACCATCAGCTGCTTCATGAGTTCCCAGAGGTAACGAGACCATCAGGTACGTCTTCCCTACCTAAGCATAATACTGTACATTACATCAAAACCATTCCCGGACCACCAGTTACCAGTAGACCTCGTCGCTTAGACCCAGTTAGATTGAAAGCGGCCAAAAAAGAGTTTGATGATATGCTCTCACAGGGAACTGCCCGCTCGTCTAACAGTTCGTGGTCTTCCGCTCTGCATTTGGTTAAGAAGAAGGACGACGGATGGAGACCATGTGGTGATTATAGAGCACTCAACGCTCGCACAGTTCCTGACAGGTATCCTATACGCCACATCCAAGATTTTTCCTACCAACTCTCTGGTTGTTCGGTATTTTCAACTATCGACTTGGTTAAGGCGTACAATCAGATACCAGTACACGTCGATGATATCCACAAAACAGCCATTACAACTCCTTTTGGACTTTTTGAGTTTCCGTACATGACCTTCGGACTGCGCAATGCAGCACAAACCTTTCAAAGGTTCATGGACGAAGTACTACGTGACTTTGATGAGTTTTGTTTTGGTTACTTAGACGACATTTTGGTATTTTCCAGTTCTGAAGAGCAACATCAGCGCCATATCAGACTACTCTTCACCAGGCTCAAGGAGTATGGTGTTTTGATAAACACATCCAAATGTGTCTTCGGGCAGCGACAGGTAAAATTTCTTGGTTACCTAGTGTCAGGTTCTGGGACTCAACCTTTAGAAACGAACGTAAAAAGCATACAGGAGTGCAGCGTGCCTAAAACTGCTAAGGAATTAAGACGTTTCCTTGGTATGTTTAACTTTTATCGTCGTTTTATTCCCGGCGCCGCAAACATTCAAGCACCATTAGACTCTGCGCTTTTAGGACCCAAGATGAAAGGAGCTAGGCCGATCACAATGACACCTGAGATGATGGAAGCTTTTGATAAATGTAAGACTTGTTTATCTCAAGCCACGTTATTAGCTCATCCAGATTCATCTGCAGAGCTAGCTATTGCCACTGATGCATCTGATGTCGGTATTGGAGCAGTACTTCAACAACGTGTCAACAACGTATGGCAACCTCTTGGTTTCTTTTCTAAGAAATTAACATCTGCACAAAAGAAGTATAGTCCTTACGACCGAGAGCTTTTAGCTATTTATGAAGCCATTAAATATTTTCGACACATGGTTGAAGCTAGAAACTTTGTGATTCACACTGATCATAAACCTCTCACCTATGCATTCAACATTAATAGGGAGAAATGCTCACCGCGTCAGTATCGATACTTTGACTATATTTCACAGTTTACAACCAGCATTCAATACTTACCAGGACGTTTGAACGTAGTGGCTGATACACTGTCACGACTGGAGGAGGTGAGTCATTTCATTGTTTACCAGGCTCTGGCATTTGCTCAAGATACTGATCCTGAACTGCTAGGTCTGCTTCAAAAAGGCTCATCGTTAAAACTGGTTAAGGTAGATTTGCCAGACTCTAACCAGAAGATCTACTGTGACGTATCAATGTCTTCTCCACGCCCGTTCATTACTGAGAAATTTCGCCGACAAGTTTTTGAAGCGTTACACAGCTTGAGCCATCCTGGTAGGACAGCTACAGTGCGGCTGGTAACACAAAGATTCGTATGGCCAGGGATTCGCAAGGACTGTAGAGAGTGGACACAAGAGTGTATACTTTGTCAAAAGAGCAAAGTTCACCGTCATACCCTTGCTCCCTTATCCTCAATCCCAACTCCTACGTCGAGGTTTGCACACATCCACCTCGACATCGTCGGACCTTTAACAATTTCGTCTGATTTCAGGTATTGCCTTACAGTCATCGATCGTTTCACACGATGGCCTGAGGCATACCCACTCAAAGACATCACAGCTGATTCCTGTGCTGCCGCCCTTCTCTCTGGTTGGATAGCAAGATTTGGTTGCCCTCTTCGAATTACAACCGATAGGGGACGTCAATTCGAGTCGCATCTCTTTAAGGCACTATCAGCCATGATTGGTGCACATCATTTTAGAACCACTTCATATCACCCAGCTTCTAACGGCTTGATCGAGAGACTCCATCGGCAGCTAAAAGCAGCTATCATGTGCCATCCCTCTTTAACCTGGACGGAAGCACTTCCGTTAGTGCTGCTGGGCATCCGTAGCGCCTGGAAGGACGACATTCAGGCTTCAGCAGCTGAGCTGGTTTACGGGGAGCCCCTTCGTCTTCCAGGGCAATTTCTCGCACCCTCTGAAGATTACAAGACAGGTGATATCACAAATCTGGTTACTCGTCTTCGTGCTGGTATGGCACGACTCTCGCCGAAGCCCACGTCATGGCATAGGACAGGTCCTTTTCATATGCCGGCCGACCTTGCAGACTCGACACATGTTTTTTTACGGCAGGACCACGTCCGCAAGCCACTGGAACCACCATATGCAGGCCCGTACAAGGTTCTTAAAAGGACGCCTAAATATTTTCAGATAGACATATCTGGTAAGCCTAACAACGTGAGTGTGGATAGGCTCAAACCCGCATATGTTACGCGAGAGTCCGTTCCTGTATTGAACCGACCAGTTACTGCACCAAAGGCAATCTCTCAGTCTGATGTGGAGCAGAAGCCTGAAAAGCGGACACGAAGCGGCAGAACAGTTAGATTTCCAGACTACTATCGCCCTTAACCAGGTCTCTGGGGGGGAGTACTGTAGTGAATATTATCTTTTAATAAAATTAATTCATAATCATAATAATAACTAAAACTATTTTATTCTATATTTACATTATATTCTTACACTACGTTCTATTTTCAAATTTACTTAAAACTAAAGTGTTAATATTTATATTTATTAAAATCATCCGCACGCAGCGCATTCGCATGACAAACTTGTTTCGAGTTTTTTTGCTGTGCGTGACGTAGCCTGCTTGCTAGCTACGAGTAAAGAGTCGGCTACTATCGCTTGCGACGTTCACTTGTTTAAATATTGTACTCATTGCTTGTATTCAATTTTAAGCCTTATCTTCTTGCTAATACGTATCTGTTTCGCTTATCTATTTCTTTTAGTATTTCTTTAAATTTCTTTATTTCCTTCTGTGATTGTGTAAAATTATTTTCTTTGTATATCTTCTTAAGTGTTAATAAATTTGGACAATTATTCCACAAAATTTTGGAAATTTAATTTCACTCCATAATTAAAAATATAAAATATTATTAAATAGCGTATTTCACAAAAACCGCTATAGATATAATATTAAATGAATTTTCAAGTATAATAAAATATCTTCTATCAATATACTGTATAGATGTCCTTTATACCCTTTGTCTGATTTTTCGGTTTTCAGTAGCTATCCATACATTTAGTAATAAATTGGTCGCTCAAAGCTACACGGATTTTGTACACGTTAAGCTATTTATATGGAATTTGGAAGTTTTTTGTCTATTTTTTTGCAGTTACAGTTTTTTTAGTATATACTTTTGATAATAGTCTATATTAGGTTCACATCAGGTTCTAACATCAGGTGTTAGACTCAACGTGATAGCTGTGAATTCGTTTCCCCAGCTATCGAAAAAGGGAAGTTGATAGGCAATAGGACCGCAATGCCTGGAATTTTATAAAATTATTACAACTATCATGGTCGATAAATGTATGGTACATTTATCGAAAATACAAGGCTAAGCGTTACCTACTTTATCTATAGGACAATTTTGCCGGAAATCGAGCTTTTGCGTAGCGGATTTCAACGCCACGTTTCGTCTTGCTACCAACGAGGGAAAATTAATATAGTTAATCCCACGAGTGAAACTCAACCGTCACAGTCTACAATCATATGCTAAGGCCTCTATCGATAATTATCTAATAGCTTTAATGTGGCACAATAAAATTAAGAAAAACGATATCCTTAAAGAAAATTAGATAAATCTGTTCAATTAAAAGCAACAAAGAAATAAATGTTTTTCTTTCGAGGTATTTTTATTCTGTTCACGAGGCAAAGCACGGCAAGCAATATAGCGGTAAGCTATAGCAGGCAATATAGCGGTAAGCTATAGTAAAAAAAAATTTAATAAGGAAGGGGCCGCCATAGCGCAGCGGTACAGCACCTGATTGTAAGCGGAAGGTTGTGACTTCGATTTTCTCTCGGGGAAATTATTGTTATTTTTCTGTTCTGCATACAAGATAAAAAGTTGCTTTTAGTTGTACAACTCAACACGCTGGATCTCTTAAATTAGGCGGAGATTGAGGATTTGAGTGTCTAAACGGTTAATTCACTCTTCTTGTTCTTCTATATGTGGAATAAAGCGTGAAGCTAAAAAATATAACCAAAACATAACCAAATATAACCAAAATATTGATAAACACTTTCACTATCCTTTTCAAATAGAAACATATGTACATAAAGTAAATTGATCTTTTGCGTGATGTAAATGCATTGCTAGTCATTAATATTTTTCTTTACATACATAACTGTACATTAATGTAATGTTCGTACTATTAGTTATATCTTATTTAAGATCAATTAAGATATAACTTATATTAAAAAGAGGATTTTTTTCTCATCATTACTTTCTTTTTACTTGCAATTCAATTTGCTGAGTGCTTTAGGACGCCTTAGACTATGCATTGAAAGTACTAGGCGGTAAAGAAGCTTACATCATTACAATGTGTGAACACAGCCATATGTAACTGTCAACACAAAGCTTAACCTTCAACTGTAGACGCACGGTCTCACAGGCCGCTCAGCTACTACAACGCTCAGTAGCTTAATTTTGTGGCATTGTGACAAAATTTCTTCGCAGGTAAGAGGTCCCCGTGACAATGGCAGGTAAAAATATTATATTTGTGTCAGTTACGGTCAAGCTATGTCTACAGGTCTCTAACAATGACTGCCATTAATTTCATGAATATTATACCTATGTCAGCATTTTAATATTTTAAATTCAGAAGTAGATTATTTGTTTTCTTATGTTTCATAGTGTATAAACTTATAGGTAAGTAGTTTAAAAATGTTAGGATAATTTATAAAATAAAATAAATAATTAAAATAAATCAGCTTCACGCTGTATCCCGCACACAGCAGGGTAGGCAGAGGGAACCTAGTGTTAAGACACTCCGTTCCCCACTTTCTGCCAAATTCTGGAGGCATTGCGTGTTGAGTGGCAGAACTCAACGCCGCGCTTAACCTCGATACCAGAGCGAAGAAATGGAAATATAAATGTAAGTAAATATTTTACCCCTTCGGGTGGGGATCGAACCCACAACTAGTCAGTTTTACAGTCACACCTCTTGCCGCTGCGCCACGACTGGCCTCAATTGTAATCAATCAATAAATAATTGTAATCTTAATACATATATTGCCGCACTCGAAGAACAGAATGATAACCACCAACATCTTGGTATTATTGTGTTAGAAGTTAGAGAAAAAAAGACAAGATAAAAACACATATTGTCAATATGTTTCAAAATTATTCAGAAAAAGATTCGTTACGTAATTGCAATAAGTGATATGTATCACTCAATAATATCTTCATCAAAAGAAATATGCTTTATATGTTCAGTAAAACAGTTTTTCTTTTGCCTATAAAGTTGAGATTTTGCAGTTAACGTTTTGATCTCCGGGGATGGCGATATATTATTTTATTGTATTGTCCCTTGAGGATATTTAAACTAAAGTTAAATTACTTTACTCAAAAAATTTGCAGCTCACTTAAGAACATATCTCAGAATAATAGTGGTCCATGAGACCTCCTGTTCTTGAATATGTTACAATATTTTGACGTCCACAGTTAAGGTTAAGAATAGTTTCTTGTTTTAGTTTCACGATCTCTCCCACCTATAGCACAGTAATCAGAAGGAACCTAGTATTAAGATAATTCGTTCCCCACTTTCTGCTAAATTTTGAAAACTTTGCATTGACTGATTACAGTAGTTTCGTCTGTCTGTTGTATGTCTGCCAGTCAAAAATCAAAGAAAATTTATATGCAGAGGTATATATAGTATTTTAAGTATTAGTATTCGTAATGATACTTTTTTTAAATATTCGTAAATATTTTCTGTGCTCCAAGGGACAGTAGACATCAATATTTAATATTAATTTTAGTTTGATACCAACACGCAGGTCGAGATCCTTCGAGTTTTAACAGACGGACAACAAAGTGATCCTATAAAGGTTCCATTTATTCCTTTTTAGATTTTAAATACGGAATCTTAAAAATATACACGACATGTTGGTAAATGCCTATATAAAATAAGTGTAGTGACACATCACCACAACCAAATATTAAACAGAGCCATCATTTCAAATTTAATATCTCAAAGCTAGTAAAATAAATACAAACAACAGAATCACGAGTATTCTCCACAAGTATTTATTTTTGCCATTTTAATGGCAAAGGAAATGCTCCACAAAGATGGAAAAGCGAAAACGCGTAGTTTTTCGAAATAATACTTTGTATTTCTTTAATTTTGTAACTGGGGCACCTGCGTCTTTGTGAAAATATTGAATTTAAACATTGCAGGTGGAAGAAATGTGCAATAATAAAATTAAATTTGCTAACTGTTTTCATGTGTAACCAAAGAAAAGGAAAATTTGTACAGCGTTGAGTCCCGCCATGTAACCAAAATGTCTCAAATTCGGGTGGTCAAATAATCTACTTTTCAGCTCATACACCTCATAGCAAGGTATAAAGAGAGAAACTATTGTGAAGTGACTCTATTCTCCATGATTTGCCAAACGCGAAATGCTACTGGTTGAGAGGAAGAACGTTTATGGGTTCGATTCCCACTTAGAGGGAATTCATTATTTCATATTTTTATTTCTTCGCTCTGGTAACGAGGCAGAGGCAGAGTGTGGTGTGAGTATCGCCAATAAACACTTCTTAAGAATTCGACAGAAAGTAGGAAGTGAAAGTGTCTTAATGGGAACGGAATGACTTAATACTAAGTTTTCAAGCTCACTCTGCGCGAGATGTTCTGTGTCCGGGAAGATAACAATACAAGACCACTTGGTCGGTTTCCAGGAGGCGCGAGGTCGAGTCCCGGTACGTTCAAATTTTTATACGTTTTCTAAATAAGTATTTTTTTTCCTAAGTGTGGAATAACACTTTAAAAAATGTTTAAAAATATAAAAGAACTGAAAAAATAAATACAAAACCAATATAAAATTCAAGATCTATCCTAGGTTACTTTATAGTAACCTAGGATAGATCTTGAATTTTATATTGGTTTTGTATTTATTTTTTCAGTTCTTTTATATTTTTCAGTTATGATTATTGCTATAATTATTTATAGCAATAACGAAGACTTTATATTAAATTTATTCAAACGCTTCGCCTGGAGGTAGAACAAAACGATATATTGTTTACTAAGACGACCACAATAGTGAGGACTGAGTTTAAATGCCCCACGATGCTACCATACTGCGTAAGTATGCGTGTTATGATGGGCCAATTTTTTTTTCTTTTTTTTTTTATTATAGTGAAAATATTGTTTTAGACACCAAAAAATATGTCTGTTAAGAGGCCGGTCGTGGCGCAGCGGCACGAGGTGTGACTGCAAAACCGACTGGTTGTGGGTTCGATCCCCACTCGAGGAGATGAAATATTTACTTAAATTTATATTTCCATTTCTTCGCTCTGGTGTCGAGGTTAAGCGCGGCGTTGAGTTCTGTCACTCAACACGCAATGCCTCCAGAATCCGGCAGAAAGTGGGGAACGGAGTGTCTTAACACTAGATTCCCTCTGCCTACCATGCTGTGTGCGGGATACAGCGTGAAGCTAATTTATTTTAATTTATACCTTCTACATACACTGCTGATACAGTTCGATGCTAAAAAAGTATATCTATATAAGTACGTACACGTACATATATACACGTTATTTTCCTTTTCCATTCAGAATTCAATTCTCAACTCAAAATTTTCCAGTCCATTCGTCCGAGGCCTTTCCGCATAAAATTAATTACGGTGACGTGCTCAACAGGTACAAAGTACTGGGCGTCGAGAATATTTCAGTTAAGATCTACCTAAACTTATTTTGATTTTACTTAAATATTTTGACAGTTACAATGTTTTTTTTTCATACAGCAAAATGAAAAGCTTTCGTTTTTTAAGCAATGTCTTATCGTAAAGGCTTTGACATTCTATATATTTTTTAATTCTCATATAGACTTTTTAACATTATTGTGAACTGGAACTAAACTCAGTTTTTTAACATTAAAACACAAAATTGAAGTACTGGTACAGTATACGATGTTATACAATTTTTATTTATTTATTATATAAACAAGCCACGCCGAGATCGAACTAACAATTCACAGAGATCTTATGCACTTGAATTTGAAACGTGCTTGAAATATTTATTTACATATATTTTGTATTTCTATTCTTGGATACTGTAGTCTTGTGGATTTTAGTAAGATATTATAATTATATTTTATACGTCGATAGATCTGGGTTCGATTACAGTACAGTGAATACATAGTGATTTATCTTCTTGCACAGTGATAAATCACTATTATCTTTTTTATCATGTATCCCTCTTCATCTAGGGAGTACAAATAGATAAATTAGTGACAAACTTTTAATTTTCTGTCAAATATGGAAATTATCTAAAGATTCTCAAGCATGTATTTTTCAATTTTATTTTTACTTTTCTGAAAAATATCTCTAAATAAAAAAAAACTTCTAAAAATCTTCAAAAAAAAAAGTTCCACAAACTATAGACAAAAAAGATAGTGACTTTGCAATATGTAGTGCAAAGATATGGAATAGATATTGTCTTTAAAATGAACACAATAATAAATTAATTTTGTTTGTAGAAATGCTAAAATATAACGTACTTAATACAAGATAAAAAAAAATAGCATCACGCTTTTTTCTGTATAATAAGTTTAATGGACTCAGTGATAAAACACTGCTTTCTCCGCATTTTAGACGGAAATTTAGATTAATTTTCGAGATATTTCATATTAGGTACCAGAGCAATGTCTATGTGACGGGCAATGAAAATAATTTCCAAATAATCATTCCTCCCACTTAATATGAATTTATCTGCCTCAAAAATATAAGATAAAAAAATCAGCTTCACGCTGTATAACAGCAGAGGTATGCAGAGGGAACCTTGTGTTAAGACACTCAGTTCCCCATTTCCTGCCGAATCCCAAAAGCATTGTGTGCTGAGTAGCGGAACTGAACATCGCGTTTTTGCCTCGACACCAGAGCAGAAATATTTCATTTCTTCAAGTGGGAACCGAACTCACAACCAATCAATTTTACAGTTACATTTTGTGCCCCTGCACCACGACTGCCTGAAAAAAAGAGAAAATTTTCCGTCACTCGATAATCAATTCTACGATCATTGCCTAATAAAAACGTTATATTTAATCAAAACAATAATCAACACTAAGTTTTCGCTTCATCTTGGCTATTGTTAAAACAATAAGCCATGATAAGTCAAGTTAGATTGGTAATGTTATTCAGCGTTGGTATTATTTCATTAGTATTCAGAATTTGTTTCGAGTGGCTCGAATATTGTGGAAAGCTATAGGAGGGTCTAGATTTGAACTATAACATGTTTCATTGATAGATATATAAATATTTAGACAATTCATATTTAACAATACATGAGGCCATTGTGGCGCAGCAGTACAGCGTGTTACTGTAAACGCGACGATTGTGAGTTCGATTTCCGTTTCAAATTTTTATTATTTTGCTCTGGTCACATGACAAAACGAGGCGTCAAGATTCCCCACTGTACGTACACTTAATATATCGAAGATTTAGTGGAAAGTGTTGACAGAGTATTTCAGTACGATTGCAGCGTAAAGCTAAAAAACTTAAATATAATGAAAAATACATTTTTAAAACGGAAAGTTTTATTAACACTAGGTTCCTAAGTTCCCCCTACATACTCTGCTGATACAGTTCGATGCAATAAAAGTATATCTATATAAGTACGTACAGGTACGTATGTTTATTTTTCTTTTTCATTCAATAATTAATTCTCCCTTAAAAATTTTCCAGTCCATTCGTCCGCGGCCTTTTCACATAAATTAATAACGGTGACGTGCTCAACAGGTACAAAATACTGGCCATCGAGGAATTTTTAATTAAGACTCTATCTAAACTTATTTTGATGATTATATAAGCATTTTAACATTATTGTGAACTGGTCTTAAAAAAAACTTATTTATTTCTAAATAAGTTTTTTATATGTTCAAATTGTGTTGCTATGTTCAAATTTTTATACGTGAAAACGTATAAAAACTATGCTATGCTATGTTCAAATTTTTATACGTTTTCACGTATAAAAATTTGAACATAGCAGGACTCGAACCCGCGCCTCCTGGAAACCGACCAGGTTCTGGTCGGTTTTCTAAATAAGTATTTTTCTTTCCTAAGTGTGGAATAACACTTTAAAAATGTTTAAAAACGTTATAATTAAGCCTTAAACAAATGAGTATATAATCGCATGCTTACCAATCGTTTTAATTATACTATTAACGTTTAATTTTACACGTTCTCACTCTTTTCTTCCCTGGGAAGACAGAGAAAGCGGAGTAGTAATTACTACCTACTTGATCGTCCCTTATCGGTAGGCAGAGGGAACCTAATGTTGAGACACCTCGTTTTCGAGATATTGCTTGTTAAGCGGCCAAACTCAATGCCACGTTTTCTTGTGACCATAGCACAGCCGCACTTAAGAAGAAATGAAAATATATAAAATAAATAAAATATTTCTTTCCTCCGAATGGGAGTCCAATGATTTAATAAACGTATAAAATCATCTATTATCAAGCAAAGTTAGATTTGTCCTATGTAGCGGTGAGGCGCTGTCGGCCTCACGCAATATATTACCCCGACATGAGGCTTGGACAATAGGCGCTTAGTTCCATTAGCGTACGTGCTGTGAATAGGTGGTGGAAAATTGCCTCTACTTTCTTAATCGTTGATCTCTACCTCTTATAAATTATATAACAATAGAAGTATGTATATGGTTAGGTTAAATTTTGTTTGTTTAAGTTTTGTGGTGCAGCGTTTTATTTTATATAAAGCTGTGCTTTGATTTTGACGAATATGTCATAAAGAGGCGTGGGTTCAAATCCTGCTACGTACTTTTTTTTAGTCTAACCCTGTATCCCGCATATAGCAGAGTAGACAGAAAAAACCTGGGAATTTAGTACCAAGCTTTGTTTCCATTAAGACACTTCCGTTCCCCACTACGTATAAACATTTACATTTATTAAATAAAAAAGTCAAATAATACTAGTTTGACAAAGCTACTTCGTCTCTGCCAGATGTCATTAAAAATCTCAGTTTTCTACATACAATAGTTGCAACTATGTCTACCAAACCCTCAATTGACAACGGATGAGTTTTTTATAGAAATACTCTGTTAAGTAGTGGAATCCAACGCTGTGCATTGTTTTGCTTAAACAAGGAATCGAAGTCATAACTATAATGTTTACAGTACAAAGCTATTCCACTGTGTTAATATGATCTTAAGTATTGCCGGCAAAGTTCAAAGTTGTTTAACCTTTAGTATTATTTTTGTAGTAGTATGTGTTTACGTTATCGGTATCTATGCGTAACTGCGTCACACGAAATACAGTTATAGATAAACATCGTGAAATGAAAAAAAGTCCTACATCTAAACTGTTGAGTTATCTTGATTAATTTCTTTAGGTATGGGTTTAAAATATTTTACCCTTTATACTGTTCCCGTAAAAGGAGCGCTGCCGCTTCCACTCTGTATAACGACTTTGCGTCACTTGATAATCAAACCTATGATCATTGCCTAATAAAAACGTTATATTTCATCAAAACAATAATCAACACTGAGTTTTCGCTTCATCTTGTCTATTGTTAAAACAACAAGCCATGATAAGACAAGTTAGATTGGTAATATTATTCAACGTTGGTATTATTTCATTTGTATTCAGAATTTGTTTCAAGTGACTCGAATATTGTGGAAAGTTACAGGAGGGTCTAGATTTGAACTATAGCATATTTAATTGATAGAGATGTATATATTTAGACAATTCATATTTAACAATACATGAGCCCATTGTGGCGCAGAGGCGCAGTGTGTAACTGTAAGAGGGAGGGTGTGAGTTTGATTTCCGCTGTACATTTTTATTATTTTGCTCTGGTAACAAGACAAAACGAGGCGTTGAGATCCGCCACCGTACACGCAATATATCAAAGATTTAGTGGCAAAGCTAAAAACTTAAATATAATGAAAAATACATTTTTTGAAACGGAAAATTTTATTAACACTAGGCTCCTAGGTCCCCTCTACATACTCTGTTGATAAAATTCTATGCTAAAAAACCTATATAAATACGTACAAGTGTTATTTGTTTATTTTGCTTTTCCATTCAAAATTCAATTCTCAAATAAAATTTTTCCAGTCCATTCGACCGTGGCTCTTCTGCATAAAATTAATTACGGTGACGTGCTCAACAGGTACAAATTAAGAACTTTAAATTTTCAAGCGGCGGAACGCAACTCCGCGTTTTCTTGTGACCATAGAACAGGCGCAATTCAAAAGAATGAAAATATAAAATAATTAATTCCTCCGAGTGAGAATGATGTAGGACACATCTAACTTTACTTGATAGCGGTAAGATCTAGCGGTGAGGCACTGTCGGCCTCACGTAATATATTGAGGCATGGACAATAGACGCTTAGTTCCATTAATGTACGTGGTGTGAATAGGTGGTGGGAAATTGCCTCTACTTTCTTAATCGTTGATCTCTACTTCTTATAAATTATATAACAATAGAAGTATGTTAGGTTAGGTTAAATTTGTTTGGTAAACTTTTGTGGTGAAGTTTTTTATTTTTTTGAAGCTACACTTTGATTTTGCAGAATATGCGACGAAGAGCCGTGGGTATCCTACATCGTATATTTTTTCTTTTCTTTACTTTTACGCTGTATCCCGCACATAACAGTGTAGGTAGAGGAAACTTCGTGGACTTAGTACCTGGAAATTTATTGTTAAGATATTTCGTTTCCATTAAGATATTTGTGTCCCCCACTACGTATAAAATATTTATACATCTTACTGGTCAAAAGTATATTTCGTTGTAATGCTACTCCTCCTAGATGGTTAAACCTACAGCACTGAAATTTTTCAGGAACGTTATGGACGACACGGTGATCCCAGCCAAAACCTTAGCTAGCTCAATTTGATTGTTTTGCCGAAATGTCGAAGATAAGAACTGAAGGACGAAATCATATTTGGCACCTACTTGTGCAATACATGTCGCAGCTCGAGGACATCGTAAATATTCACAGCTGCAAATTCGATGGATTCAGGAGAAGTGCCGACTCAGCTTCAAGGCTTGACAGACATGCTGATTGCTAGAGTCTATCCTCTCCTACGAGTTTACCAGTTAAAGATGCACTGGTCACGTACTCAATTTTTGGTCTGGTTGAAGTTGACATTGACATTGATTTAACAGAACTCAATGCTCTGGCTTCTGGTGATAATGACGTATCTGGACTACTACGTCACACTGATGTTGGCGCTTTAACAGGTTTCTTTAACAGGTAGTGAGGATGATGGGGAAATAGTAGAGACAGCAGGTCCGATGTTAGCTAAAGGTCTACAATTTGCAATGTCGGTCAAGATAGCTAAAAAAGCCCCAAATTTATTGATAATTCATGGCAGTCAAACGAATAAGCGTGATTGCGTTACTCGTGCAATATTCAACATGATAGAAAAAAATCATTTTCTCAAGTGAGGACTGAACCCACAACTGTCGTATTTAATGTCATACGCTTGTGCCACTGCCAGCCTCCTTTTGGAATGTTATTTAATTTTGCTCCAAAATTAAACAACTTTCCAAGAACATAAATTACTTAATGAGGCCGTCGTGGCGCAGTGGCACAAGCGTGTAAGTTTAAAAATGACTTTTAATGTGGGTTCAGTTCCCACTAGGCGAAATTGATTATAACTTCACTCGAGGAAATGAAATATTTAATTGAATTTATATTTCCATTTATTTAACTTTGGTATCAAGGCAAAGTGCCTCCGCCACTCAACACGCAATGCTTCTAGATTTCGTTGGAAAGTGGGGAAAGGAGTATCTTAACAATAGGTTCCCTCTGCATCCTCTACTATATGCGGGACATTAAGGACAGCGAAAGCCTGAAAAAAAGATATTTCTGTTTTCCTACATATACAATAAAATTAAAGGGTCTTTAATATCAACATAACTGTATTTTTCAAATGCATATAGTTATTTACATGATACCAAAAGACAATTAAACAGTTTTAACATTTTTGCCTGTCTGTCTAAAAACGTCCGATTTTGTTCTTTCTAAAAGAGTTAATTTATATAAAGAGTAAAATCTTCACATTTCAATGTTTTGTTGTTTGATGTTGTTTGTAAATTATTATTTGTTTGATGATAGAAAAAATTCAAGATTCAAGATGATTATAAAACAGGCTGAGATTTCAAGATTTAGGCTTCAATGTAACCCTTCTCCCTTTCTCCCCGTTTTATTTGTAATTCATTTCATACTAAATAGGTGTATATGTCCGCAAACTTAAGTTTCTTTACTTTACTCATTGGTTCAAACCCCATTAGATGTTTACATTTTAAATACACTTCAATAAACATTCATAGTAGCCGCATGGGGGCTGTTAGTATTATATATATATATATATATATAATATTATAAAGAGGTAAGATTTGTATTTTTGTATGTATGTTTGTATGGTTTTCACACAAAAACTACCGGACCGATTTCAAAAAATCTTTCGCTATTAGAAAGCTGCATCTTCACTGTCCCACATAGGCTATATTACATTTTCAAAAAAAATAGGGATCCCTAATAAAAATGCAATAATGTAACCCAAGGTGTAAAGAAATTGATCGTAAAAATAATATCATCGCGTGCGCTGCGAAAACTATTGATGATAGAACAAAATAATGTTCTACAGTATTATAGAACGCATCAATATCTATAAAAAAGTCCGCGATACCATATGTCCAACTACTATCGTTATGACAATATAACTACTTTTTTTATATTTTATAAGTTGATGAAAGTGCCGGCAATAATCAAACCATTTTATTCATACCTCTGCATTAATCCTTATTCTATTAAATTATATTTTATTAAAGATAATTTCAATATGTGTAAAGTACTTCTTAAATTAACAAAATCGGACATTTCATTCAAAAGATATAACGAATTTAAAAATATCACTCTAAAGAAATTAAATTTATGTATGTTTTAAATATTATTACTAATATTATTTTCACTAATATAATCAATAAACTGTTGTGTCGCCTGTATAAAATCGCAGGGGCACTCCAGGGAATGAGGAGTGTTTAAAAAAAAAATTAACATCTACAAAAAGATCTACAAAAAAATCAGCGACAGCATATTCGTATCTTCTAAGGATAACATACAGTGAGCATATTTCTGTCTAAAAATAGTAATTTGAATATATTTTTTTATTGTGAGGGATGTTTGTCCCTAATAGTATCAATCCTTATCCTTCAAATTCAAATACTTTATTAATTTTCTACGTTAAACGAAGATAAAATTTGCTCTTTTAGTTTGTAGTTTTAGAGAAAAACGCATTTAATTGTTGACACATCACGCCGGCTATAAACCGCAGTTTTGGCTCATGTTTCATTCATCCCTTACTCACAGCATATAAATAAGTATATTAGTTGTCTTGGCCATTTGGTGTTGATCAAAATGTCCTTTACAGAAATTTACAAAAACTTACATTACCAAAAAATCCTTGCGATGAAACGATTCGCCGCCCGCCACGCGTCCCCTTGCGTCCCCCCCGCCCCGCCCCGTTTTGCACTTTTAGTTTTAGTACTTTTAAATATTTATTTTATGTCGCTAATTAGCTTACATACCGTATACCTAAATATTTTTCTTAAATACAACAAATTTAGCGAGCCAAATCCAGTCTCTTCGACTGCCGCAAGCCAAGATTCACGTCCCGCAGGTCGACCTTACCGCCATCAGCATACTTACAAGCAGCCACATAGTGATTGCAAATGTTTCAGAGACAGAGAAGCCTCTTCCCTCCCCACCCGATGTTGCTGTAAAAGCCAGTAGGGCTAACAACATCAAGTTCAAGTTCGAAAAAAAAAGAGCAAAATCAAATAAATGCCCAAAAACCTTAAATTACTTAATGATGCCGTCTTGATACAGTGGCACAAGCGTGTGACTTTAAGCGCGACAGTTGTGAATTCAGTTGCCACTTTGGAAAAAGAGATGTAATTTATTAATATTTTCATATTTTCATTTTGGTAAAAAGGCAAAGCGCCGAATCTACACAAAGCATAAATTACGCAGAAAGTGAAAATCTTAAGTTTTCAATTATTGTTTGTGTGATGACAGAAAAAACTCGACAGTATATGATTATAATATAGACCGAGATTTCAATATTTAATATTCTCCAATATAAGTTGAGACATTCTCAAGCAGCCACGTAGTTCTCGCAATTTGTGTATGATAGATAGTGATTTTTTGTGGGAAAAATTATATTTGCAGTGTGCGCGCAATTACAGTTTACCTAGACAAATATGAAATAACTAAACATTTTTCTTTTAAATATGAAAATTCTTGCAAGCTAAATCAAATCAATTCCCAAAAGACTTAAAATTATAATTATTTAGTGCAGAATTGTGTGGATAGCCAAACTAAAAAATAATCAATTTTGAGGGTTCTGTACTTCAAAAGAAAAAAATGAAATCCTTATAGGATCACGTTGTTGTCCGTCTGTCCGTCTTTAAATGTCATTATAAATGCATAACGCAGGCTATACACAACTGTATCGACTCACGTTTCATTTATCCCTTACTCACAGCATATAATTAATATTGATCATTTAGTGTAGATAAAAACTGTAATTTACTGTTTTTAATTTTAATAAGTACTTTTGAAATTACATTACTAAAAATGTTTGCTGCGCCATATGGCTCGACGCCCGCCACGGGTAGTTTGCTTATAAAAGTGCATCCGCCACGGCCGCCTGGCTCCTTACCCCCGGGTATGGAAGGAAGGCCTGATCATGTTGCCTAAGGCTCATCAGCGCGATGGCGAAGTTATTCGAGAAGTTATTCCTCCCACTTCTCCAGCAACACGAAGTAAATAGTTGGGCAAGCGGGCACTCAACCTCTCTGCAGGTGGCCAGACTGCAGCAGCGATTAATAGAAAGGAGAGTGCAATAGTTCCTCGACGTAGCACCTGCTTTCGGCCGTGTGTGTTATGCGGGGCTACTTTATAAAGTGCTCAGGGTTGGCACTTTCACGTCGCGCATGTTCTTACCAACTACCTACCTGATAGGACATTTTGCGTGAGAATGGAGAGTGTAGCAGCCACTCGATCGCTGCCGGAATTCCCCAGGGCAGTATTTTGTCACCTGCCCTCTACGAATTATATACCGATGATATCCTAACGCACGGCCTTAAGTTGGGCCTCCCTGACTGAGTGTCTCAACTGGCTGAGCTTACCGCTCAGGTGACATTTATTAATCCTTCCAATCCCACCAAAAAACTCTCTGTATCTAGTCTAGGGCAGGCACACAGTCCTAAGGCCAAAGGGCCCCCTAACGATGCACCCATATTGATGGTTGCCGCTTGAGACCATGGCCAGACGGCGTTGATGCCGTTCCCCAACGCCAAAAGAAAGGAGCTGGACGAGAGAATGCTTCAATGCTAGCTCTATAGTAAAGTAGGTTTAGAAGCAATTGCACGTATTTTGGAGCTCTTCAAATAATTATAATGTATTATTTCAGCGCAACATAGTTGGTTTCATCTTTCGTTTAAATATTTTTACATAAAAGAATAGTAGGTAGACTACCTACTACGTTGTTTATGATTTTTACCATTTAAGTATTCTGTTGTTTGTGTCGTTTGTTTAAGGAACGCAATTCGATATATTAGGTAAAAAAATCAGTAGTTTAAGCGGGCGAAGCCGCGAGTGGGTCGCTAGTATTATATAAATTCAGAGATTTTATTTGCAGTTTAACTAATTGCTGTAATATAATTGCTAATTTCGCCAATGTGTTGGCGAAGCGCCAATATTTTAGACAGCTATAGATTTCAGCTGCCGAGATGACTTTGATATAAACGTGCATTCAATGCTAGAACGAACGCTAGTTAGTCTTTACTCAATTGGAGGAATGTTTTTCAGTATGTATTTTGAAATAGATACTGAAAACCTTTTCTCCACTCGAAAAAGCCACTCTACACGCAAGGCTTCAACAATTCGGCAGAAAGTAGGAAACGGAAGTGTTTTAATTGAGAGTGCCTTAAAATTAGGTTCCCTCTGCCTACTCTGTTATGTGCGGGATACAGCGTGATGCTAAAAGATAAAGAATAAGTTTTAGTTTAATGTAACTATATAATTAAATTTAAACAATTGAATTTGAGCCACTTGTAATAATTGATTGAGTTATCATAAACTTGCAAGTTATACGTAGTTCTGGTGGCAATACAATATAATAATATGATTTGGAGGTCTAATAATAGAGCTAGGTTAACAGTAGAAATCGTGAGAATAAATGCAAATGTGTAGTAAATATAAATATTGTTTTTCTAGCGTCACGCTGAATCCCATACACAGCAGCTGAGGCAAAGGGAACCTAGTGTTAAGACACTCCGTTTCCTTTTTTCCGTGTGTAATTTTTGGGGCAATGCGTGTTGAGTGGCGAAATTCAACGTCGCGTTTTTGGCTTGGTACCAAGGTGAAAAAATGAAAATTTTGATAAATAATAATACATTTGCCCGAGTGAGCATCGAACCTAAAGCCGTTGCGTTACAGTCACACGATTGTACCACTGCGCCACGACGGCCGTCTTTTAATAATAATAAATATTTTTCAAATAATATTTATTACCCACGACAAAAGATCACTTATCAACCATATCTAAATTATTAATTTTGTTTCTATGTAACCAAGCCTACCTGTAGTCAGGGTTACTTCGAGCGCTTTGAATGTGTCATACATAACTCTTAGTTGTTCTATTCAGCCATTCGGAATAAGCCCCAAGTGAAATCTAGTTAACATATAATACATAATCATTTACAAATATAAATTCACTAAAAGTAAAAACAAAGGCCAATCGTGGCGCAGGCGAAGGGTGACTGTAAAATACTACTAATATACTGGTTGTGGGTTCGATTCGCTCTGGTGTGAAGGCAAAGCGCGGCGTTAAGTTCCACAACTCAACATGCAATACCTCCAGAATTCAGCGGAAAGTGGAGAGTGGAGTGTCTTAACACTGAGCTATCTCTGCCTACCTTGCCACATACGAAATATACGGTGAGGCCAAAAAATATATATAAAAAAAAATTATATACAAATAAATACCAAAAATGAATACAAAGTAAATCAATTATTAAAAAAGAAAACAAAACATTCGATAACTAATGTAACAAACCATACATTACGGTTTTTTTGGATAACACATAATATGCTCCCTTGAGAGCGTCTACCTAGTGCGTAAAAAGAAATTTTGTGTGGCCTGCCCGCGGCTTCGCCCGCTTGAACTACATGATTATTTATTTAAGAGATATTAGCGATAGCCTTCACTATTAATTAATTGATTTGGAAAAGTATTCACAGTTTCCTTTGTAAAATAACTGTAATGATTGCGTATTCGCTCCTATACAGATATTAAATTACTTACATATATTATGCATTAAATACACAATTATTTATTATATATTTTTTACAGAGTACACGTAGAAACCATGTTCTTAGGCATTTTTAAATAATCTATAAAATATTCAATATCGAAGTCATTTATGTTTGACAAATAATAAATAGCTCAACAATATGTTTTATACGCTATCAACATTCATTACTATACATTAATAGATATCGTTGCATATGTTTCTACTTTTTTAAATATAAATTGCTTGAAATGAATACATTATGTTTTGATAGGATGTAACAATAAACTTAACAAACTATTAAATTTTATTTATTTTATAGTTTGTACTTCGAATAAATTTGTTAAAAAATATATTTTTATCAACAGTCACATAATCAAGACGTTTCCAAAGTCATTCTTTAGTCAAGAATATTACAGTTACGACTCAGAAAATGATACTTTATGCACAACGCCATCTATTTGGCTTAAAGATAAACTGTAACTGCCAAAATAGTTAAAAAATGCCGTTTTTGTGTTAAATATCACCTAATAAAATTATATTAACCGAAAATAATGTTTTTCTAAATCATTAAAATGATTAATATTCCTGCCGGTGAAATTAATGTTTAACTCAACAGTATGTTTTATGCGTTATGAAGATACGATAGTATCTACGATTTGTTGTCGATAGATAGCGTTACATGTATCAATTTCTACTATATCAAATATAAACTTTTTAAAAACTTAGTTACATATATTTTTTGACAGAGTGAAGCGATTACAATAAAATAAAAATTAAAAAGTACTCTAAATTACTTACAATTTTTATGTATAAAAGTTGCTTAACCCTTTCACGACTATGAGGACACATTTGTCCCAGATGATAAAATTGAAGGTAGTCAGGAAAAAAGAAACAGATGTGTTTTTTTTGTCAATTAGTTTCTCGAAGTACCTTTTTTTTTTTTTTAGCTTCACGCTGTATCCCGCACACAGCAGGGTAGGCAGAGGGAACCTAGTGTTAAGACACTCCGTTCCCCACTTTCTGCCGAATTCTGGAGGCATTGCGTGTTGAGGGGCAGAATTCAACGCCGCGCTTAACCTCGACACCAGAG
Organism: Heliconius himera; assembly: GCA_021202915.1. Lineage (NCBI taxonomy): Eukaryota > Metazoa > Arthropoda > Insecta > Lepidoptera > Nymphalidae > Heliconius > Heliconius himera. The sequence continues at coordinate 96,745 of JAJHJA010000989.1, forward strand.
CGAAGAAATGGAAATATAAATTTAAGTAAATATTTCATCTCCTCGAGTGGGAATCGAACCCAGAACCAGTCGGTTTTTGCAGTCACACCTCGTGCCGCTGCGCCACGACCGGCCTCTTTATTATTTGATTATATTTAATTAGCTATCCAATCATCATACTTTAACTTATTAGCATTAAAAAGTGGCTGTTTGCTCCGCGCGGAATACCAATACTTTAGAAATGAATTACAAGGAGTAAAAGTGACGTTTAAGGTTTTATTTCCTAAAATATTGATTCAGTGGTAAGTATTTATTAAGTTTGTACACTTAAAATACATTTTTTATGCTTTCTACTTGTATAAGTCGTCGTAAACCAAAAAGGACAACATTGTCCCTATGGTCTATGAAGGAGCTATTTTGCACATATATTTTGTTGCAAAAAAAATTCATTATTACCCTCAATTATTTATTTTTATTTTTTCATACTTTATTTTGAAAGGGATGTGGAATTTTTGAACTCAACGAAGATTAAATTCGAAATATTTTAATGAGAGATTTAATAATTACTATGACGACAATTTACTGCTTGACGAAGATCAAAAACTATTGACACAGAATGATGACCAAGGCGCATGATGTAAAGATTGATGATACAGCATTGCAACATCTAGAAATAAAAAGGAAATCACCTGAACTTTCAACTTCTGCGGTAAATCCTACCATAGTACCACAATGCAACAGTCAACCTGATTACGTGCAGTCAGAGAACATACATTCCAAATGTTCTCCCTAATGTGGAGTATCAATTCAGAAAGGTACTATTGATATATTTGTTTCTACAAAAAAATACTTTAGTTCAAATCATAGAGTCAGTTCAGATAATAGAACTAAATAAAAATATATAATACAAGAAAATATCGCCTGTAGAAACAACGACGTAAAACTATAGTCAGCAGAGAAAAATTATGTGTAATGTCCAAGTATAGTATATCACGTTATAGTAATAGTATATCACATTAAAAATATGCGTGAAATTGATCTTACGAAGCAACATAATGTGCTAGGAACTAGATCGGAAATCTAAAATGAAGCATTATCTACGATTATTCTTTGATTTGTTTGATATGGCTGCCAATAACTCGTATACATATATTGTATACAAAGATTTACAATGAAAAAATGGAAGGAAGTCTTTTTACCAGCCTACAGCAAGGCAAAAGGCAAAGAGCTTTAGGCAAGTCGTAGCTTGGAGTTTATTCAACGGCTTTACTACCAGACACCTCTGTGTCTATCCAAGAACATGTCTATGTTCTTATTTGAAAAGTAAGTGTCGTACGAAAATCTATAAAGCCACAGTTACCATTACAAGCAATAGATGAAGCCAGTGTCCGCAAGAGATGCGTAAATTGTGCCAAGAATAAGGAGGAAAATCGTACAAATGATAGTTGTGCTGATCTGTAAAGTTCATCTCTGCTATACAAATGAAAGAAATTATTTCGCTGACTTTCATAACCAGTATAAAAAAAAAAAAAAAATAGCTTCACGCTGTATCCCGCACATAGCAGGGTAGGCAGAGGGAACCTAGTGTTAAGACACTCCGTTCCCCACTTTCTGCCGAATTCTGGAGGCATTGCGTGTTGAGTGGCAGAACTCAACGCCGCGCTTAACCTCGACACCAGAGCGAAGAAATGGAAATATAAATTTAAGTAAATATTTCATCTCCTCGAGTGGGAATCGAACCCAGAACCAGTCGGTTTTGCAGCCACACCTCGTGCCGCTGCGCCACGACCGGCCTCATAACCAGTATAATTTTACTATTTGAGTATTTAGGTGAAGTAGTATATTATTTCGTTGAAAAATAAGAATATGTGTAATGATCATAGCGATTTGTTCTATTAAACCCCCTACTTAATTTATAAATCATATAATTATAAAGATGATTTTTATGACAATAAGTTACCTCTTACGACCACAGGGACAGCCGTGTCCCATAAAAAAACACAAAAACTAAAACTAAATTTAATATTTTTCTTTAAAAATATGTTTTTTAGATCCACAATAAGTTATATTAAACAGTTAAAATGAACGCAACACCTCTCAAAACCTTATGGTCCTGAAAGGGTTAAATTTGTTTTGTACTTTTTACGTGATATGTGATCACATAACAAACAGACAAAACATCTAAAAATGCTGAAAATGGATTCTGTTAATTATTTTTTAAAAACTTAATTTCATATGAAATTAGAACACACTCTCGTAAATTTAATGTTAAAATTCCTTTACCCGATCATTTTAGCAAAGTATACAACAACATACACCAATAAATACATAGTTTGCATTTGAAAGTGAATAAAGTCTGATCCTCTAAAGCCACGTCAGTGATTCCTTCATACATATTCAACAATTGTACCCGAGTTTGTTCATATGTATGGTAAGTAAGTTAAGCGGCTGTACGCCTCGAATATGGTGATTTGACATAGTGGTGCGTTTGACGAGAGGATGGTGAATTAAAATGTTGAAATCAATTTTAAGGTATTATTTAGATGTAGCTGTTAGAGGCCAGTCGTGGCGCAGCTGCACGAAATGTGACTGTAAAACCGACTGGTTGTGAGTTCAATCCCCACTCGAGGCGATGAAATATTTACTCAAATTTATATTTCCATTTCCTCGCTCTGGTGTCGAGGTTAAGCGCGGCGTTGAGTTCTGCCACTCAACACGCAATGCCTCCATTCGGCAGAAAGTGGGGAACGGAATGTCTTAACACTAGGTTCCCTCTGCCTACCCTGCTGTGTGCGGGATACAGCGTGAAGCTGATTTTAATTTGTTACTTTTATTTATCAATTCAGTTCGCCAGGTCAGTTGTGGCTCAGGAGCATAAGAGTGCGACTGTAAACGCGACAGGTTGTTTATTCGATTTCCACGCAGGCGGATGAAGTATTTTATATCTATATTTACTCGCACTGGTAACGACAGAAAATACAGTATTGCATTTCGCCACTGTACATGCGATGCCTCCAGAATTCGGTGGAAATTAAAGAACAGAAGTGTCTTAATGGGACTGGAGTGTCCTAACTCTGCTAACTCTTCTACCTGCGGGATACAGCGTGAAGCTATTAAAAAAAACTATAATTATTCTAATTTGCCATGACAATGAGTAGCGATAGGTTCCGCAACTTAATACATAATGTTTAATTTATACGAAACGAAAAGTGAGGCTTAAATAAAAAATATATGTTACAATTGCCTGGTCTTTTTAAACGAAACACTGTGTTGGGTTCCATCACTCCAACCACCATTTTTTTTACTTTACGTTATATGCCGCATGTAGCAGGGTAAGCAGAGGGAACCAGCTGGAACCTGGAAATTTAGATTACGACTTCGGTTTTAATAGAAATGAAATTACATAATTATAATTGAGAAATACAAATTTTTGCACAGCCCACCTAATATGAGTATCAAATGAAAACAACTGATTTGCAAGATTACAATACACCATTGATAGATCGATTTTAAAAAGGTTTTTTAATTAACATTTTTATTGTTGTCTCTGACCTATATTTTTCGTCTATTAAAAAGTTAAAATATTATTTGAAGCCTTTGCGGCGCAGTGTTACAGCATCAGATAATAAACTCAATAGTTAGGGGTCTCTCACTCAGGTAAATGATTTTATTAAAAATACTTAAATTTTTCTGTTCTGGAAATCATATAGAAGAACGTGCTCAGCTGGTTTGGGCACGTCGAACGAATGAATGATGAAAGAAATTTTATGATGAAGAAGAAGATTTATGATGGAAAAGTGAGTGGTAAGAGAGGTAGGGGGAGACCTCGGTTGACCTTCGCAAACACAGTATAAAAGATACTGGAGGAAGGTCACGTAAAGAGCATGAGGACCCCCGGAGGGCATGTGTGAAGAGGTTGGTGACGAAGCGAGTCGAAAGAGGTATGTAGAGACCATAGCGTTTGGCGCTCCGTTCTCAATGACTACCCCGCTAGGGATAAAGCGTGAAGCTAGTAGTAGTAGTAGTCGAAATCATAAATCGTGGCATTGAATTTCACAATATAACACGCATCGTCTCCAAATTTGGGCGGAAAATAGGAACCAAATATCTTAAGTCTAGGTTCCTCTGCCTCCTGTGCTATATAGGAAAAAAGTGAATCTTGGTGAAACATTTAAAAAATATATATTTTATTCAAAATATTTATATTTAGAAATAGTGTTTCGGTTATTCAACAAGTAAACCTAGTTATTTGAAAAAATTGCACCGTTGCCTGTTAAGTACATAATTTTGTTAGGGGCTTTCAAGCTCCCGCCTTCGAAATTGGATACTTCAAATGTTTAGTTTGTTTAATTTTTACGTATTTGCTCTATTTTTGTGACGTAAAAACATACATACATAGAGGGCACTTAGCGATCATTTGAGATGATGATACTCCGGTGACAAAATCCAAGGGTTTAGATTAATAGTTCTACGAGAACCCAAATCAAAGTTGGCACTTGTCAGAAATATCACTTGCGAACGATAAACTTAGATTTGTAGGACTCACTGATGTGAGAGTAATGACAGATTGAAATTACTGTGAAAAACTACTGGCTGAGTGTCCAAATTTATTTACTGTTTCATTTTTTTTGCAGTTTCACATTTTTTACCGTATAGCACGGTAAGTATAACGAACCGCATTTTACTTCCAATTTTCAAGACATTGCGTGTTGTGTGTCGGAAAAGTCAACGATGCACTTTATCTATCATAATGGGGAAATGTAAATAATTTAAATTCAATCATTATTTCAAGCTAGCATACAACCCACGATCGTCGTTTCTAATGTTTAGGCGCTGTTCCACTGTTCCACGCTGATCTCTTTGGGTTTTTCGTATGCTAAATATTTTTGTTTTCTGTCTAATTGGACAGAGTGCTTTAGACCATGCCGCTTTATACGTGTGTAATTCCAAAATTATGGAAAGTGAATAAAGTTGATTACTTATAAAATCTCCTTTCTCCGTTTACCATTTTAATTCCAAAAATTGTGCAATAAGTAGCTGGGCTGATTACCATGCTATTTAAACCAGAGCAAGAAAATAAAATAGATTTTAATATAACTAGCCCTAGTGAGAATCGCACCCACGATCATCGTCATTATGGCCAAGAAGAAATGTACACACTATTTCGAACATAAATATAGGTAGATGAACCAAGCGCTTAGTGTCTAAACGCTAGGTTCCCCATGCACTGTTCAGCTACCGAGACATTGCGTCTTAATCAGCAGAACTCTACACACTACTTCGTCTTGTTACCAGAGAAAATAGAAATAATTCAGTTCACTGAATGAAAAACGACCGCAGCGTTTACAGTCAGTAGATGTGTACATCACGTGGACGTATAAACATAAAACAGATATTCCATCTATAAGATGACAATAGCAGTACCCATTTCTATTACCGCAAAGGTTGTCTGAAATGGCGCTCAGATTTATTGCTTTCACAACGTTGAGAGGTCCGAATGGTGCTATAGTTAGAAATATATGCTTTTCACATCATTTCTTTTCTTGTATTGAATTGTCTTTTCTTTGAAACTGTCCAAGCTCAAGGGAGATAGGTTCAATTTTTTCACGCTGTGGGATACAGCGTGAAAAGCACAAGTGAAGCACATATCAAATTAGACAGATTTAGAAACCTAGAGTTTTAACACTGACTTTTGTCCCCGACTTTCCGCTGAATTCTTGAGGAATTGCATATTTAGTGGCGGAAAGCAACGTTACACTTTGCCTGGTTACCAGAGATAGGCCATGAAAATATTAAATACCTACTTAATTCCCCAAAATGTGAATAGAACCAACAATCATCGCGTTACAGTCGGACGATCGTGCCTCTGCGCCGCGACTGCCTTAAATTCTTACTTCAATTATAAGAACAAAATATGTTAAATAGTCAATTTATCGGAGAAGGCTATAAGACATATCATATCACAATTATCATTTCTATGTAATCAAATGTACCTACGGTCCACGTTTACCAAATTATTTTTTGTATGCCAAAGTACGTATAATTTTATTGTATTTCGATTTTATTGTTTCATATTTGAGTTTTATATATTCATTCTTTGAATTTCGAAGTCAACATTGTTTCTATGACTACTACACATTGTTCGTGGGTTGACGCTTGGGTGAACACTGGAAACCGTATTTAATTGTTGTATATATGTATATATATATATATATATATATATATATATATATATATATATATATATATATATATATATTCGAACTTGAGGTAATTGCTGTTAGCCCTATAGCCCTATTGGCCTTTACAGCGACACCGGGTGGATAGGGAAGAGGGTACTCTGTCCCAGAAGAAAAGCAAGCACTACCTGGCTGCTTGAGAGGAGTCGACGACTGTAAAGGCGCCCCCTGCGGGGTATATATATATATATATATATATATATATATATATATATATATATATATATATATATATATGTATATATATATATATATATATATATATATATATATATATATATATATATATATATATACATATATACAACAATTAAATACGGTTTCCAGTGTTCACCCAAGCGTCAACCCACGAACAATGTGTAGTAGTCATAGAAACAATGTTGACTTCGAAATTCAAAGAATGAATATATAAAACTCAAATATGAAACAATAAAATCGAAATACAATAAAATTATACGTACTTTGGCATACAAAAAATAATTTGGTAAACGTGGACCGTAGGTACATTTGATTACATAGAAATGATAATTGTGATATGATATGTCTTATAGCCTTCTCCGATAAATTGACTATTTAACATATTTTGTTCTTATAATTGAAGTAAGAATTTAAGGCAGTCGCGGCGCAGAGGCACGATCGTCCGACTGTAACGCGATGATTGTTAGGTTCTATTCACATTTTGGGGAATTAAGTAGGTATTTAATATTTTCATGGCCTATCTCTGGTAACCAGGCAAAGTGTAACGTTGCTTTCCGCCACTAAATATGCAATTCCTCAAGAATTCAGCGGAAAGTCGGGGACAAAAGTCAGTGTTAAAACTCTAGGTTTCTAAATCTGTCTAATTTGATATGTGCTTCACTTGTGCTTTTCACGCTGTATCCCACAGCGTGAAAAAATTGAACCTATCTCCCTTGAGCTTGGACAGTTTCAAAGAAAAGACAATTCAATACAAGAAAAGAAATGATGTGAAAAGCATATATTTCTAACTATAGCACCATTCGGACCTCTCAACGTTGTGAAAGCAATAAATCTGAGCGCCATTTCAGACAACCTTTGCGGTAATAGAAATGGGTACTGCTATTGTCATCTTATAGATGGAATATCTGGTTTTATGTTTATACGTCCACGTGATGTACACATCTACTGACTGTAAACGCTGCGGTCGTTTTTCATTCAGTGAACTGAATTATTTCTATTTTCTCTGGTAACAAGACGAAGTAGTGTGTAGAGTTCTGCTGATTAAGACGCAATGTCTCGGTAGCTGAACAGTGCATGGGGGAACCTAGCGTTTAGACACTAAGCGCTTGGTTCATCTACCTATATTTATGTTCGAAATAGTGTGTACATTTTCTTCTTGGCCATAATGACGATGATCGTGGGTGCGATTCTCACTAGGGCTAGTTATATTAAAATCTATTTTATTTTCCTTGCTCTGGTTTAAATAGCATGGTTAATCAGCCCAGCTACTTATTGCACAATTTTTGGAATTAAAATGGTAAACGGAGAAAGGAGATTTTATAAGTAATCAACTTTATTCACTTTCCATAATTTTGGAATTACACACGTATAAAGCGGCATGGTCTAAAGCACTCTGTCCAATTAGACAGAAAACAAAAATATTTAGCATACGAAAAACCCAAAGAGATCAGCGTGGAACAGTGGAACAGCGCCTAAAACATTAGAAAACGACGATCGTGGGTTGTATGCTAGCTTGAAATAATGATTGAATTTAAATTATTTACATTTCCCCATTATGATAGATAAAGTGCATCGTTGACTTTTCCGACACACAACACGCAATGTCTTGAAAATTGGAAGTAAAAATGCGGTTCGTTATACTTACCGTGCTATACGGTAAAAAATGTGAAACTGCAAAAAAAAATGAAACAGTAAATAAATTTGGACACTCAGCCAGTAGTTTTTCACAGTAATTTCAATCTGTCATTACTCTCACATCAGTGAGTCCCTACAAATCTAAGTTTATCGTTCGCAAGTGATATTTCTGACAAGTGCCAACTTTGATTTGGGTTCTCGTAGAACTATTAATCTAAACCCTTGGATTTTGTCACCGGAGTATCATCATCTCAAATGATCGCTAAGTGCCCCTCTATGTATGTATGTTTTTACGTCACAAAAATAGAGCAAATACGTAAAAATTAAACAAACTAAACATTTGAAGTATCCAATTTCGAAGGCGGGGAGCTTGAAAGCCCCTAACAAAATTATGTACTTAACAGGCAACGGTGCAATTTTTTCAAATAACTAGGTTTACTTGTTGAATAACCGAACACACTATTTCTAAAATATAAATATTTTGAATAAAATATATATTTTTTTAAATGTTTCACCAAGATTCACTTTTTTCCTATATAGCACAGGAGGCAGAGGAAACCCTATAGACTTAAGATATTTTGGTTCCCTATTTTTCCGCCCAAATTTTGGAGACGATGCGTGTTATATTGTGAAATTCAATGCCACGATTTATGATTTCGACTACTACTACTACTAGCTTCACGCTTTATCCCTAGCGGGGGTAGTCATTGAGAACGGAGCGCCAAACGCTATGGTCTCTACATACCTCTTTCGACTCGCTTCGTCAACCAACCTCTTCACACATGCCCCTCCGGGGGTCCTCATGCTCTTTACGTGACCTTCCTCCAGTATCTTTTATACTGTGTTTGCGAAGGTCAACGCGAGGTCTCCCCCTACCCTCTCTTACCACTCACTTTTCCATCATAAATCTTCTTCTTCATCATAAAATTTCTTTCATCATTCATTTGTTCGACGTGCCCAAACCCAGCTGAGGCACGTTCTTCTATATGATTTCCAGAACAGAAAAAATTTAAGTATTTTTAATAAAATCATTTACCTGAGTGAGAGACCCCTAACTATTGAGTTTATTATCTGATGCTGTAACACTGCGCCGCCAAAGGCTTCAAATAATATTTTAACTTTTTAATAGACGAAAAATATAGGTCAGAGACAACAATAAAAATGTTAATTAAAAAACCTTTTTAAAATCGATCTATCAATGGTGTATTGTAATCTTGGCAAATCAGTTGTTTTCATTTGATACTCATATTAGGTGGGCTGTGCAAAAATTTGTATTTCTCAATTATAATTATTGTAATTTCATTTCTATTTAAAACCGAAGTCGTAATCTAAATTTCCAGGTTCCAGCTGGTTCCCTCTGCTTACCCCTGCTACATGCGGCATATAACGTAAAGTAAAAAAAATGGTGGTTGGGAGTGATGGACAACGCCAACACAGTGTTTCGTTTAAAAAGACCAGGCAATTGTAACATATATTTTTTATTTAAGCCTCACTTTTCGTTTCGTATAAATTAAACATTATGTATTAAGTTGCGGAACCTATCGCTACTCATTGTCATGGCAAATTAGAATAATTATAGTTTTTTTTAATAGCTTCACGCTGTATCCCGCAGGTAGAAGAGTTAGCAGAGTTAGGACACTCCAGTCCCATTAAGACACTTCTGTTCTTTAATTTCCACCGAATTCTGGAGGACATCGCATGTACAGTGGCGAAAATGCAATACTGGTATTTTCTGTCGTTACCAGTGCGAGTAAATATAGATATTAAAATATGTTAAATAGTCAATTTATCGGAGAAGGCTATAAGACATATCATATCACAATTATCATTTCTATGTAATCAAATGTACCTACGGTCCACGTTTACCAAATTATTTTTTTGTATGCCAAAGTACGTATAATTTTATTGTATTTCGATTTTATTGTTTCATATTTGAGTTTTATATATTCATTCTTTGAATTTCGAAGTCAACATTGTTTCTATGACTACTACACATTGTTCGTGGGTTGACGCTTGGGGTGAACACTGGAAACCGTATTTAATTGTTGTATATATGTATATATATATATAATATATATATAATATATGATATATATATATATATATTAATATATATATATACCCCGCAGGGGGCGCCA